>JAUIRK010001051.1:1200000-1513637 GCA_030549495.1 Nectonema munidae | reverse complement strand
GTAGAGGGGCTCGAACCGTATAACGGTAACAAAATGATGCAGAAGCAATTTATTATAATTTTATTTAAATATAAACTTTTTTTAGTTATTTATAATGGAGTATTAATCATAAAGTTTGCTTTCAAATCGTTTATGTAAAGATAAAGTTCCTAAAAGATCATTTTTGTTATTTGAACTTGATTATTATCAAAAAAATCTCATTTTAATTTACAGTTTTTGACATGAAAGGTCATTGACCTCTTGAGAATCAAAAGATGAAGCTGCTAATTTTAGAATAAATTACAAAAATAAAATATATAATCTCGCCAACTTTGTACAAAAAAAGAATTTATGACCTAGGGCTGACATTTTTATCAAAAAATCATTTGATTGACATTTGCCATAAAATGGAAAAAAAATTTGCAAAACTATTTTTTTATGAATATTTTATAATCAAAAATTAAAATATAAATGATTTTGAAATACAAGAATAATATAATATAAAAATATAATTCATAGTAGTAAGAATATAAAAATTCTTCATCCGATTTTGATTGACAGCCTTTGACACAAAAGGGTCATTAACCTACCATCAAGAAATTAGTATCAAAAGAAGCAGCTAGCAATTTAAGGAAATGTCACAAAGTATGGTAGCAAAAAATCTAGCCATTTGGTACAAACGAAATTTTAGTTAAAATTGGGGGGGGGGGGCTAAAAAAGCTCTCCCCTCCCGTCATTAATACGGAACAAGTTTCAAAGCAAGGAGGGAAAAGTGTTTGGTTTAGTTTGAGTATCACCCAGTAATATATTACACCATGTCATTTTAAAATTTTTATAAAAATTTTATTGCTGAATTAATTATATTTATCATTAAAAATATTATAATATATAACAGATTATTGAAAAATTTTAATTTTATGAGCTTTATCGATCATGATGATCGGTTTGAGCAAAATTTGGTCTCATCCCCATTTATGAGATTGATAAAATCATTATGTCAAGAAAGAAAAATTATTTTATCGATTAGGCTTAAATATATAATATTCAATATAGTGTCCAATTAACTAAATGTATAACCATTTTAAACACATTGAAATGCAGTATTCATTACCTGTGTATATATTGAGAAAAAATGTCATGATGAAATAGAGAAAGGTGGAAGTGCTAAATGGGACGAAAATTGTTTAAAAATTGTAAAAAATATCTGACCATAAATGAACCAAAGTTAAACCTTAACCGCAATTTAAATCTAGAGTGACGAAAGTATTTTATGAATCGAATTGAGCGTATTTGATTTGCTAAAAATTTGAATTGATTGTATAAGTAATTTGATTGTATTTGTGTATGCATAAGTTTAAATTATAACAAAAATTGTTTAGCATTAAGTCAACTGTAAAAGCTAATTTACTGACCGGTTTAATATTTTGGGTCATCAAAAGTTGGTTTATCAAATAAATTAAGATAATATTAAACAAAGAAAATGTCGAATTATAATATATTTTGAAGTTAATATATTTGACATTTTTTCATGAAAAATAAATGACACCATCAGATTTTTCAGAATTTTTTAGTGGGTTCGCACCTTTTTACTTATTACTTACGCTTAATTTTTACTTTTTATGGAAAAATGAATTTAATCGAAAATTTACATATCATTTTTGATATTGTTTGCTATTATCATATTACACGAAAAAACTCGTTAGAAAAACTCTGGGGTAAAAAATGCATAGAGTCTGTAAGCGAAGGTTAAGGTTGCGTAGTAGGCAGGGTAAGGATCATTGGAGGAGCTATAATTTATATAGCATTGATCATTTTTGGAACATGGGTAAAGAGATGACAAAATTTAGGCGGGTAAGCGGTAATTTCGTTTTGGTGATCGCAAGTGAACACACACACACACACCGCAATTGAATTATTATTGAAAAAATATTTCACACTAGAACAGCTTTCTTTACCTTTTTGTGAAATAGAAACTTAAAAGAGCATTCGCCTATCTCACTATTCCTCACGGAAACCTTAGGGAGCGCAGAACTTCAGGTTTCGGGGAACACGTGTTAAGAAATCATTTTCCTCTTTGAAATACGACTTCATATTTATATATTACGGGTGCCTGTTCAATTTACTTCTCAGAACCAGAACGACATCTTATGAAATTTTATCTACGACTTCAAAATAAAATTGGAAGTATTGAAAATTCCTACAAAATGAAACTTTTTCAGAGTCTAGGTCATCTCCATCGTTTCAATCTAATCATAAAATTATTTATTTTGTTTTTGAATGAACTTAAATCATTTAGTTCTGGTTATTATTTGCTCTTCGTTAATAAAGCTCTTTTAATCCCTTTAAAGCGCAAACGATTAAAAATGTTTGTTGGAAGTATCCACTTGATGGTTAATATGTATAAGGCAAATATTCCGTGGTATAAATAGCCGCAAGTGTCATTTTGAAGACCGATCGTGTTTACAGCACTCTCTGCAAAAGTTTTAGGACTAGGAACAAAAAGGCCTTCTTCTAATTTAATAGGAAGCATTGGCGTATTAACGAAGTAGGGAGTAACATTTTGCACGGTGATGTTGTGCTCTTTCAATTCAAGGGAGAGGGATTGGGAAAACTGATTCAAGAAAGCTTTTGAAGCGGAGTAAAGCGAATAAAATGGACATGGGTAGAAAGAAGAGAACGAAGATATGTACACGATTGCTCCGCGCTGCTTAGAAACCATAAAAGGGAGAATGATCCGCGTGAGCTTGATCGCAGACAAGATGTTAACGTGCAACAAATATGCATTATCCTCCATGCTGGACTCGCTGAACTTCTCAAAGTGAGCAATTCCCGCATTGCTCAAAAATAGGCCAACGTCTTTGTCTTTTATCACGTCCACTATCAAGCTTTTGTCGAAGTCCTTACTCAAATCCACACAAATCATTTTGCATATCACGTCAGCGTTTTCAGCCTTGATTTCTTCAGCCGTTTTCAACATCCCTTCCTTCCTCCTGCTGATCATGACGATGTTGAAGCCCAGTTTGGCGAGTTGTAAAACGTACGCTTTTCCGATGCCCGAGGTACAACCGCTAATCACAGCCCACTCGCCGAGCCTTTGTTTGAGAGAGTGTTTCAAGCAGCGCCAATCGGCGTAAACATAAACAAGAGCGAAATCCCACACCAACTTCAAGGCAGCTGTGAAGAAAATGAAAAGGGCGATCAAGACGAGCATTCTTTTGGTACAAACAAAGAGAGAAAGCTTTTTAAGTCTAAATAAACACGTTTAAGTTAACATTCTTCACTCAACAAAATTCTTCTCCTGCAAATCATATAATGGGAATGGTACAATTCACCGTCACCGATTGAAGGTCAGATCGTTAGGCAAAGTGGTAAGTAACTAGTTACCTATATTTTAGATAGTTAATATTCGGACTAGTGGATGCTGTGCGTTTGTCCAAGGTCAGTTGTTCTAGACACCATGTAATGCAATGGGTGTGACTAGCACAAGTGCCTTTAAAAGTCCTGACAACACTCCAAAAAGTCCAAAACTGAATAACACGGGTATCTGCTATATAAAGATGTCAAATAAGGAGGCAAATGATGGCAACCATTATTCCATTACAATACCAAAGTGTAAAATATTTATATAAAATTACGAGGTACTAAATCTAAATAAATGGACTAATACTTTCTTAGAACGGATTAATGATGTGTTGCGGAGTCGAAGCTAAAATATTCCACTCCGATCCCAAAAAAATATCGACTTCAAATACTTCATAATTTTTAATATTTAAAGCCATCTCTTACTTCCCGCTTCCACTATTGTAAAGAATAAGAATGCGAATGTCAGTTAGCACCCGCTAAATTCAATTTTGAAGGTGCGTGCAAAAAAGTCATTATTCCAATACTCTACCAATATTTTATATTGTTTTGTGAATAAAAATTTTAGGCATCCTCCTGTTTGCAATTCCAGGCCAAGCCAGTGGAGGGATGGGGTAGCATATTGTCCTATCTATTGGTAAAAAAGTCGACTTATATAAATCCTTCCAAAATTGACTTAACGACATAGCCCTATTAGTGCTGGAGGCGTAAAACTAGACACCAAGAATCCTTCACTGCAAAATTAATTGCACAAAATGGCGGAATCATATCCCTTCAAATTTGTGAATTTTCCTAAAATTGTTAGCTGCATCTTTAGGTACCATTTCAATGGTAGTTGAATGACCTTCTCATGTCAAAAACTGTCAATCAAGATGAAAAATTAACATTTTTCAATAAAATTTTGACATTATCTGTAGTTAACCTTATAACTTTGTGTCTATATTGGAAACTCACTTGAAAATTTATAATTGTATACATTTTGAACCCATAAGCCTTTATATATTTAACTTTTCCAATAATCATCGCTACCTTTACAAAATGTCAATCAAAATTTTGATTGATGAGAAATATATCTAATGAAATATTCCTTCAAATTTACATAAAATAAAATTTAAATCATAGAATAAATATAATAATGAACTTAGCATTCAATTAATGAAAACATTTCATTTATATAACCTATCTTTTCGAATACATAAACTGGGATTAAAATATTTTTTATACAAAGATTCCATCAGTAAAGTTATTATATGTGTAAATGCTTGCAAATTGATGATGATGTTTTAACTTGTGCAATATCCTTCATTCTGTCTCTTTTCACATTTCTTATGATCAAAGGAACATGTTCATCAATTCTGTCCACAAGTCTTTTGGAAGTTCTAGCTATGTAGGATAAAATGCATCCACAAGTATACATGTAGATTTCGCTACTTTTGTTGAATTTAGATATAACATCTTTATTCCACCTGGGAAACAGTTTCATTATACGACGCTAATTTGGCCTTCAGCTCTGCTTTCTTTTCAATGCTCATTCAAGTGTTCCGTGTAAAGACTCAAATTTCGCGTTTACTTTATACGAATCCACTTGTAAAGTAAAATTTAAGTATGCTTAGAGACAAATTTCGATCACTCAAGTTCGACACAGAGTCACATTTTCACGATTTATAAACTAAGAAGAAACTTAAATAAATTCGCTCTTACTTTTAGACACCGACGTGAGATTCTTTAGTTTGCAATCAAGAAAATCTATTTCAGATGTGAGAAACACTCTTTCGTGGTTTATATCATTTCTTTGCTTTCAATGCTCCATTGATGACTGACTGCTGAGCACACTTTTTCTTAAACTTGCCCATGGCGCGTCTTTCACGCTCGCTATCTTTAATAGAAACACTATACAGGGAGATGATAGCAGAATGTCCCTTCATTTATAGCAGTCTTTAACGGCAACAATTGCGTAGAAGTATGTAATGGAATTTGCAAGATAAAATTAAAGAAAATTTTATTTAAAGAATTCCCTCATCTTTACTCATCAGCTTTCATAGGAAACAAGAACATAAAATAAATTTAAATCATAGGATAAATATAATAATGGATTCAGCATTCAATAATTGAAAACTTTCAAAGTATATAACATATCTTTTTGAATAAGCAAACTGGGATTAAAATATTTTATATACAAACACAAGATTACACCTTCAGTAAAGCTATTTATATGCGTTCCATACTTTTACGCGTAAAATTAGATAATAAATGCTTGCCAATTGATGATGACGTTTTAATTTTTGCAATATCCTTCATTCTGTCTCTTTTCACATTTCTTATGATCAAAGGAACATGTTCATCAATTCTGTCCACAAGTCTTTTGGAAGTTCTAGCTATGTACGATAAACTGCATCCACAAGTATACATGTAGATTACGCTACTTTTGTTGAATTTAGATAAAACATCTTTATTCCACCTGGTAATCAATTTCATGATTTGTTTTATTTAAATTACCTTTAAATTTATAGCATTAACATAGCTAGAAGAACAAAAGTAGAATTTAGTTTTTTTTCATTTTAAAATATTAGAATAAAAGAAAACTGTCCAAAATAAATGGATATTTTTTCCTCAATTCACTAAAAAATTAATCTCAAACATTTGGAGTTATGTTCTTTCATTATGAAAGAGAGAGTCTTTTAGATGATAAAGGTGGGAAACTTTTTGTATTTAAAAAAAGAGGATTAGGAATGATTTGATGAAGAACAAGAATTTATAAAAAAGGATTTGTTAGCAAATATCAAAAATGATATCTGCTCATATAGCATGGTAATACAACACATGATATTGATAAAAAAAACCCAAGATCAATAAAGAAATTCTCTTCAAGAGAAAAGCCCTGAAATGGTTTATATTCTGAGCTCTCTGAAAGAGGTTTTTTCAAACATAGATTGCACAAAATGAATTTCTGATGGAAGTATCAGTTTAAAATGAAGAGCAAACTTAGATACCATATAAAGTATAAGAGAAATGAAGTACAGACTTTCGGCTGATAGCGAAATTGTAAGCAAAACAGAGGTCATATTGGGATATGTAGTTCAAAGGTGTCTCTTTAATTAATAAAACGAAAGGATACATTAAGAGGAATAAGATTCAAACCAAGGAGGGCTAAAAGCGTTTGGTTTAGTTTGAGTATCACCCAATAATATTTTCACCATGTCATTTTAGAAAAATTTTTATTGCTGAATTACTTTATTTATCATTAAATCTATTATAATCTATGACGCATCTATAGAGTTATTATTGAAAAATTTTAATTTTATGAGCTTTATCGAACATGATCTCAGATCGCTTTGCCTCGAAATTTGATTCCATCCCCATTTATGAGATTCATAAAATCATTATTATTTCAAGAAAGAAAAATTATTTTATCGATTAGGCTTAAATATATAATAGTCAATATAGTGTGCAATTAACTAAATGTATAACCATTTTAAACACATTGAAATGCAGTATCCATTACCTGTGTATATATTGACAAAAATGTCATGATGAAATAGAGAAAGGTGGATTTGCTAAATGGGACGAAAATTGTTTAAAAATTGTAAAAAATATCTGACCATAAATGAACCAAAGTTAAACCTTAATCGCAATTTAAATCTAGAGTGACCAAAATATTTTATGAATCAAATTGAGCATATTTGATTTGCTGTGCATGGATATGTTTATCTAAAAATTATGAGAAAATGTGTTTGCCAATAAGTCACCTGTAATGACAGGTGGAATATTTTGGGTGAAATAAGCACCAAAGGTTGTTTTATTAAGCCTAAATAATATGGAATTATAATATATTTTAAAGTTTATATATTTGGCATTGATTAACATATTTGATTGATTTTCATCAAAAATAAATGACATCATCAGATTCACAATCAATTATTTAGTGGGTCAATGAGAGAATTTCATAAAAATAATTTATATTTTAAGAAAAATTGTCCAAAAAGCCCCACCTCCCTCACTGAGGAAATAAAAAATAGGCCGTCACGAATAGAGGTAAAGAACGGTTCTTAGACTTCCCTTCTAAGAATAAAGGTTTTTTAGGTGTGTCTTTCAGAATAAATTAAGAACTCAAGTCCTAACATTTTCCTAAGCTTTTTGTTTTGTAAATAGTGTTGAAAAAATCTTTTAGACAAATTTTTTTTGAAGAGCACATCCTTTTACAAACATAAGGTTAATATAAATTCCTATAATTAATACTTGAATGCGTTATTGCACCGATGAGCGTGTGCAAACTGACTCAATGTATAGTAAGTTGAACTGTATCCAATTCATAAAAGTAATTCATACTTTTTGTGATGTATACTCTTTATCTCAAATGGTAACATCACCAACTCTTCTTGAAATTTATCTCACTTCAGCTCCTCAATTATTTTCAGTGCCAAGTGTTGAACCCCCAATCGGCTCCTCCGACCACGCCGTCACCTTTACATCAATTCTTCCAAGTCCAACTGCAACAAACACCTCACTAAATTCATCCAAAGTTTTTAATTTTGCGCCAAATTTGAACTGGTCATCAATAATGCTAGCCACTCAAGAAATTAACTGGGACTATTTTTTATAAAATAAATGACCCTACACTTGCTTCGGAATTTCTGACAGCTAGCCTTCAATCGATTATTTCAAATTTTGTCCTTCAAAGCCGCGACCCCCTGATAAGCTTCTTCCCTGCGTTTCACGTGCCCTAATCCAACTTCACGGTACTAAAAAAGCTGCATGGAACCGTTACAAAAACTCACATTCGCAGTTTGACTTCGATTGTTTTCGTAAAACTCGTAATAATCTTTCTTCCGAGTCCAAGCGAATTAAAAAGCAATACTATCATCACCAGGCTCAACTAATTGCTGACTCATCTTCCACTAGATAATATTGGAACTTAGCCAGAACTGCTGGATCCTATACCAGAACTGCGACATAATTCCCTCAGCGATTGTTCAGATTTAGAAAATGCAGAGTTGTTGAACACTTTTCACTCCAACTACCCTTCTTCTAACATCTATTGCATCAATTTTCTGTTTATCGCATATTAATTTTGACTCTTCTATAGTACTGTCTAAGCTGTTTGCACTTCGATATCAACAAATCCTACGCTCCTGACGCAACACCTAACACCTAATGTTTTACTCAAAAAATGTGCACAAACCCTAGCTGTCCCCTTATCTCATTTGTTTTCATTGTCTTTTAGTCTCCGTAAAATTCCAGATAGCTGGAAATCATCTATTGTAGTGCCTGCTTTCAAAGGTAATGGCGATCCTTCTAACACATCAAATTACAGACCTATATCTCTGATATCGTGTATTGCGAAGTTACATTCATAAATCTCCATTTGGTTTCCTAAAATTACACGCGTCTATCACAAATGGGTATGCAATCGCGACAAAAGCAAATCTTGAGCCGCTGCATTCCTTGATCTGAGCAATGCAGTTTGATCATTCGTCAAAATAGGTTCAGCAACACTGATCCAAACTACCAAAGTATTATTTTGAAGATTTTGTTTTAATGCAACACACATTTAATACCCCTCCATTATTCGATCAAGGGGGAAAATTTTTTGGTAAAGGAGGTTATGAAGCAAAAACTAGAGTTCTAAATTTTTAGTTACAGTACACGTCCTTATTTAAAAGATTGAGATTTTGAACCCTTATTCGCTACATAAGCTTATCAATAGCTATAAATGATCTTTATCCCTTACGAGACAGTTCTATGAACATTCCTAGTTGCCAAGTGAAAAATTACACTTTCGAAAAAATGTGATTGAGAGAATTGACATTGACCAATTAAAAGATTGATCTGAATCAAACCCAACTGAAGATAATTCGCCTTTTTGTAATCATCGCTATACTGCTGTTTTGAGATTTGAGTATTTCAGTGTATGGTGTCGTTGTCAATATGTATGTGTGTTTAATTTTCAAAAAAAACTGCCATACTCTAAAATTTTTATCATCATTTTCGGACACTTTACTATTTTTAAACTAAATGGGTAAAAAGAATTTTAACACCTAGAGCTCATTCAAATATAATTATTTTTTAAACAAAATAACAGTGCTAACGAAGTTTTTTTAGCAGTAACGATCCAAAGTATTATCCAGACACGAGTCAGCAAAATGATTTTAGTCAAAATTTACACGCAGTACTTGGTGAGGATATTTGTACATCAGAGGAAGATACATCTTCTGATAGCTCAGTGAATCATAGCTTATATTTCTGTGAGATACGACTTTATATTTTTGCACTAAAGAACTTGTCAACAAACTTGTCACAACGTCTTCAAGTTCATTTCTATCACCAGACTCCCAAAATGAATTTATTTTAGAATGTTCAACAAAAATATAATTTTAAACGTTCCCTATTTTTTACCTCCCTAGAACCACAAAAACATTTCACAAAATATCAATTACGACTCCAAAATAAAAGAGTAAGTATCGTACATTGCAACAAATGTAAAATTTTGAGGGTTTATAGCTACCCTCCTGTTTTGAAATTTTGTCATGAAATGATTTATTTTGTTTTTGATATGATCTTTAAAAATTATTTACCTACCTTCCTTATTAAAGATTTTTTCATCCTTTGAAAGCATAAACGAGTAAAAAAAAATTTCGGGAGTATCCAATGGATGATTAATACGAATAAACCCAATATTCCATGGTATAAATAGCCATATGTGTCGTTTTGAAGACCAATCGTGTTTAGAGCACTTTCTGTAAAAGTTTTGGCATTAGGAATAAGGAGTCTTTCTCTTATTTTATCTGGAAGCATTGGTGTTTTAATGAAGTAGGGAGTAATAGTTTGAACAGTGATGTTGTGCTCTTGTAATTCAAGGAGGAGCGATTGGGAAAACTGCCTCAAAAATGCTTTTGAAGCGGAGTAAAGCGAAAAATAGGGACATGGGTACAAAGAAGAGAACGAAGACATGTACACGATTGCTCCGCGCTGCTTAGAAATCAAAAAAGGGAGAATGATTCGCGTGAGCTTGATCGCAGACAAGATGTTAACGTGCACAGTTCGCGCACTCTCTTCCATGCTGGACTCGCTAAACTTCTCCAAGTGACCAACTCCTGCATTGCTCAAAAATAGGCCAACGTCTTTGTCTTTTATCACATCCACTATCAAGCTTTTGTCGAAGTCCTTACTCAAATCCACATTAATCATTTTGCATACCACGTCAGCGTTTTCAGCCTTGATTTCCTCAGCCGTTTTCAACATATCTTCCTCCCCTATGCTGATCATGACGATGTTGAAACCCAGTTTGGCGAGTTGTAGAGCGTACGCCTTTCCGATGCCCGAGGTACAACCGCTAATCACCGCCCACTCCCCGAGCCTTTGTTTGAGAGAGTGTTTCAAGCAGCGCCAATCTGCGTATATATGAACCAGAGCATAATCCCACACCAACTTCAAGGCAGCTGTGAAGAAAATGAAAAGGGCGATCAAGACGAGCATTCTTTTCGTACAAACAAAGAGAGAAAGCTTTTTAAGTCTAAATAAACATGTTTAAGTTCACTTTCTTCATTTATGAAATTCACCTCATGCAGATCATATATGGGCAATGGAAGAACTCACTGTCACCGATTAAAAGTTAGTTCGTCAAATTTTAGATAGCGGACGAGTCGATGCTGCGAGTTTGTCTACGTTCAGTTGTCCTAGACACCATCTAATGCAATGTGGTTGGCCTAGCACAAGTGCTTCGGCTGATCTTGGAAGTCCTGATAATACTCCAAAACTGAATAAAACGGGTATCTGGTCAATAAAATGCCAGGGGCCCACACCCGGAGGGGGAGGAGGCTTAAAAGGTTTATCCCCATCAATTACCGTAATCAAGCATGTTGATAAGAGGGGGCAAGGGAGATTTGCTCCTCTTATGTTTGCCACTCTGAATCTCCTATACACCTTCTTATAATCCCCCCCCCCCATTAAAATCAGTTTAGCCCCTCTCTGTACTTAAAGTCGGGCGAAGAGTCAGATTTAAACAATCAAGTCTTAAATCTTCATTCTTAGATAAAACTGGTCAACACAATTTTTCTGGCACACCGTTTTTGAAAATCTAATGTGCAGAACTCATATATGGATTTAGTTTTTGCCAACCACAACAGGTTTCTGTGATAAATTACATGAACTTCTTAAAAGTATGACGCATTAAAGTTTTAGTCTAGCATAAATAAATTAAAAAATATACATAAGCATTAAGATAAATTTAACAAACAATAAAAACACTAAAATATCAACAAAAAATAAAAAAAAACTTTATTGCAAGTAAAAAATTTTTTTAAATGAATCAAATGACAAAAAAACTTTAAATGGATTTTTGTTAGATAAATATATTTCTTTGTCAATCTTTTATGCTTAGCTTTATTCCTAGTCAAACTCAAGCAATACTTCCCCCCATCATTTCTGAATCGCAACGAACTTGATAGCTTTCCTTCATTATTTTTGTCAAGCGTTTATATCTATTTTAACCCAAGTGCTTGTAAACTTGAGAGCAGCTTTTCCACAATTTCTTCAAAATTAGCTGCTTTTTATTCCTAAAAAAAGTTTTTTACGACATTAGAAAATGTATTGCAGGCGTTTGCTTCTGCTTCAGTCATCGTTAAAAGAACATTTGGATAATTCCTGCTTTTTTCCATTACTAATCTTTAGAAAAGTTGAGCGTACATACTTTTTAACAATTTCCACATGATCCTCAAGAGCTTCATGATACCTAATTTTATGTGTAAGGCTGGAAAACACTTTTTTTTCTGTCAACTAGAGGATTACAATTAGGAGCGTTAATATAAACAATAAAGCATGTAAATTTACAGCAAGGGCATTAAAGTTGCAGTTTTTCAGGGGCGCACATCGTGGGCAATAATTTTCTATAAGTAAGATTTGCTGCTTGTTTATAAAACATGCATGATGATTGCATTATAGGATGTAATGATCGTTCGAATACATGATAATGTAAGATAAGAGAATAAAAGAGGGAATGCAGACTTTCGAGTCAAGCAAACATCATGCCAAGCTGCTTTGAAATTCCTATCGAACATATTTTACAAACGATGTGGGAGCTATATAATAATAATAATAATCCATTGTTTCAATATGCACACAATAAGTAAGCAATGTTTATCACAGTGTCTCAAATGGCCATGTAGTATTTTTGAGCATTTTCATCTTGTCACAGTGATTCTATTTCTCTTTCTGTGCCCTTCTCTGTTTTTCTCTTCCGCTTTCTCTGTTAAAACTCAAGCTTTCTTCTCTCATTCAAGCTCTTTTCTTTCACTCAAGCTCTCTTCTCTTGTTCAAGCTCTCCTATCTCATTCATCTCTCTAATTTGTATTTAGAATTAAATTAAAAATTATTTTATTTTATCACATTAGAAACTAGTTTTTAGCGGAATATAAGTTCAATATTTTGAGAACCTTTTTTCATGATACCAAATGTTCAGCTATTCAAATTAATCACAGAGATTTTTGGCAAAAATTTAGTTCCATCAATACACCAAACATTTTGCAAAAATGAAAATTTGTTTATGCTTTTAAATGAGAGAAAAATAGTTTTCAAGCGTTACAATTTTATATCAATGAATAATGTCAGACTCGAGTTAAACAATTTTTCAACAAAGGTCACTTTCAATCTTTATCAGTACGTTTGTTCTAACTTTAATTTTTTCAAGTTAAGAAATTTTTTTTCAATAGCTATTTTGGAATGAATATTTTGACTAGCTATTCAGTTTAAAAGCAAAAATAATCATACATGTTTTCCATACATTTTTAAATAGTCTTTTTTTATTCCACCTTACCATGTTTTTATCAATCTCTTGACATTTTGAAACAGTTCTGGAAAAGATTTTTAATTCTTCCTTAAATTTGATATAAAAGAGATCTTTTTGTATTGGAAGCTTTTTTTCCATTTAAGCCAAATACCATTAAAATTTTCAACATATTTTTGTAAGTCCTAATTTTTGATATAGCAAATAATTATGCGCTATCTTTAAATTTCTCATATTGTGCAGGATTACGTCAAGAATATGTTTAATTAAGATATCAAAAGGCATCACATTAAATTTTTTTACCTCAACATTATTATTTTTTAACTTTAGGTTTAAATGGTTATACAAAGTTTTCTATTTATATACACCCATTTTCATGTAAGCTGAATACAATGGTCACGTTTATTTTTAAAAAAAATCAATCAAGCCTTTTCAAAAAATTGATTGACATATGACAGCCCAATTGAAAAAATTAACTCTTGTAGATATAAAAAGTTTTTTTTTTAACATTTTGATTAATTTGTAACTTTTTTAAAATCGGGGTATGTTTGCGGTCAGATATATGATTTTAATTATAACTGCGATCGCTGGCTTATACCCGATGAATTCCTTATTTTAGACGAAACTTTGTATGCTAGTCGTGTTGGTATTAATTTTAATGTATTTAACCCAAAAAAGCCTTCAAAATACGGTTTACTTTTCAAATCTATAAATTTAGTAAGATATCCTTTTACTTGTTTCATCGTTTGCTATTCAGAAAAACCACAAAGTGGAGAAGGAGAATATTATGTTCCTGGGTCATCGGCTATCGTAAAATCAATGGTTTCACGATTAACTGCTATCTTTGAGGGGTCGAAATTTAACCATTGACCGCTTGTATACCTCTATAGAGCTAGTTGATTGGCTGTATAAAAAAGGATTAACTATAGTCGGTACAATAGACACAAGAAGAAAGGGTATTTCGCAAAGTATAAAAAGTTTAGATAATAGAGATGGATTTTCTTATAAGTTTTGCTGGGATATAGATAGAGAATTTTTATCAATTCATAATTAAGTAGTATTTTCTAAATCAAAAGGAAAGAAAAATGTATTCGTTTTGACTTCCAGACCCCCCCCCCCCCATAATTATTCCACAAATAGAAAAACAAAAAATGGACAGTAGCCGCTTTTTCTTATCTATTAGATAAGGCAAGAGTAAATGCAGGTACTATTTTTGCTTTTAATAATGAGAAAAACTCAAGAAATGTAAATTCATTAAGCTTAGGAGTAGAACTAGCAAAAAAATTGATTCTCCCATATCTTTATTCAAGGAAAAAAATAGGTCTTCAATTGATAATTCCATATTTATTATAACAGGTGAGAAGGTTTAAAAATCAATAGCTTCTTTGCCCGAGTCAACTGTTAGACGTAGATGCAAGGTATAAAAGAAAAGATGCTCTTTCTAAAACATCGTCTGTTTGTAATGTATGAGGTATTTCGCTTTGTAAAAAACATTCAGTAATATTATGTTCTGATTGTAATGGTTAGCCTGTTCAAATATTTTTTTCAGTATAATTGTTTCTAATTTTCTGCATGTTTTATAATTTTTTTCATCTTTTTATACATACAGTCAAACCTGCTCTAAACGCCACCTCTATAAGACCACCACTTCTTTAAGAGCGCCACTTTCTTTATCTACATTACTAGAAAATGAAATCTTTCATCTGCTAACAATTGAGATGACAAAAAGGAAATTTTCTAATGATGTTACGTGAATTACAACTAAACTTGAAATGTAATTTATCATATGACTGCCACGCGTACAACTTGATCACTTTTAACCCTTTGAGGACCAGTGGGTCACGAGTGACCCAAGAAATGAAAATCGCCTGCTTTGAATATATAAAATTCCATTGAAAAAGGAAGCAGACGAATCTCCTCTTCAAAAAGTTGGTCCTCAAAGGGAACAATGAACGGTAATCTTCGATGTGTATAAAGTCATGTAGAGTAGTAGATAAAATAAGATTTCATGTATACGACTAACACGCATATGCCTTGTTAATGATAATTAATGATAATTGTAATTAATGATGTATACGTATTTACGTGGGAACTGTTTTACTTAGAATGAAAGTTTCATCATCACATATTTTCGCTTTATTTAGAGCTAATACATAATAATTGTTTTCTATCAAAATGTCTAAAGGAAATAAAAAAACTCTGTCCCTTGTAGAAGGTGATTGAAATGTACGAAAAAATTGAAAGTTCGCGTAAAGTGGCTGGCGCATTCAGCGTCAGCAAAGATCAAGTTCAAAATATTATGAAGCGAAAAGCCGAAATTTTGCATGATTTTCAAAACAATGCTCCAAACGATCGTAAACGTAAAATGCGAAAAACAGGAAATGAAAAAGTTAATGAACTAAGTTGCAAGTGGTTTCAAGACTCTACAACTAGACGAGTACAAGTCAGTGGACCCTTGTTACAAAAGCAGGCTTTAAAATTTGCTTTGGAACTTGGTATCGACTCATTTAGTCATAATATTGTGTTTGGATCTGTGTCTGGAGAAGTGATGATGTAGACAAAAGTGTTGTTTGTAATTGGAAATAAAAGCTTTCTAACATTTGTGCTGGGTATGAGCCAAAAAACATTTTTAACATGGATGAAACCGGCTTGTTCTACAGAAACCATCAGCGAAAGAAATCATTTCATGTTAAAAGGCATAACACACATGGCGGTAAACAGTCTAAAGACCGCAGTACCGTTGCTTTATGTGCTTCAATGACTGGAGAGAAATTTCCTTTACTTGTGATCGGAAAATCCTCGTTGTTTTAAAAACATTGATAAACATTCACTTCCTGTTAAATATAAGTCAAACAAAAAGTCCTGGACGACAGGTGAAATCTTTGATAATTGGGTAAAAAGGTTTGATTGTCAAATGAAAAATCAAAAGTGAGAAGTCTTGTTATTGTAGGACAATTCTCCTGCGCACCCTTATGTGACACTTACTAGCGTCAATTAGTTTTTCTGCCACCAAACACAACATCAGTTATTCAGCCCATGGATCAAGGCATCATACAGGCCATGAAGCTAAAATACAGAGACAGACAGCTACAGTTTGTTTGTGACAACATTGCAAAAGATGAGTCCATCACTGGTCCGAAAATTCTCCGAAAAATTTCTCTTTTGGATGCTATCAACTGGGTCCATAAAGCTTGGAATGAAGTGACCTCTTCCACTATTCATAAGTGTTTTGCTCGAGCTGGATTTACTGCAGAGGTTTTCACGAATGTAAACACATCAGATATGGAAAGCACGGAGATTGACGTTGATGTTTTCGAAGAAACCAATGATGTTTCTTTATCGGTTTTATGTCTTTCCAAAGAATTATTCAGATTACAATTCAACAATCTTCACCACATTGATAATGACCTTCCTACCTCAAATTATGCTATTGACTGGGATCGCTCCGCTTTAGATATTCTTCATGATAACGAAAAGGACTCAGATGGTGATGATGATGACGATGATAAAGAGCCAGTTGAAGAATCGTTCAAACCACCTTCTTTAACTCAAGTCCAAGAGTGCATAGAAATATGTAAGACATGATAAAACATTGTTTCGACATGCAAGATAAAACCATTAACATAAGAATGAAAAAATATACAAAGCAAACAACCATCACGAACTTTTTTAAAACAAAGCGAATTTTTTTATACTTAATGAATTAAATGTTTTCTTACGTTTTTCCTCTTATATTCTAATAAATGTTTTTATTGATAAATAAATTTTTTCGAAATTGTGTTAATTCAATTTTCAATGATAAATTTTTCAGATACTGAAGGTGAACCTTGATAAAACCGCCACCTGTGTAAAACAGCCGCTTTTGACTGGTCCCAGTCTTAAACAGGTTTGACTGTATAATAATTTTATAATAAATATTTTTGTTTTTTTGAATCTTGATTATCAAAAAGACAAATTTTCGAATAAAGTTTTTCTCTTTTTTTAAAACTATTTTTGTTATCTATGACAATTTTTAATAGAGATCATTCACCTTTTTTTTAAATACTGTCAGCAATTATTAAATAAAATAAAACTCATGTTGAGGTAAAAATATTTTTCATTTTAGAGAAACGATACGACAACCAAATGATTAGATATAAAAAAACGATCAAATTTTTATTATAAATAAATTATGTTTCAACTTTATCATCTTCGTTCATTTGTATATTGTTTGATTATACGTATAAAACTTTCTCAAAATGGTCAAACACGAAACATAACAAGTGTACTGATTCAGCTTGTTTCGAGATATTGCAGAGTGAATGGTATAAACGAACTGTCTTTCTCCTTTAAATAAAATGATGTGCATCAAAATATGCCTCTACAGAATCCTTATTTTGTATTTAATTAATTTCATTAAAAAAATCACCTCATTGAATTCGGTATAAAATCCTGTTTTTAGTTCTATATCATTTTCAGTTATATTTTCTTTTTTTGAATTTTGTTTTGCCTACTTATAATTCTATTTGTTCTGTGACAAAATAAATTACATATATAGCTACGTATAACTATTTAATCATGAAGTCCTTTATTTCAGTTGAAGCGTCATATGTCAATTATTTTTTGACAGGTATGATTAATTTTTATAAAAAATAAACATCACTGTTGGATTCAGCCTACTTGAAAATGGGTACATATGTGTAAAACACCTTATTTGCAAATTTGATTCACGCTTACAAGTATTTTCAAATTCTAAATCCAAAAACAATCTATAATTGGAATTGGCATTGTTGATTTGTTATAAAAATGTGTGTATTTCATGTAGAATTTGAATGAATGTTCTCGTAGTCAGATTTTAGATGTAAACCGCACATTTTGTTTTTGGGAACAATTTTTAGAAGTGAACCAGAAATTTATTTTACACTCATAGGTAATTTTTAATCCAAATGCAAAAACAATCTATAAATGAAATTGACATTGTTGATTTGATATGAAAATGCGTTTATTTCATGTAAAATTTGAACGAATGTTCTCGAAAACAGATTTTAGAAATAAACCACAACTTTGTTTCACACTTATTAGCATTTTCAAATTCTAAATGCAAAAATAATCTATAAATGAAGTTGGCATTGTTGATTTGATATGAAAATGTGTATATTTCATGTAAAATTTGAATGAGTGTTCTCGAAGACAGATTTTAGAAATAAACGCAACTTTGTTTCACACTTATAAGTATTTTGAAATTCAAACGCAAAAATAATATATAAATGAAATAGGCATTGTTGATTTGATATGAAAATGTGTATATTTCATGTAAAATTTGAATCAGTGTTCTCGAAGAGAGATTTTAGAAATAAACGGCAAATTTGTTTCACATTGATTTGCGTTTTCAAATTCTAAATGCAAAAAGAATTTATAAATGAAATTGCGATTGTTGATGTTATAATAATGTGTATATTCCATGTAAAATTTGAATGAATATTTTCAGAAACAGATTTTAGAAGTAAACCGCAAGTTTGTTACACACTTATGGGTATTTTCAATTTCTAAATTCCAAAAATAAGTCCAAAAATGAAATCAGCATGATATAAAAAAATATATTCCATGTAAAATTTGAAGGTATATTTTATCAGATATATTTCTCATCCTTCAAAATTTTGATTGACATTTCCAAAAAAGTAACCATGATTTTGAAGAAATTTAAACTATAAAGTGTTATGTGTTCAAAACTGTATATATTTATAAATTTCCAAACGAGTATATAATATAGAATCAAAGTTATA
The DNA here is from genome assembly GCA_030549495.1 of Nectonema munidae. NCBI lineage: Eukaryota > Metazoa > Nematomorpha > Nectonematoida > Nectonematidae > Nectonema > Nectonema munidae. The sequence continues at coordinate 1,494,758 of JAUIRK010001051.1, read as the reverse complement.
TATAAGCTTAACTAGAGATACTGACAGAATTTTGCTGAAAAAATTTAACTTTTGATTTTGATTGACAGATTAAGGCATGAAAAGGTCATTCAACTGCCATTAAAATAGTATCAAAAGATGCAGTTATCAATTTTAGGAAATGATAGAACAATATCAATTATATGTTTTAATATATCGCCCCATTTCACTGCTTCACATCAACTTTTTATTAGATAAGACATTTTTCAAGCTCTCCAAGCTATGTATCATTCCTATGGTTCTTGTTCTTTTCATGTTCTCTGACTAAGACTTAGTTTTCGACACTTTGTACTAGCTGTCCAACCTTCAGATTTTAGTGCAGACTTTGAAGATGAAAAATTAGTGGTGTGAAAAAACAGTCAACATAGTAAACAGTATATAGCTTGTTTCACTCGACTCCAAACAAGAAACTCTCTTTTGTGCATCAAGGAAATTTAAAAGTAATTTCTGGAAAAGTTTATTAATCCAAATCATTTGAAAATTGTTTAGGAAGTGAGAATATATTTTTCTATTCCTACTTGAGTAGGAACTTCATCTGTGATGCAACCAATATAAAGGCCAGTAAATGACTTATCATTTATGGGTTCAAAACGATCATGATGTAGGCCTTCTCAAGTCATACTTTCATCAGAAAGAGGAATCTTACTCTTTTCCACTAAATGATCTGTACTGATGAATTTGGCTTGTCACCGGTTTCTTTTAAATTTTCTAATTCTTTCAAGACACGAAGGTTTGAAGAGTCTTCTGCTTGAAGTGTATTTAGGCCCTAATAACATGAGCGGGAAAAGTGTCTCCTGCCCTTTTTTGCTTTGCTTCTCTTGTCTTTCTTTATTATCGTTTCTGCCATCCTGATTTGTGAGGAAACATTCTCAATGGCTTAGTTACTCTAAAACAAAAGTTGAAAAAAACTTACAATGTTTGAATCTGTATGTATGCGTGTATGCACATATACAGTATTAGCTTTCTTAAAAAGAAGGGTAGAAACGAGGTAATAATAGATTTGTTCACATATTCTTTGAGTCACGGCCCCTTCTGTAATTCTTGGGTCCCGGAACAATGTACCTGGTGGACCACCCTATCATAGGCCCTGCAAATACTTGTGTTCTCTTCCCCAGAGGACTGGTATTATTCGAATGAAAGTGTGCACCTAAAGTTTTGTATGATAATTTTGAAGATTGGAGGATAAAAATCATTTAATTAGAAAAAAATTATACAAAGTATATAAATTTCTGAACACCAATAAACGGCACTAATCAAAGATCTCTACTTCAAAGCTCAACATCTCTACCAATCTGCACGAAAGCTCTATTTAAAGTCTAACCGGAAGAACATTAGAGAGCTTTACACTACATTCAGAGTTGGTCTCTAGCAGGCTTGAGATCCGCGATAGTCATATTTTAAATAAATAATCATTGCCTACACTGGTTATTTTATTTTCCATTTAATTGAATACTTATAGCATATTTGCAATAAAATCTTTTTATCTTTCTAAATTTTCTAAAAATACTAGCATTTCATCTGTTTGTATCAATTTTTTGTGACCAAACTCTAGGGCTCAGCTTTTCTAGATGAATATGTTCATTTATAATATAGTGTAGATAACATATAAATTAGGTCTACACACAAAAAAAGAATATAGATATCGAATATGCCTAACGATAGAACATTTAATAAAATAAAATAGATTGGGAACAGTATGAAAGGAAGAAGAAAAAGTTGATAGCTAATTATTAAATGATTATTTAATTATGGTAAATATCACATCAAAATAAACAAAAATTGATTTTAAAAGCACCCTATTAACCCTATTAGTGCTGGGGGCGTAAAACGCCCCCCCCCTTCACTAAAAAATTAATTGTAGAAAATTGGCTGAATCATATCCCTTCAAATTTTGTGACTTTTCCTAAAATCGCTAGCTGCATCTTTTGAAACCATTTTCATGGTAGTTGAATGACCCTTTCATGTCCAAAACTGTCAATCAAAATCAAAAATTAAAATTTTTCAGCAAAATTTTGACATTATCTGTACTTAACCTTATAACTTAGGATCTATATTATATAATACCTTGAAAATTTATAATTGTATACAGTTTGGAACGCATAACACTTTATATATTTAATTTTTTAAATAATCACGGCTACTTTTTAGAAAATGTCAATCAAAATTTTGATTGATCAAAAATATATCTAATTAAATATACCTCCAAATTTTACATAAAATATATCTTTTTATACTAAATCGGTCATGATGTTTTCATTTCTGGACTCATTTTTTACATTTAGGATTTGGAAATACCTATAAGTTTAAACAAATTTGCGGTTTACTTCTGAAAATTGTCTCCAAAAACATTCCTTCAAATTTAACATAAAATACATGTGTTATACTAAATCGGCCATGCTGGTTTCATTTCTGGACTCATTTTTTACGTTAAGAATGTCAAAATACCTATAAGTGTTAATCAAATTTGCGGTTTACTTCTAAAAATTGTCTCCAGAAACATTCATTCAAATTTTACAATGAAATATGTGTTATAGTAAATCGGACATGCTGGTTTCATTTCTAGACTCATTTTTTACGTTTAGGATGTGAAAATACCTATAAGTGTTAATCAAATTTGCGGTTTACTTCTAAAAACTGTCTCCAAAAACATTCATTGAAATTTTAGAATGAAATATATGTTTTATACCAAATCAACCATACTGTTTTCATTTCTGAATTCATTTTTCACATTTAGAGGTTTTAAACAATGTCAATCAAATTTGAGGTTTACTTCTAAAAGCTATCTCCAAAAATATTCTCTCAATTTTACATGAAATATGTTTTTATACCAAATCAATCATGATGTTTTCATTACTGAACTCATTTTTTACATTTAGAATGTGAAAATATCTATAAGTGTTAATCAAATTTGCGGTTTACTTCTAAAAATTGTCTCCAAAAACATTCATTCAAATTTTACAACTAAATATATGTTTTTATAGGAAATCAACCATGCTAGTTTCATTTATGGACTCAATTTTTGCAGTTTGAATTTGAAAATACCAATAAGTATCAATCAAATTTGCGTTTATTTCTAAAAATTGTTTCCAAAAATATTGATCCAAATTTTACATGAAATATATGTTTTTATAGCAAATAGATCATGATGATTTCATTTCTGAACACAGTTTTCGCACTTAGAGGTTTTACTGCTAGTGTTAATCAAATTTGCGGTTTATGTCTGAAAACTATATCCCAAAATATTCTCTCTAATTTTACATGAAATATATGTTTTTATACCAATTCGACGATATATATGTGTAAAAAACTTTATATAATTATTTAAATGAAAAGTTAATTTTTGAGATGAGCTGTCAAATATAAATCAATTTTTTGACAGGTTTGATTGATTTTGATAAAAAAAAAATGGACATCACCAGTGATTAAAGAATAGTTGAAATATATATGTAACATTAAAAATGTTTATAAAAACTTATTAATATCTGAGAAAAATAGGCGGGGGGCACTTTACGTCCCCCCCCCCCCCAGCACTTGAGCGGACAAATTTTGCTCAGCACTAATAAGGTTAAAAACTTTGAAGTTGAATACTTAAAATTAAGCATTTTAAAGCCTCGAATAATTGTTAAACCGTCACTTTTGAACAGTTTAACTAATTCAAGTTTTTTTTTCAGAAGTTTGTGTTTAAGTTGAAAAAATACTAACTAGACAAAGTATAAACAAAAAATTTCTAGTATCATTTAATCTGAGAAAAATTGGGGGGGGGCACTTTATGCCCCTCCCCAGCACTTGGGCGGAGCCCAGCACTAATAGGGTTAAGAATCAATTTTTTGTTTATTCTTTCATTTTAATCCTTGATTTTTGAGACATATCAAAATTAAATGATTTTACTTTAATTCAAAATCGCTAACCTTTAAAGTTAGATTGTTGTTGTATTAAAATTAATAAATTTAAAAAAATAATTTTGAAAAATTTAATTTATAAATTTAAATACCTATATTTCAAAGTTAAATAATTATAAATAAAAATTTTCAATTGGAATCTAAAGATAAAAAATTCCATTTAACATAAAATTCACTTAAATTTGAAAAAATTTGGCTCAAATTATAAAACATTTCACTTGAACTTGAAATGCCACAAAAGAGTAAAAAATGTAAGAAAATCATTAGAATTTAAAGTAAATTTAAAAAAAAAAGATATTTTATGTTTTCAAATAGTGTGTTAAATTTTTGGAGTAATTTAATTAAAAAAAGAGGATTTGAAGTGAAAAATGACGAACTTGAATCAAAAAAGACAATATTAAATTTAAAAATGACGAGCATGAAAGAACACAAACTTAAATTTAAAAAGAACAAAATTGAAAAATAACAAACTAAAGTGAAAAATTGACGAACATTAAAAATCTATATAGAAGACATAAATTTGTACGAGTAAGCCTGTGATTTGATTACAATTATTGTGAAGATTCAATTTATAAGTGAACGCACAGTGACATACGTTATTATATAGATACCCGGTCCTTACATTTGTTTCTGGCTTCGCTCAACGCCACCGGGTTCTCTTAATTGCCAATTGAGTTCTCACTTAATTCACCCTCTTCTTTCCACCAAGGCAACTTTAGCTTAAAACTAAATTCTCTGTTCTAGCCACATGCCTCGAGAGACTTGAGGAACAGTATACATTTTTTAGGAACTATAGAGGGAAATTAAATAACATTATAAAAGAATAATAATAAGTTATTTATTAACATTTTTTGGTTGGTTGAAGATATCAAAGCACTTTTAGCCGTAAGGCTATATGAGAGAGAAAGAGAGAGAGACAGCCGTAAGGCGATATGCTCGCATTATGCTTAAGATGGATAATCACAGTTTTTGTGAATTTGTTTTTAAGATTTGGGAGCCTTTGGAATCGAACCCCTGTCCTTCAACTGTTAAGCTGAGAGGTACACCCTAACGTGTGAGACTTTTTAACCAAATAAATCCAAATATACCCAAATACACCCAAACAGATGAAAATAAATTTAAATATTCAAAGAATAAGTTAAATATACATAGAAGAATTATTCTCAGGATAAAACTAATATAAATTATTAATTTGATATTGAATTATAAAAAATTCATCTATATTTTTTTTAATTAAAATGGTTTATATTGGTTGGTTGGTTGGAAATATCAAAGAACTTTCAGCCGTAAGGCTATATGCTCGCATTATGCTTAAGATGGTTAATCACAGTTTTGTGAATTTGTTTTTAGAGTTGGGAGCCTTGGGGATCGAACCCCTGACCTTCAACTGTTAAGCACTGAAAAATGTGAATTAAATCCCTAATAAAAAAACGTAATGCTCTTTTTGAAACTTTCATTTCATCTAAGAAATTTCAAGACTTCAAGAAGTTCCAAACCTTACGCAATAAATTGGCAAACATAATTAAGGCATCAAAACACAATTATCTCAAAAATAAACTCCTCATACACACCCCAAACCAAAAAGAATTCTGGAAGTTTTTAAAGTACTCATGTGTTAATTTATCCAAATCTAATAACACAAACAATAGTGAATACTTAATTCATAATGAAAAAATCATAAAAGATCCGGTGAAAATCAGCAACACATTCAACAAAGAATTTAATAATCTGATTTCAACACCTTCAGTAGGATCAATCCCAGCTTATACTTCAGGTCTTGCTGACCCCCCTTCTGGATTAACAACCACTTTCAAGTTTAATCTCATCTCCGCTGATGTAGTCAAACAGATCATACTCTCATCCAAGCCCAATTCGTTTCATTTTGACCCGTTGCCTATGAACGTCATAAAAGACTGTCAAAATTTCTTGACTCCTGTTCTAACACACTTCATAAATCCTAACTTCATTCACAACATGTTTCCTGCATCCTTGAAATTCTCAACTATTATACCTAAACATAAAAAAGGCTCCAAACTCCAAATAAAGAACTATCGTCCCATATCTAATACTCCTGCAATCTCCAAAATTTTTGAAAAGGTCTACCTCTTCCAAATTACAAAACACATCTCCAAAAACTCCATTCTTTACACACATCAGTACAGTTTCCAAAAGAAAAAATACTCTAGTGACTGCCTCGATTCAATCATCAACCTGGTGTTCTCAAAACTCAATACAAATTATTATGTTACAGTTACATACTTTGATCTCACCAAAGCCTTTGATAGCATAAATCACAATCTACTCTGCAAAAAATTACTTGATTTAAATTTTGACACAAACAGTATCTGTTTATTGAAATCCTATCTCTCCAATCGAACTAGTTATACCTTCTTCAATCAAACTTTTTCCTCACCCATATTCTCCAATCAAGGATTACCTCAAGGTGCAGTACTAAGTCCCCTTTTGTTTAACCTTCTTATCAACGATTTACCCCATTTTATTAATTCAACTCACACATCAGTTTTTCTCTACGCAGACGATATCTTTACAGTAACTTTCCACAAATCACTAAATGAACTTGAACTTGCGATTACAACCTTAACACAAAATGTTCAAAACTGGTGCAAAATGAATTCCATGTCTATCAACCTTTCAAAAACATGCACAACATTTTTCTCTCCCAATATTTATTCAAGTCCTTCAAATACTTTCAAAGCAGAAAACATTAAAAGTATTGATTCTATTAATATTTTGAGTATTAAAATCTCTAATACCCTTTCAATTTAACATTATTTTAACAAAATTATCGCAAAATCCAAACACCAACTCCTCTGCTTGAAAATTCTGCTTCATTCCTCAATACTTATCATAAAACCCTTCTAGTTATATCCTATATTCTTAACAATTTCAATTACGGTTTGAAAACATACTTCCCTCTCCTAACCAACAAAGATATAAATATTTTTGTGAGACTTATTAAGAACTGTCTAAAGTATGTTTATAATTTGAAACATTCTTCAAGCATTTCGATTAATCACTGCCAAAGCTCAAAAATCCTCCCAAACATCAAGCACCTTCAGCTCAAGTTCTTTCTCTTTACATATAAAGAACTTCGCTCACTCTCAGAAGATAAAAATCTTTGTCTAAACAAGTTTTTCAATATACCTCCAGTTCGCTCCAAAAACAAAAAATTGAAAAAGACTTTTTATTCCACATCCTCAACCCTTTTTAACTCCCTGCCACGATACATTCGAAAAACAACCTCTCTTGCCCAGTTTAAAGAACAGCTATTCCAATACTATATTCATGAATTATCTTCTTCCTTTGTAATGTGAGAAATTCTAAAAACACAAATTAATAACTATTTAAGCATATAATACATATTTATCTTTTGCTTCAATTTTTCCTGATAGTGATATCGTCACTTAAAACGTTTGTTTTGATTTAAATAAAAATAAATAAAGCTGAGAGGTACACCCTAATTTATAAATAATAATCTAATTATTTTATAATAGTAAGTTTGATAACACAAAATAAATTTTTAATTTAAATAATTATACTAATATGTGTGGCCTGGCAAGAAAATGGGTGACATAAAAATATATAACAATACTCTATTACCACCGCTCGTTCAAACTTAAATATCTGTATATCTTTTTATTTTAAGTATTTATTTAATATTATTTTTAATTTCAAGTTCTTATTTGTAAATAAAGAAAATATTTGTGTATATTTTGGTGTATTTGGGTAAAAAGTCCTACCGGGTGTATGGTATTGATGTTTGATATGCGCGAAAGCAGGGTGTTTGTGGAGTTGGTAAGGGAGTTTTGCCATTTGTTTTGAGTGTGCATGGAAATGTTGCGTAGTAAGGCGTTGGGGTGTACTGAGGTCAAATGTGTTATGCAGGGTCTTGATAAGGTTTATTTGGCGAGATGGTCAACATGCAGGTTTTCATGTATGTTGGAGTGAGCAGGACCCCAGAAAATGGAGATAGTGAAATGAGTGGAGAAAAGTCGTAGTTTTGAGAACAAGATGGAAGCAAAGAAAGAAACGTTTTTGATAAGGTGTAGATCGCGCGTGATGTTCAAGCAGTCTGTATAGAAATGAATATGAGTGAAACGTATGAATGTATTGATGTATTGGGTGATCTGATCGTATGAGGTGATTAAAGCTTGAAATTCAGCATCTTAAGTTGTAGTTAAATGATTTAGAAGAGAGCTTGTAGAAAAGAAGGGAGATAGAGAGGCGCCTGCATAAAAAGCGGTGGCGATAGCGCATTTTTGCAATGATTTGTAAGAGTCTGTGAAGATTCTCAGGGTTGAAGGGTCGGAGCAATGTCTGAGTTTTTTACCTGTTTAGCGGCGAGAGATTTGTTTGTGTGGGTAGTGATAGCAAAAGGAAGGGGCAAATAGGGATGTACTAATCTAGTGGGGTGTACCTTAGTTTGTATGAGGTAACGGTGCGAAGTGGGAAGTGATGTGTGAAGAAGTTTCGTGTGAGGGTGTGATGCGTTCAGTGGAAGATGTGAATGGGAGGCTGAAGATGGGGGAAGTAGAGATTTATATGTGCAAATGTAGCGTCTGATGAAGGTGTCTTTCAGTTGGATTAAAAGTGGTATGCAGTTCAGTGTGATTTCTAGAATAGATGTTGGGTTTGTGCGGTAAGCTTTCGAGATGGTTAATAGACTGAGTCTATGGATTTTAATAAATATGTAAGGGTGGATGGGTGAGCGAGCGATGAGCCCCATGAGAGGATGCGTGTTGGATTACCGGAAGTATGAGAGATTTGTAGATGAATAAAGAATGATGGATACATAGACCCCATTTGTATGAGATTGCTTGTCTTAGTTGGAACAGAGTCTATGATAGTTTGATTAGGTATTTTTGAAGTGTGTGGACCATTTCATGTTTGTTTGAAAGGTAAGACCTAGATACTCGATGGTGGTTGCGGGTTGAATGAGGGTGTTATGATTGGTAAGCAAAGGTAGATGTGGGGAGTGTTTGCGAGTGAAATGAATTAGGGTGGTTTTGGATGTGTTGAAAGATATTTTTAGCGAGGTGGCGGTGAAGTTCAGGATGTTGAAAAGTGAGGCGATATTCTGGAGATTTTCGTGTTGTGTATTTGCTGAGAAAGAAAAGAGAAGATCGTCGGAGTAGCACTGGAAAAAGTGAGATTTGGACCCAAGGAGATCTAGGAGAGGATTGATGAGAATGAGCCAGAGGATGTCAGAGAGGCAACCTCCTTTGGGACTGGAGAGAGAAACTGTATCAACTGCGCTGATGGATTTTTCGCGGAAGATTAAGCAGCGGTTTTGTAGGTAGTTGCTGATTAGCTTGATTATGTAGGGTGGGTATTTTTTGAGATGCATGTTGAGGATCAAAAAACGTATATTTTGGGTTGAATAATTGAATAAAATGTCGGGATTACTATTATTCTCTTCTGTATTCAAAAACCACTCAGTTTCTGCACCTGATTTAAATAATTTTATATCGAGTTTTTCATTGAAAGGTTTCTTGTTAATGATTCGAATTTTCAGATCTAATGATAATAGAATTGATATTCGAAAGTAGTGAATCCTTTTAATCTATATTGAATTGTTTCTTCAACACACCATGTTTTTTGTAAACATATTATAGAAAGAGGTTTTGTTAGGAAGTTAATTTATCTATAAAATTTTGAAGTTCATTAAACTTGCTATGTAAAGATTGAACATTTAAGCTCAAAATATTATTTTCATACAATTCTATTAATTTTTGGTCTAGATATATATTATGTGAGTTTTTTAGGTTATTTGTGTCAAAAAAATTGTTATCGAAAATAAAGCTTTTACCTTTGTTAATCATTAGTTATTGTTATACTTTTAACATACTGCAGCTCTTTTTCTACATAAGGACATGAGAAATTCATAGCAGAGTGATTGATTGTCTTTTGATTATATTTTTGGCAAATATAACATTTATGGTCAGAAGGAATATTTTTAACTGGACAAGCGTTTGCTTTGTGAGGAGAAGAACAGTATTTGCAAATGGTTGATTTGAGACACTTTGAAGAAGTATGTCCAAACATTAAACAGTTCCCACATTCTATGTGAGAGAAGAATGCCTTTAATTTCATAACTTGGAGCATAAAATAAAAGCTGAAATCCTTCCTTTTATGAGTGAAAAAATTTTAGGGGATAACTTTAAAACAACAATTTTTTTTATCATTATGTATGTCTTTTGTAAAAAGAAGATCCAAATTTTTTCCATTGTGTACCATCGTCTTTATATCTTCGTTTTTATCTAGTATTAGTTTAATTACAGAAGCGTTAGGTATGTTCTTAAATATAACGAATGAGATTTTTGGTAGTAAAACCTTGATTTTTTTAAGCTCAATATCATCATTATTAGAGAGTACATTTTCAGCTTTTTCTAAGCTGTCTTTATCAGGAAAACGTATCCTCAGTTTGTTTTTGTAGGTTTGTTAGATAAGATTTTTACATTGTTCCAGATTGACGTAGTTTTTCCTTTTACTTCTTAAATATTTAAGTTCTTTGAACTAAGGTAAATTATTTTATCTTTTTTTGGTGGATCTTTTGGCGCTACCTCAGCATAAGTAGTGATATTGATGATTTATGTGTTGTTTTAATATGTGCATCTAAATTCTCTTTCAGTGAAGATATCATTTTGCCTTGTTGAAATAGTTGATTTTTTAATGTTTTAATTAATTCATATATATTAGAAACAGTAAGTTGTTCTTGGTCACGACAAGTTATGCAATGCCATTTAAGATCTTTGGAAGTATGCTTATCTAGTAATTTGAGTAGTGAGTGATCAAAACTTTGAAAATCAGAGCATAGCCATTTAGAACAGGAATCACACATTATTAGACGATTAGAAAATTTGTTAGTTATCACATTTCCAATCATTAGTATCTATTCCTATAGATTCCATTAACAGTTATTTGAAATAAAAAAACGTAATTTAACTTCAATTATGAATTTAAAAAATTTAAATATAGTATAAATACAAAACAAAAAATATCAATTTAAATAGGCACCATTAAACTCATTAAATCTGGAGTAAATTGAGGAGGAAAAAATATCCATGTACACTATTTTTAACTTCTTTGAAATACGACTCTTTTAAGATACAATTTCATATTTATGCATTAAAGGTGCTTGCATTTATTTTACCTTCCAAAACCGGAATGACTTCCTAGAAAATGTTATCTATTACTTTAAAATAAAATTGGAAGTATTGAAAATTCTTGCTAACGTGAAACCTTTTAAGAGTCAGCTCATCTAACTTCGTTTAAATTTAAACATAAAATAATTTATTTTGTTTTTGAATTAATCTTTAAATTTCATTTAGCTCTAGCTTCGTTAATAAAGCTCTTTTCATACTTTTAAAGCGCAAAAGATTAAAAAATTTTGTTGGAAGTATCCACTTGATGATTAATGTGAATAAGGCAAATATTCCATGGTATAAATAGCCACAAGTCCCATTTTGAAGACCGATCGTGTTTACAGCACACTCTGCAAATATTTTAGGAGAACAAAAAGGCCTTTTTCTAATTTAATAGGAAGCATTTATTATTTAAAGAAGCAAGGTGTAACATTTTACACGGTGATGTTTTGCTCTTTCAATTCAAGGCAGAGAGATTGGGAAAACTGCCTCAAGAAAGCTTTGGATGCAGAATAAATGAAGAAAAGGGCATGGGACCAAGGCGGTGAGAGAAGACATGTACAAGATTGCTACGCACTGCTTAGAAACCAAAAAAGATAGAATGATCCGTGTGAGCTTGATCGCTGACAAGATATTAGGGTGGACAAAATATGAATTATCCTCCATGTTGGACTCGCTGAACCTCTTCAAGTGACCAATTCCAGCATTGTTCAAAAATAGGCCAACGTCTTTCTCTTTTATCATATCCACTATCAAGCTTTTGTCGAAGTCCTTACTCAAATCCACATTAATCATTTTGCATATCACGTCAGCGTTTTCAGCCTTGATTTCTTAAGCCGTTTTAACATCTCTTCCTTCCTCTTGCTGATGATGACGATGTTGAAACTAATCACCGCCCACTTTCCGAGCCTTTGTTTGAGAGAGTGTTTCAAACTGCGCCAATCTGCGTAAACATAAACCAGAGCGAAATACGATACAAACATCAAGGCATCTGTAAAGAAAATAAAAAGAATAATCAAGACAAGCATTCTTTTGGTACAAGGAAAAAATGAAAGGTTTTTTATTCTAAATAAACTTTGATATTTTCAGTACATATTCCTCACCCAAGGCAAAGGGGCAACTCATCATCACCGAGTAAAGATTAGTTAGTTAGTAAGTAAGAAACTAAACCTTTTCACTCACCAATAAAAAAAGGATTGAAATTCAAATTAAAAATATAGAAATCCAAATTGAAAAAATTAAACTTCAGACTTTTAATTAATAAAACTGAGCTGAATCAAAATAGGTATCCATCATCGAAAATCAATATTTTGTGCAACTTACTTGAGTTAAAGAAATTTTTAGCCATACTACATATAGTTATAAAAGTTTAGAATTTAAAGCAAGCATATAAAAAATAGTTTATTTAAAAAAAATGCCAGAACATATTTCATACAAAAAATAAAAAACATATTTATATTGGTAAATTTAAATGGTATTTTATTTGTTTTAAAATATTTTTGAATATGATTAATTCTTTTCATACAGAAGATAAGTGAATGTTTGTATATGGTGCATCAATATACATTCTTCAAAACTTAGTTCTGGATTCTGCAATTCTTGTACAAATTAGTGTAGAATTCAGCATTTCGTTCAATTCTTCAGCAAGGATTTTTTTCTTTTCAGAAAATTCAGAAACGCCCATCACTCTTCAATCGAATTCAAAGGTGCGCTATAACGACTCATTCTTAATATTTCAACTACACTAAAATTAATTTCAATTTGAATAGTTTCGATTTCACCATGAATAGCTGCATTATCACAAAGTAAAACCACATTATTGTGTGAGTGCGTATAACATTTTGAGGAATTCTTTTGAACCTGCAATCTTCTTTTTTATAACTTTCTCTTCTCTCTTAATGAACAAGAACCTGTTATGAGATAGCCCAAATCTTATATAAATTTTTTCCTCTTGATATAGCACTCTTAACGAGGCATCGAATACCCTTAGGGATCATACATAAATGATAAATTTTCAACTTTTGCGTAGAATTTTTGATAAGGTGCATTGTATATGTATGTAAAATATTTTCTAAAAATTTTTACTTTAAGTATGTTTTTAGCATTTTAAGATTTTTATATTTAAATATATAATAAGGGCTGGCAAGTTGTCTAATCCGATCTCTGATATAATAAGTTCTGACTAGTTGTCTCCCCTCAGGTCTTTACCAGACCTCTGATATAGACCAATGTGTTTTTTTTGTTTTTTTCAGAGTTTAATAACTTTTTTGATTTTCAATGATTTTTTTGTGAAATTTTGACAAATGGTGTATTTTTACTATATTAACCCACATACAAAAAATTGGGTGCGTCTTTTTACCCCAACCTACACCAAACTACCCCAATCTACCCAAATCTACCCCTAATCTACTCAGTTCTCTTCTAAAAAAACTATATTTAGATTTATACATCTAAAATTACATAATTTTTTTAATTATACGAAAGTTATTTTAGTCGATTTCAAACGAAAATTTAATTTTTACACTATAAAGACAATATTCTATATAACAATTTAGAATATTGTATTTATTTTTACAGTATAAATTATAAGTATAATTTATTTATCTTCAATTCAATTTATTGTTAATTAAACATGATGTATATAATCGAAAATGAATATAACATGTTAGTGTATGGACACTGTGAGTAAAAAATAAATTGTATTCAAGCAGGAACACAATATCCAAAACAAAAGAGGAGAAGAGTTGGAGAAGAGTTGTTGTAATCATAGAATGAGATCGGCAAACAAGGATTGAGAAAAATTTACTTTAAAAAATTCTCTAGGTAAGGTAATAAGAGTGTTAGATATGCGATAAACTTATAGATAACGTGATTTAATACTTTTTAAAAGCATCATAAAAATTTTTTATAAATACATCTAAGAAAAACATTTTATCTAAAAAAATACAAATAATAAACAAAGAAAATTCATAATAAAGTGAATAATATAGTTAAAAAATTATAGCTAAAAAAAGCCTTTTAACGACTATGTTGCGTTTTTACAACGTAAAACATTTGAGAGAAAATTTATTCAATAAAAAATTGCTTTAATATAAATCGTTAACTTTTGTATAAGTTATCTAAAAAACTTTCGATATTGAAAATATTTTATTAAAAAAAGTTAAAAAATTAATATCACAACTAAAATCAGATCTTCACCAAATTGACGACTTGCAGCTTATATATAGAAATTAAGGAATTGTTGAATATATTTTTCTTTTTTATCATTGATTTAGATATTTCCAAAGTTTATTTAGGTAAGCTGGGATAGATTAGGGGTGGATTTGGGTAGGTTGGGGTAAAAAGACGCACCGTAAAAAAATTATTTTGAAAAAAATTGTTAAAAAGTTTTTAACTGATTATAATGGTAGCATAATGGTATTGTCGGGTGTTTTCATCGAAAAGGCACAATTGCGCCGCTTGTATAGAACTATGACGAAAGCAGGCTTGATGGAGAATCGAACCCAAAACCTAGAGTTATCGAATCCAGCATCTAACCCACCATACTCACGCCCCTTATTAAGATTTTAAAAACCTTATAAATATGTACCATATACTTGTCATAATTCATTTAGCATAGAAAATGCCTCCGAAGCTTTACTAAGCTATAGATATATATATATATAATATATATATCTATAAACCCTTATGTCTTTTTTTTATTTTTTTCAAAGTTTAATAAATTTTTGATTTTCAATAATTTTTTTGTAAAATTTTTGGCAAATCGTGTATCCTTGCTATATTAACCCACATACAAAAAATTAAATTGCTTAATTATTCAGATTTTAAAAATCTTATAAATGTCTACTATATACTTGTTACACTTCCTTAGGAAATGCGTCCAATCTAAAAAAACACGAAGCAAAGATATATATGGTATCTCAATTCAACATGTTAAGTTAGTGGAACAATATATATCTAAAGTTCTGTGTGTAGCTATAAATCTTTGTCTGACTGAATCCGTTTTTCCCAAAGTATTAAAAATGCATAAAGTTGTTCCTATTTATAAGAGTGATAGTAAGTATTGTATAAGCAATTACAGGCCTGTTTCAATTGTACCCACATTTTCAAAAATATTCGAAAAATTTATACATTATCAATTAAAAAGGCATTTAACTTCAATTGGTTTTCTAAATGATCACCAATTCGGATTTAGAAAAGACTATTCAACGGAAGTTTTTCATTCTTTTCTACTACAGGAAGTGGTTAATATAATTGAAGAAAAAGATGAGGCAGTTGTGTTTTTTTTTGATTTGTCTAAAGCCTTCAACAGGGTAAGCCATCCGACCATTATCAAAAACTTGTATGAATGTGATTTAAGCAAACAGGCTTTGTCTCTTATGTCTTCATATCTTTCTGATAGACATCAACAGGTAAAAGTCAATGGTATCTTATCAAATGCTATTCTTTTGCACAATGGAATCCCACAGGGTTCCATTTTGGGACCTCTTCTTTTCAATGTATCAATTAACAATTTATTTTCTTTCTTCATCCTTTTTCAAATTTTTACTCTTCGCAGATGACATTTGCGCATATTTTCCTGTATCTAGAATTAAAGATGGAAGTTCTTTTGATGTGAAAACTCTAAATAATCACCTAGGACAGCTGTATGATTGGTTTGAAGCAAATCACTTTGTTTTAAATAAGCAGAAGTCGAAGTGTATGATCATATCCAAGAAAAATAGAAGCAATAATTTTCTTGAATCAACTGGAATAAAAGAGGTCAAAGATAATAACATATTAGGGTTGGTTTTCAATAGTAAATTGAATTTCAACGACCATATAGATAAGCTCACTATGAACTTAAATCGCGTCATTGGCATTTTGTTCCATACAAAAAATATCTTCTCGTTGAAAGTAAAATTATTGATTTACAAACAACTTTTCATTTCCTACATAAACTACAGTGTAATAAATTGGTACCCTTATGGTAAAAAAAGTTGAAATCCTACAAAAACGGGCTCTGAGAGTTACTTTCAATATGAAAAAGTATGATCATACGACTTTTGTGTTTTATGAAAATAATTTGCTAAAGCTAAGTGATATATTTCTCATGAGAATTGCAGTTTTTCTCTACAATAACATTAGAGGTAAATTGAACAACGTTTTTGGGGATCTTATAACATACAAATCGAATCCATATTATAATACTAGAGGGTCTATTAGACCTAATCGCATTGACTATAGACTAAAAAGCTCAAAAACCTCAGTTATAAAGAAGGTAAACGAGTTTTATGAGAAATATGATGATATATTTAATAGCAATATTAATTTCTCCCTACCTTTATTTAAAAGAAACATGAAAAATTATTTCGTACAGTCATACATATTGAAAACAGAATGATCACTCATATAAAGTTTTACTTTATTTTATAAACGTGTTTTGAATTTTATATCCTTTATTTCTTAATTTTGTTCTATTTTATTTATTTATTTCTTTTGGAAAAAAATCTAGAAGCGGCCATTTTTTGGCTTTTGATTTTTTTTCTTATCTTCTCTTTTAAGTGTTAGTAACAAAAGTTTTATTTGTTTATTTATTATTATCAGAATTTATATAAACATTTTTTCACATATGTGTAGCAGTATATATTATAGAAACGTTTGTGTAAATGTGTTACTTTTATTTCTGTAAAAAATAAATGTATTGAAATGTGCTTATAATCTTTTGTATTGTGTTTACCTGTGATTTATTTATTTCAACTAAAAAAAAAAAAAAAAAAATTTTTTCTATCTATGATGTGTTCTCCTTGTTATGTGCCTATGTTCATCTTTATTTTAAATAAATTTATTCTAATCTAATCTAATCATAGCATTGCCAAGCTATCGATATTATGTATGTATATCTAGATAGTTATGGTTTTATTTTGTTTTTATTTTTAGTTATCTGTATCGCATCCAAACGAAGAATAATATTCCATAACTGCACAAATGGTAGGGATAGTCACGATCGAGTTTCGAACCAAGACTATCTGGATCGAGACCCTACGTTTCCACCACTATGCAATCTGATTTATTATAATATTAAATGTGAATCTTTTTTTATTTTTGTTTATATAACAAAAAGTAATATGAAAATGTTTCTTTTTAGGAGTTTTTTTTCATCCATCATGTGAATTATTTCTTTAACTTTTTATCCTCTTCTCGTTTTTATTGTTGCCGAGAATTTTCAATCTTATATCGCTTTGTAGATATAATAATAACCTAGTTGGTTTGATGGATCCACCATGCTTTGTTTTTTATTTTATTATTTTTTTTAGTTTGTACTAATCTAGTAATATAATGTTTCTAATTATTATTTAAAATTATAAGAATTTATCTTATGATACAAGATAAAAATTTATTTTGTATCAAATGTAAAGCTATTGCAACTATTATTACTCGCCAAAGTAATGATTTTCTATGCAAAGAATGTTTTAATGAATACTTTATTCATAAATTCAGATCTAATATTTCAAAATTAAAGCCAGTTTTTTTTGAAGAGAACATAGATACAATTAATTTGTTAATCCTTTTGGATGATTCTATTAATTCATATGTTCTAAAGTATCTTTTGCAAACGACGGCCAATAAGGGATGTAACAAGTTTAAACGGCGTCTTAACTTGCATGAAGTTTATTTATATATTGATGACAGCACAGTCGCAAGTAATATATCTTCACAAAAGAAAATTGAACGATTATACAAGTTGATGAATTATCTTAATATTTCTAATTCAAATGTATATTTCACTACCTTAGAAGCCTTATTTTTTTTGGATTGTAAACACAGTTTTGATATATTCTTTAACAATGAAAAATTGGAAAAAAATACTTTTGAATGTTTTATCCTAAAATTATATTCTTTTAGTGATCAACTGAGGCAAATGGTTGATAAATCTGTTTCTACGTGTGCTAAAAATACTTTTATTTCAATTTTAAAAAATTATCTTTTATTTTATTTTGCTAATAGATGTAATTTGTATAATATTTTTCTATCTAATAATTTATCAAAAGTTTCTGTTCAATTGCTGACAGGTTTGATTCAGGGATCTGGGCACTCTTCTTCCTTTATGTCTTCTTTGTCTTATAGGATTAAAGATATTTTAATATGTCAACCAATGAAGGATTTTACTGATAAAGATGTTTCCTATTTTTTCAAAATGAATTGTTCAAAAAATTCATACGATTTCTCATTAGAAGATACAGAGTCTGTTGAATTTCTTACCAAAAATTTTTTACTGACTCTACAAAGAGAGTTTCCTTCACTTATAAACACGGTTTCGTGTACCGGAAGTAAATTATCAAAGTGCTCTACCTTAAGTGATATGATTTGTATTTTGTGTTTTTTTCCTATTTTTATTGTAGACACCTCTAATATGAGCAATAATTCTCATCAGCTTCATTTTTTAAAAACTGCATATTTTAAATCTAATCTCAGGTTTAAGTTATGTTTTAGATGTTATGAGATGTTTACAGATGAATTATTCATCTATCGATTACCATTTCTTGTTCTTGAATACGAAACAAATAAGAGTAGTTAGAAAATTATAATTTAAATTTGAAAGAAGATAATTGTTATAATAAGAAAAGGAACAAAAAGATGGATATAATAATCGACAATCTAAAATTTAATCGGTTACTTGGTTAAAAATAGTTTTTTTTGAGTTTTACTTCACTGTAAATAAATAAAAAAAATCATTTCATTTTTCTAAAAAATTTTTAATCTTTTTATTGAAGAAACAAACACCAATTTTATCTAAAGAACTATCTCAATGATTTGTATTTTCATTCAAACTTGTAATTAATACAAAGAATATAAACAGTACTTTTGCTACATTTTATATTTTTTGCAAAAAGTAATTCGATTTTATCCTTCTAAAGTTGGCCAAACCTTGTTATTCACATTTAAAAGCATATTCGGAAGATAAAGTCCTCATTTAAAGTTTACTCCTTTTGATCAATTCTACACTCGAATTCTTCTGTCTGAAAGAAGTAATAAAGCATAAATGTCTATTTTTGAAATTACTCCACAACTTCCTGATTGGCATATCTTTCATTCAAATGAATATTTTCTTTGCTTTTTAGCCAAAAACTCCTTAACTATTTTTCTCTGCGAAAATTTTGTATTGAATTTGTTTACTATGATACTAATCTCTATTTATTTTTAATTAAATATATTACGGATGTCAATTTTTTTCTTTGTCTAATAACATTAGCACAAGATTAAGAAAGGCGTAATAAATGTGATTAACTTTTAATAAATATCTTCAAATATTAAAAACATAGGAATCTCGTAACTGCGAACACTGGGATACTGCATACTAGATTTCCATAATTTAAACAACCTATGTTTAAATCAGTGGCGCACATCCTCAAAATCATTGGGGGCGAAATTTTTTTGTTGCAATTTTCAAAATTAGTGGTCTGGAAATACCACGGGAGACCAAATATTGAAGCAATCCTTTAAAATACAGGGTATTCAGCGCATACCTAAATTTATAAGACTACTTTATATTTTTTTATAAAATTGGTGAAATTTAAATACTATACTTTCAGCGAAAATATTTTAATTAAATTTGCATATCGCATATACACTAGTTTAAAAATCCAAAATTGTTGGGGCGAATAGGCTTTTCATTTGAAAATGAAGTAGTCTATCAGGCACATTACAGGAATTGATGAAAGGATATTTGATTGATAGAGAAAACAACTGAAAACAAATAACTGAATTTTGGAGAGTTTTATGAGTGAATGTAGTCTGAAGGAAAAGAGTCTACTAGACACCCTACGATGTTTATACGGAAAAAATGTAATTGATTCAGGGGCGCACATCCTTGAAATTATTGGAATAGGGGGCGGACTTTCAAGCGTCTTCCGAAAAAGATAAAGAGAGAAAAAATAAAGTTTGAAAAAAAATTTCATTGTATAGTATGAAAATTTTCATAAAGTTTGAAAAAGATAACAAATTTTTCTGAATTTCTACTCCTCTCTTGTCAATTCTATTTCATTCGTAATTAAGCCTTTAAATAATTAGTTCCTTCTTCCTAAAAAATGAAAAAACATTTCATTAAAAAAAATAAATTAAAAAAAAACACATCCAAATTACATACTTTTCTGAGGTAATTTCTATCAAAAATGTAAAACAGAACTAAAGTTAGAAAACTTGGTATTAGAATTTCTTCATTCTTTTTAGTGTATAAATAAGTGTAAGTTAGTTAGACTCTCAAAAAAGGGTATACAATAAAGATAAAATTGTGCAAACAAAAATCAAACAATAAATTAATATTGCATTACTTCATTTTTCTCAGCATCATTCAAAAATAGTTTAAGAGCTAAATTGGTGCAAGCTACAAAAAGTAAAATAACTTTTAACATTCTGCAATGATTTGCCTTTTATAATAACTTTTAGGGAAAAAAAGTTATAAAGCTTCAACAAAAACTAAAATTTTTTAGAGCATAACTTAAGTTTTTTGAAAACTAATTTGACGTATCCCCTACGGCCTACAGCATACTCTATGGGGTGCATAGCAGGTTGGTTGAGATGATTGACTCAGCACGGAAGCCTCTGGATTCGATTCCTCATCGATAACTATTTGTTCATAGTTTGACATAAGCGATACATCAGTGCCTTATCAATGAAAACACACCCACGGTACCTTTACCTGCCATTTTACTCAAAATTGAAAAATTTGCTACATAATTAACATAAGAGAGAAAGGAGACAAAATAAACTAATAAACAATTTTCACTATTTTAAAATAAAGCTGTCTGTTCTCAGAATACTTTTAAAATAATAGGAGGCATAAAAAATCAGATAGTTTATTTGATATTTTCAAATTTTTATAAGCAGCAAAAGCCAATGTTGTAGTAGCTAGCCCTTATAGGGTGCTTTGGTAACGCTCTTATTTTTTACATTTTGTAAAGAATCATAGTCAGGGCCGGCCATAGTGTTCGCGGGGCCCTATGCAAGATGGATTGCGCGGGCCCAGTGTGGGTAGGAAAAAATATTAAAAGTGAGAAATAAGATTTTGAAAAAAAGAAAAGGAATTTCTTTCATTACTTTTTCATTAACACAAAATGACGATCAAAGTAACTTTACTTTGCCAACCTTCCATTTAGCGAAATCATACAATATATCATCAAAATGAAAAATAAGAAGCGCGGGGCCCACTGCGGCCGCATAGGTTGCAGTGGCCTAAGGCCGGCCCTGATCATAGTATACAAAAAATGGTAGTTTAATCACTTTTCATAAAATTATTTATGTCTAAGAACACAAAATCATTAAAAAATTATTTAAACTAACATAAATCATAGTATACGAAAACAAGAAAATCATTGCGTTTTTTGACTACAAATAAAATTCTGACAGCTGTAATAAATAGATCAAGTACATTTTTAACAACTGAAACATTTTGTTTGGATATTATATTTTTATTATAATAATCAACAAATTTTCTTAAAAAAAGTGATTTAATTATGTAGTGTTACCTACAAAATTTAACACTCGAACATTATAAAAAATATCTCTGCTCAAATAGAGTATTTTGTTTTAAACTGAATAGCTAGTCAAAATATTCATTCCCAAATAGCTATTGAAAGAAATTTCTTGACTTGAAAAAATTGCAAAATGTACTGATAAAAATAAAGTGACCTTTGTTGAAAAAAATTTCTAACGCGAGGCTGACAATATTGATTGATATAAAATTGTAACGATTGAAAACTATTTTAATTTAACTCTAAATGCAAATTAGAGAGAAGCAGTGGCGTAGCCAGAAAAAAGTTGATAGGGGGGGAGCACAAAACTTAAAAAACTTGAGCAACATTATTTTTACTTTTCAGATCCTTTCTTTGGAGAAATTTTCGAAAAGTGATATCGCATAAGGTGCATGGGGGCACCATGCGGTACATAGGAGAGGGGGCACGGCTCCTCATCACGCAGCCGAGCTACGTCACTGGAAAGAAGAGAGCTGAACGAGATAGGAGAGCTTAAACAAATGTATAACTGTTTGAGTAAAAGAAGAGACGAATGAGAGAAGAGAGCTTGGGTGATTGATTGAGTTTTAACAGAGAAAGCGGAAGAGAAAAACAGAAGAGACAGAAAGAGTAATAGAATCACGGCGACAGAAGAAGATGAGAAAATCTAGTGGATCGTTTGCAATTTACCAAATACATATGTTTTACTTTTTTTTCTTTGAATTATTCCAATGAATGAAAATCAAATTAAGAGTGCTCTTCGTCTAAGATTCACCCGTCCAAATGAGAGAAATATTTCTTCCCCCGAATGCAATACCCACTCAAAAAAATTAAATTATTAAAAGTTTTTAGTAAATTTTAAATCCAGTAAAATAGGTATTTGATGTGGAGGGGCCAACATGGGGTCCAGCCAAAAAACTCAGTAAAATAGGAGATAAGATAAAAACCCTGAATTCCACTCATCTATTGTAAACCCTGTTACAATGGAGCAACTGAATACTTTAATGGAAAAGACAGCCTTTAATTTTGTTGGCCCAATGCTGTTGAGTCAGGCAAAAAGAGATGCAGATGACTTTTATTTTTCTCAGACAAATATTATTGGTTTCAAAGCTTCTTCCAGAAAAGAGATAAAATATTTCTACCTTAACCCAGGGTTTCCCAACCTTTTTGTTGCTGTGTACCACTTATGGACTTATTCTGTAGGTACGTACCACCTAACTTTAACGATTAGATTTTGACCATAAAATAACTAAAGGTTAACAGACACAATAACATATAAATATAATACAAGTAAACGAATCCGCAATTAAATATACAAAACTTAACTTAATTTATTTGCACATGTGCATAACCATAAACAAGCAAAATATTGAACTTATCGACCAATAAGTACTCACTCGTAAGTCAATGCGATGGCTGGAGTTGCTTTTCTTCTACTAGTTTTGCAAGCCGTGGAGATATTATGCTCACAACATCGGAAATTGTGTTCTGGGTTTACGAAACGATTTCTTGTCTTCGACTTGATTGTAAGAAAGGTAGAAAACTCTTGTTCGCATTCCCATGTCGTTGGAAATATGAGAAGCTGAGGAATTGCTTTTCACTAGTGACGGATAGGAGAGACTTACATTTAACCAGAAGTTGGCCAATTTATGATTTTCACCTTCGTCGCACTGCAAATCGAGGAGTTCTTGTTCACCAGTTCCCACTGTGAGATCACCATTGTTAATAGTAGTGAATGGATTCCGAATGTAAGTGCAAGTTTGTGCATCAACATCATTGAAAAAGTACTGCCTGATTTCATCTTTCAACAGAAGGAGATCTTTGGTGATCTCTTGACTAAATGCAATACTAGGCTCCCCCTCCCTCCCCAAGTGACGCCACATTCTCACACATTCCAAACGGTCTCTTCTCAATCCAAAAATCGAGCTTTCGAGTAAATGCAGTCAATTTGATTGAGAAAACAATGATGTTACTCAGCGCCCTGAGAACAATTGAAATGATACATGACTCCAAAAATATCTGACATGTAGGCAAAGTAAAGAATGAAGTTTCCATCTTCAAGGATCTTCAGAACTTCGTGATCTTTTGTTTGGAAAAACTGAAGCAGCTCCTTTCTCAGCACAAAAAGGAGCATAGTGGTATTCCCTCGAGACAGACACCTCACTTCCGTATGAAAAGTAATGACGTGTATTCTGATCCGATATCCTCACAGATGACCTTGAAGAGACGACTATTTAGGGCAGATGTCATAATGTAGTTTACCATCTTAACCACCAGTTTCAGTCTTGTCTTCATATCGGGAGGTAGAACTTTAACAGAGAGAGCAAATCGGTGTATGAAACAGGGAACAGAAGTGACAGATGGAGATACTCCTTACACCTGAGCTTGGAACCCAGATTTTCTCCCAAGCATAACAGGAACGCCTTCAGTTGTGCGACCTACTAGCTTGGTCCATTGGAGACCATTTTCTTTGAAAGCGTCTTCTCCTTTTGTCTAGTTGTCATTTCATTGGTCAAGAGTAATTCACTTCGAATTGCATACTTAGTAGCATAACGCACATATACCAGAAGCTGTGCGCAGTTTGGCACGTCCGTTGATTCGTCCAGTTCTATTGCAAATCCATATTTTGAGCCTGTTTTTTAATAACAGTAGACATCTCTGTAATGCACCTGTTTCGTTTTATTAGACACTGCTTCATCAACGATGCCATGCTTCACCATTTGTTGTGGAAGGCTTTTATTTCTTCGCCAAAAAAGTGTAATTTCACAAGAGGCTGCCACAATACCAACCGACTGCTCATATTACTTCCCCGTTTTGTCTAGTCGTTTTTCTCAAGTCGCTTAAAATAATTAGGATCGCGGTCTTTCTAGTCTGGATGATTAGTTTGGAGATGGCGTTGTAAAAGGCTTCACTGATGCATTTGATAATGTTTTCATAAACACCACAGACCGTGACACAGATTCTTCCCTATTCTTCAATTCATAGAACCAAAATTAATATATTGATCGCTATACTGTCGTTTGGGCATCTTGATTTGACGCTATAATAATAATAATCTGAAATAAAACTAAAAGTTGCTTTTTAATATATTGAATATATATAATAATTTACATAATAATCGATAAAAATAAACAATCACGAAGATGGTAAGTTAATTAATCACAACACTGTACCTACTAAGTCAACAGAATGTGTGTGCATGCTACATTATACGCATATGCACATATTTACATGTATTCCATTTGAGGAAGTAAAGAAAATGAACTTTAGCCAAATTCACATTACACTACATTTCTCTCTGTGGGAATTTCTGTGAAAACAAGTACTTTTTTTGAATTTTTGAAAAACATCTCGCGTACCACTTGGAATGCTTTCACGTACCGCCAGGGGTACGCGTACCACAGGTTGGGAACCCCTGCTTTAGATTCTTTTGTTTTTGTGAATTTTTTCAGAGTTTTTAGTCTACCCTTTTCTTCCTTTTTGTTATTTTATCATTTTATTTTCATTTTGCTGAATAATGGTGAGGTAAATATGTGTTTTTAAAATAGTATTAACTTTTTGAATTACAATTTTATGCAATTTACAACTCAAATAACATTTTAAATGAATAATATCTATGCAAGAATGTTTCTCGAAAAACTTTCTATTGATCTTATGCTAGTTTTTTTACTTTTGTTAGTTCTCTTCTGGTTACTGAAATTCTTTGAAAAAATTAAGATACATGCAAAAATGTGTTATTTCTTAAACTATGCTTCCATTGCTGAAATTTTTTGTTTGAAGCAGAAAGTGATAAAAATTTTAATAATTTTTAATCAAGATTTAAATATTCTTATTTATTTTGAAAATAAACCCGTTTTTTGAAACGATTATAGTGTCTTTTGTCTGTAATATTTTTAAAGCTTATTATGTGCAACAGAGTCTTTTTATGAAAAAATGCTGAATTCAACACAAACAGGACGACGTATTTGTCTGGTTTTCTTTTTGTTATTTTTATTACCCGCCAAAAACAAAAACCTATTGAATGATTGTTGCAAAGTTGTTTTAATGTTTTATACGGAATATGATATGTTGTATATTTATATACAGTAGTATCTCGTTTTTGAACATTGTAGTCTTAGAACAATTAGGTAGACCAAAAAAGTAGAGCCCAAACTAGTTAAGTTCTTAACCGAATTTTGATACTTATTAGGCTTGTTACAATACACACATTTTTTAATTCTTTCGTGATTTTCTTTTTAATAAATTTTATATTATAACTTTTTAAAGTTGTAGAGATCCTAAAAAAAAATAATCAAAATGGAAGTTTATTATTGATTCGAATATCGTAAACACTAAAAAAGAGATGTTTGAACCTCGAGAAATATGAAGAATCAGTCAAAAAAGCAAATCATTTGAAAAACTTGGTCATTTCATTTTATTTTTTAAAACTTGGTCTATTTCATTTTATTACAAACACTCTTTTATTCCAAAATGAAGTACACTTTATAAGAATTTTGTATGTTAAACTATATGGAAAAACTTTTCTTCAATCCTAGACAAATCCGCCCTGGCAAGACTTTCTCCTGGCCCGAACTAAAATTTACTTCCCGCAGAGTTCTGATATTTACTCATTCAAATTCTATTAAATATTGATATATGATTTGATGAAGAAGAAACAAGTAATTTTAGGGTTTTCATTGAACCCAATTTAGATGCTTGCACGGTTTCGGGAAATGATGATTCTTTTGAGTATAACAATTTCAGCTCCAATCAATTAGCGGCTTCAGCACAATTTGACAGTAAAAATAATTAAGAAGAAGAAATGTGTGAAACAAATCCTCACAAAAAAGTAAAGAGTGTCGAATGGGGTATTGTGGAGAGTTGAAAATCTTTGAAGAAAAGCTTTTCCCCCAACCATAGACCTTTTTTTCATGATCAACCGCTTCAAATATTAGATATTCTTGCTATGTTTTTAAACAGAAATTATATACATGTTTGTTGACATGTAAAATACATACGCTCTACAAAAAAAACTTTTACTTGAATGTATCCCGTGATGAAATACTTTGTTTCATAAGCATATTAATTTGCTAAAGCTATGACTCTCTGCCACGTTCCAGGTTATACTGGGACAAGAAAGAAGACTGCAACAACTTTTTGATTTCTTCATCGATGCGGCATAAGCGTTTTGAAGAGATCAAAAAATACCTTCACTTGTGTGATAACACATCTCTTCTTGAAAAAGATAAATTTGGCAAAATGCGTCCCTTGTTAGAAAAGCTGAATTCAAATTTTTTTAAGTGAGCACCTTCATCTGAGTTTCATTGCATTGGTGAAACAATCATTGAATATTTTGGCGGTCACTCGACAAAACAATTTCTCCGAGGAAAACCAATACGCTTTGGTTATAAACAATGGTCCCATTGTATCGCTCCTGGATATTGTTTCAGTTTGACCTATACCAAGGAAAATATGTTGAAAGTTGTGAAAAAGAAAAATTTGGTCTAGGGGGCTCAGTAGTTTCGAACTTTTCCAATAAGTTAAATCAGCTGTGCCCAAATAATTATCACTATGTGTGTGATATTTTTTTTTCATCGTATGACTTAGTTAACGAAATGCTTGCGATGGGAAAAAAGATAAGAAAGATTTGAAAGAGAAGAAAAGAGGCTTCCATTAAATTTTATCATTTGATGGAGTCAACATTTGCCAGTGGTATGACAATAAATCAGTACTCGCAATTTCAAATTCTTGCACAGACGAGCCTTTATTGAAGAAAAGGAAAAAAAGGAAGAAAGGAAGAAACTTCTCGTTTCCCAGCCGAATATTTTCAATGTTTACAGCAGTCAAATGCAATGGGTTGATCGAATGGATCAAAATATTGCACAATATCAAGTACCAATTCGAGGCAAAAAATGGTATTGGCCCATTTTGAGTCACTTGATCAATACGTCAGTATCTCAAGCGTGGCAAATATACAGATTGACTCCAAATCAAAAGATGGATCACTTGTGTTTTCGAAGAGCGCTCGTTGAAATTATTTTGTCAAAGTTTGGAGTGCCATCTATGTCAGCTCGACAAAGTGTTTTGAACCCGGTGAATGAAGTAAGATTTGACAAAAAGATCATTTTGTATGCAATACTGAAGAGAAAAGAAGAATCCGATGTAGACTTTGTCACACTATGACACAAACTATGTGTAAAAAGTGTAAGTAATCTTTTTTTTTAATATAATGCATAATAAACTGTTTTCTTTTTAGTTTTAAAACAGAATAATTGTAATATTAAAAATTTTCAAAAATTTCTTACCCATTTTTTTAAATTTTATAACTTTCAAAAAATGTAGTCAAAAAAGGGTTAACGATCTGATGAGAGCGTACGGAGTAGTAAGAGAGAAGCAGCAAAAATCGTGTGATGTATGTGTTTGCGCAAAGCGAAAAAGTGTCTAAAAGTTCTTATTCGATTTGCCACTTCATATGAGAGTGAGAAATCCTTTTCGATGCTACTTGCCATTGAAACCAAATCCCGAAACAGATGGGAAGTGAGTAATGATATGAGAGTTGCATTTCGTCAAAACAGAGCCAAGCTGGTTTAGGCAAAACAGATGCACCCATCCCATTGACTACTTCAATTTTTTTGTACAGTAGTTTAAATGTTTTTTTTTATTTTTTTTAAATGAGACCCGGAACTATTAAAAAATTTTTAAAAGGCCATCACGCCAAAAATTTTTACAAAGTTTGTGAAGCACTCTTCAAGATTAACAAGGGAACAAAATCATTCATATATGATTGATCGGTCCTCAGACATTTTTCCCCATTATTTTCATAAGATAGTTCCTCCCATGGACAATTCGCCCCATTATTTTCATAAGACATTTTGTCTAATGGACAATTTGCCTCACTATTTTCATAAAACAATTTGCCCCATTATTTTCATAAGACGAGATGCCTCATGCTCAATTTGCCCATTATCTTTATAAGAGGATGCGCTCTATTATTTTTATAAAACCTCTAGTCCTTTTATTTTCATAAGACAATTCTTTCCATTAAAAATTTGCTCTATTTTTATAATACAATTCCTGCCATAGACAATTTACTCTATTTATGCAGATCAATTAGCACTATTGTTTTAATAAGACCGTTTTTTCAATTTTTTTAGACTCTTTTTGCGTTTTTCATAGAACGGTTTGGCATATAAACGTTTTGCCTAATATCACAACTCATCTCAATTAGCTATATTTTAATTTTATTTAGTTTATTGAAAAATTGTTTTTGAAAGGCAGTTCTTTTATAAATGAAACAAATATTTAAAATTTTTAAACAAAATAAAATTTAATATCTTGTAATTGTAATATCATCGTAATTATCGTTTTCATCAATTTCATCATCAATAATTTTAAATTATTTAAAAGTGATAAAAAAATTAAGAGATAAAATGATTAATTTGAAATAATTTAATAGAGATAAAATAAACAAGAATATAAATTTTTTTTAATAATTTTACATATATAATAAACAAAGATGGATGAAACAAATAGCCTATGAGACAATTTGTCCATGGGGCGAAATGTCTGTCGACCGATAGATAACTACTCATTGGATGTAATTAAATTTTTATCGTTCCTTTTTGCCATTTACCAGTTATTGAAACCGATGGTTACATTCTATCTGTATTGTCATCTCTAGATATGCTAGACTAGGGGTGGCCAACCTTTTGTAGAATATGCGCCAATCATTTAAAAATATACCTTTAAAAGTTTATAATGGGTTGATTTTTTTATATTGGACTTTATACAAAAAAAAACAAAAATAATAAAAAATTTGTATCTAGCACAATTAATTCTTTCAAATGGTACACAATAAACATGAAATTAATGAAATTTTTGAAGTATAGAAGTATTAGATTTTTGAAGCTAGTTTCAGTAACGAATTCAAGTCAAAACGCCCGAAAACGAAAACGCCCGATACCAAAACACCCTATACAAGAACGTCTAAAACTTGAATCTACAAAAAATATTTAAAAATTTAAGATTTTTTCTTGTATCTACGCTTTTTTGCAATTATTAACTTATATATTTTTCTAAGAATATGTTAAATTTAACACTTTGTTGTTTCACATGCATAAAAAACAGATACAAGATTCCTAATTTATCAATCTTATCGAATCGACTACTCCTGAAATTTTGAACTAAAATCAGAAATTATTTATATTCTTGTTTCCCTGTTTAATCACATCTTTTCTGGTTTCAAACTTATTTTCTGTTTAAATTGGTAGTTTAATTGTTTTTCAAACCAAAGAAATACTGTATTTTTGTATGATCACTTTTATCTTTCAAGTCAAATTGATCACTATCATTTCGTATTAATTCTACCGTTTTGAAAACTGTCCAAATAGAATAAACTGGCTTGCCGGCATCTTTTCGCACACCATATATATATAGTAGACCCTCTGTTATCTCGGATAATCGGCATAGTCAGACACTCTTCTCCCCCATGTAGTCCGACTTAACGAGGGTCTACTGTATGTAGTTTTGCTATTCATTCTATGATGATCCTTTCTTGGTAGCTCTTTTTTCATTAAAAATTTATATTCTTCAATGTGCGTTTGAAAAATTTTTATAAGGATAAAATTACTTTTTTCCTCTCTCAAAGCATTCGGATTAAAGAATCTTCTTGATGATCTTAGACTTTTTTTATCAGTATCGTGTATTTTATCATCAGGCCTGAATATTTGTAAACCAATCTCAGTTAAAAGGTTTTTTTCTGATGAATCATTCGTGATGTTCATTGTTCAATTACAAAAAGTTGTCACGTTCTTCTTCTAAAAGATTCTCTCTTTGACGCAAAAGGAAAAAGATGGACTAATTCAATTTAAATTAAAAATATCTTGATAGTGACTAAATTCTCACATATTGGCATATGTGCCATTTTTGATAAATCTGATCTATTCTAAATTTTCAGATTTCTTACCCATCTTAGTTAAATGATAATTGTAATCCTAGATGATAAGCCATAGATTTAAATATTTTTCATTTGTAAAAGAGGAACTGTCAAAATCTTTTTTGAAGCACCTAATTTTATATCATTACACCACTTCCTAGTTTATTAGAAAATGGTAGAATTCGGAACAAATTCATCATCATTTTCAATTTCAGTGAGACTAGAACTTTTAGAACCAGAGTTTGATTCAGCCAGAACACACGAAGATGTCGATTCAGTATAAGACAGTCTCGAAACTTTAACGCAATTCGAAGGATGTATTGATTTGATGCTTGCCTCAGATCTTGTTGAATAATCTACTCTACCCGCTGTTGCAATCTGGGTGTGATAAAGGGCTTTATCCTCTGAACTCAGCCAAAAACCGTCAGCTTTAGTCATATCAAACAAACTTTTCATCTCCTCCTCCAATTTTTCAGTCTTTCTTTCCCTGTACTTTTCATACAAATCAATAACTTTTCCAACCTTCAACACCACTTGCTGATTCGAAATTTTTGAAAAGTTTAACTCATTCCATAGTTGACTTAATTCTTCTGCTAAAATTTTAATCCTTGCTTTCTTACTCTTCTGGCTCTCGAACAAGTTTAAATACCTTCCAATGATTCGTTTATTGGTCGGTATTTTACAGAAACCAGATAAACATGTAGTTACAATAGGAATTTCTGGCCTTCTCTTGACCCAATTTTTATTACTCATTTACTTGAAATAAATTGTTTTATTAATCTGAAAAAAACATTCAAATTTTATGAAAAAGATTAAAAATATGATTATGAAGAGAAAAAAACTTTACGTAAAAGAAAAAAAGACAAAAACGAACGAATCAATATAATTAAATAAGAGAAGTAATGAATGAATATTCAAACAGTGATGCGCGCCACCTTTTTGGCGCCAAAATGATCAAACATGTCATTTGTGTGAACCAAATGGAAAGTTTCATCATATGGTGTGACAGGGATTTTGATTTAGAAAAAAAAGTTATATCCCTAGTGTGGATGCGGTTCATCCTGCATAGGTATAACTCTCAAAAGACTTGTGGACAGAAATGATGAACATGTTCCTTTGATCATAAGAAATGTGAAAAGAGACAGAATGAAGGATATTGCAAAAATTAAAACGTCATCATCAATTGGCAAGCATTTATTATCTAATTTTACGCGTAAAAGTATGGAACGCATATAAATAGCTTTACTGAAGGTGTAATCTTGTGTTTGTATATAAAATATTTTAATCCCAGTTTGCTTATTCAAAAAGATATGTTATATACTTTGAAAGTTTTCAATTATTGAATGCTGAATCCATTATTATATTTATCCTATGATTTAAATTTATTTTATGTTCTTGTTTCCTATAAAAGCTGATGAGTAAAGATGAGGGAATTCTTTTAAATAAAATTCTTCTTTAATTTTATCTTGCAAATTCCATTACATACTTCTACGCAATTGTTGCCGTTAAAGACTGCTATAAATGAAGGGACATTCTGCTATCATCTCCCTGTATAGTGTTTCTATTAAAGCTAGCGAGCGTGAAAGACGCGCCATGGGCAAGTTTAAGAAAAAGTGTGCTCAGCAGTCAGTCATCAATGGAGCATTGAAAGCAAAGAAATGATATAAACAACGAAAGAGTGTTTCTCACATCTGAAATAGATTTTCTTGATTGCAAACTAAAGAATCTCACGTCGGTGTCTAAAAGTAAGAGCGAATTTATTTAAGTTTCTTCTTAGTTTATAAATCGTGAAATTGTGACTCTGTGTCGAACTTGAGTGATCGAAATTTGTCTCTAAGCATACTTAAATTTTACTTTACAAGTGGATTCGTATAAAGTAAACGCGAAATTTGAGTCTTTACACGGAACACTTGAATGAGCTTTGAAAAGGAAAGCAGAGCTGAAGGCCAAATTAGCGTCGTATTCTTTTGATTACATTTTTACTTTTAACAAATAGGAATAAAATAGTTCTGATAAAGTATTAATTATTTAAAGAACTAATACTCAAACTCATGATACTAGCTAAATAACTATTCGCATTCCAAAAACAGGAAACCTTATATTTCAATGATTGATATAGTTTACCTTTATTGTAGTAAGGTAAAATAGTTAAATTTTTGTTACGCAAATCATAGTCATAATTATTACAAGCAAAATCCAGAGTTTCATCAAAGATTTTAGGTAGTCTTTTGTTCAAAAGTTTAAATAGAAAAATAGATAAATTGTAATTATATAGGTCATAAACTTTAAGTATTTTACTTTCGGAAAACAAATTATTTGTGTGATATAAGTAATGAACTCCGAACATATTCCTTAAGACTTTTTTCTGAGTTTTAAGAAGTAGTGATAAATTTGAGTGCTCCCAGATAGTGATACAGTAATTAATATAGGAAGATACGGAAGAATTATAAATGAGTTTTTTGATACGTAAAGGTAAAGATTTCTTTAATCTTTTGAAAATTCCAGCAACTCTAGAAATTTTATTATTAAGAAAATTAAGATGTTTATTCCATTTCAGCTTATTATCTATTACAATACCTAGTAGTTGGTAACTTTCAACAACTTCGAAAACAAGCCTATCAAAGTTAATCTTCAAATGAGTTGGGTTGCAAAACAACATTATTTTTGACTTTTTGATGTTAATAACCATCCCATTTTTATCACACCAATCAAAAAGACTCTGAATTTCATTATTAAAAAAGTTCTCAGAAACTGATTCATCAGAAGGAGAAAAAGCTATATCAATTGTGATGTCATCTGCAAAAGTAAAGTATTTTATTTTGAAACTGTTGTAGTGAAGGTCATTAATGAAAATTAAGAACAAGAGCGTCCCAAGTATAGAACCTTGGGACACTCCACTATTAACAAGCCTTTTTTCGGACAAAACATCTTCAATTGAAACTTGCTGTTCTCTCAAGTTGAGATATGACTTAATAAAGGAAACAGCTTTACCTTCGAATCCATATAATTTAATTTTTTCTAGTAAAATATCGTGGGAAATCAAATCAAACGCTTTAGTGAGATTCACAAAAGCAGTAAGAACTGCTCGACCTGAAGAAAAAAATTTGATAAAGATAAGAAGAAGAAGAAGAAGAAAGAAATTCTTCTTCTTCTTCTTCTTTACACGGAACACTTGAATGATCATTGAAAAGAAAGCAGGGCTGAAGGCCAAACTAGCGTCGTATTCTTTTGATTACTTTAAATTTGATAAAGATAAGAAGCAATTTTGCAAGTTTAAGGAGCTGGATGATATTGATATGAATAATAATACTGACAAAATAGAAAGAGCTTAGAAATTGCCTATTGCGTTTGGAAGATGAATTATGGCCTACTGCCTCACAAATTTGGCAGTTATATGGACTTCCAAAAATAGAACGATATTACAGTGCAATTTTATCCATGATTGAGTCGAGTCATCAAATAGCAAATTATTTAAAAAAAAATTTTAGACCGGTAACACTGTTTTATATAAAAAAGTTTAGCTTTGATTTTACAGATATTCAGCTAGTATCTTTTGATGTAAGTAGTTTTCTAACATGAAATGAAGAATACAGATCAGTGATTGGTAAAGGGGTATTTGAACACTTGATGAGATTTGCAACGCTTTATGTATTAATTATTTTGATGAAAACAAAAGTGAACAGCTGGAGCTTTTATTCAACAAAAGAACGTTGTAAGGAAAGTGAATTATATCAAAATAACATGCATATATATACAAGGAAAAATGAATAAAAGTTGCAGAAGAAAGGACGATCAAAGTAGTATTTAAATTAGGAATTATAAAAGTTATAACAGATAATATATATAACATTCAAATGATAAAATTATAGAAAAGACATGCATTCAAATAAAGGTGGAAAAGAATCACACAAAGGAATTCCACAATTTGAATATTACAATTATAAAATGCATTTGGTTAAAAGAATTGTTAGAATAACATCGAATAAGTTTATAGAAAAGGATCTGTGCCGGTTTTTTTCCTGGTTTTCTTCCTCCGAAGAATTGAAAGGTTTTTACGGTTAGGTAGTGTGTTCTGGCGACCCGATTCTAATCTTGTTAGTAATCAAGCTATCACTAGACAATATGTTTGTTTCCCAAATTGGGAGCAAGGTATAGCTATGCAGTAACAAGGGCCGGTAGGAGTTTATTCCAGGTAAACCTTTCCATTCCGGAGGTTCACGATATCCGAAAGGATGGGTGCGAACGTCACAAACAACAACAACTTCTCTTTCTCAAGAAAAGGATCTCTCTAGATTAAAAGAAAAATTAATTAAAAATGGCTGTCCATCTGAAATTATTGAGAAGTTCATTGAATTATGAATTAATAAGTAAAACAATACAATTTTTCATACAGCTGAAGGAAGAAAATTGTTTTTGGTTCTTCCTTATTTCGGTGACAGACAGAATATTGGTAAACTTATAAAAAGAGTTAATTTCGAGCTATGTTAATGCTATAAATTTAAAAGTAACATATAACATAAAGAAACTGTTTCCCAGGTGGAATAAAGATGTTCTATCTAAATTCAACAAAAGTAGCGTAATCTACATGTATACTTGTGGGTGCGGTTCATCCTACATAGGTATAACTTCCAAAAGACTTGTGGACAGAATTGATGAACATGTTCCTTTGATCATAAGAAATGTGAAAAGAGACAGAATCAAGGATATTGCACAAGTTAAAACGTCATCATCAATTGGCAAGCATTTAGACATATAAGGTAAGGTAAATAAATGTACCATGGGTGTGTTTTCATTGACAAGGCACTGATGTACCGCTTATGTCAAACTATGAACAAATTGGTATCGATGAGGAATCGAATCCAGAGGCTTCCGTGCTGAGTCCATCATCTCAACCAACCTGCCATGCTTTACTGATGGAATCTTTGTATAAAAAATATTTTAATCCCAGTTTATGTATTCGAAAAGATAGGTTATATAAATGAAATGTTTTCATTAATTGAATGCTAAGTTCATTATTATATTTATTCTATGATTTAAGCTTATTTTATGTTCTTTGTAGAAAGCTAACACTTATAGGTATTTTCAAACCCTAAATGCAAAAACTGAGTCCAGAAATGAAACCGTAGGGGCGATTTAGTATAAAAGCATTTATTTTATGTAAAATTTGAAGGAATATTTCATTAGATATATTTCTCATCAATCAAAATTTTGATTGACATTTTGTAAAGGTAGCGATGATTATTGGAAAAGTTAAATACATAAAGGCTTATGGGTTCAAAATGTATACAATTAGAAATTTTCAAGGGAGTTTCCAATATAGACACTAAGTTATAAGGTTAACTACAGATAATGTCAAAATTTTATTGAAAAATGTTAATTTTTCATCTTGATTGACAGTTTTTGACATTTATTCAACTACCATTGAAATGGTACCTAAAGATGCAGCTAACAATTTTAGGAAAATTCACAAATTTGAAGGGATATAATTCCGCCATTTTGTGCAATTAATTTTGCAGTGAAGGATTCTTGGTGTCTAGTTTTACGCCTCCAGCACTAATAGGGCTATGTCGTTAAGTCAATTTTGGAAGGATTTATATAAGTCCACTTTTTTACCAATAGATAGGACAATATGCTACCCCATCCCTCCACTGGCTTGGCCTGGAATTGCAAACAGAAGGATGCCTAAAATTTTTATTCACAAAACAATATAAAATATTGGTAGAGTATTGGAATAATGACTTTTTTGCACGCACCTTCAAAATTGAATTTAGCGGGTGCTAACTGACATTCGCATTCTTATTCTTTACAATAGTGGAAGCGGGAAGTAAGAGATGGCTTTAAATATTAAAAATTATGAAGTGTTTGAAGTCGATATTTTTTTGGGATCGGAGTGGAATATTTTAGCTTCGACTCCGCAACACATCATTAATCCGTTCTAAGAAAGTATTGGTCCATTTATTTAGATTTAGTACCTTGTAATTTTATATAAATATTTTACACTTTGGTATTGTAATGGAATAATGGTTGCCATCATTTGCCTCCTTATTTGACATCTTTATATAGCAGATACCTGTGTTATTAAGTTTTGGACTTTTTGGAGTGTTGTCAGGACTTTTAAAGGCACTTGTGCTAGTCATACCCATTGCATTACATGGTGTCTAGAACAACTGACCTTGGACAAACTCACAGCATCCACTAGTCCGAATATTAACTATCTGAAATCTAGGTAACTAGTTACTTACCACTTTGCCTAACGATCTGACCTTCAATCGGTGACGGTGAATTGTACCATTCCCATTATATGATTTGCAGGAGAAGAATTTTGTTGAGTGAAGAATGTTAACTTAAACGTGTTTATTTAGACTTAAAAAGCTTTCTCTCCTTGTTTGTACCAAAAGAATGCTCGTCTTGATCGCCCTTTTCATTTTCTTCACAGCTGCCTTGAAGTTGGTGTGGGATTTCGCTCTTGTTTATGTTTACGCAGATTGGCGCTGCTTGAAACACTCTCTCAAACAAAGGCTCGGGGAGTGGGCGGTGATTAGCGGTTGTACCTCGGGCATCGGAAAAGCGTACGTTTTACAACTCGCCAAACTGGGCTTCAACATCGTCATGATCAGCAGGAGGAAGGAAGGGATGTTGAAAACGGCTGAAGAAATCAAAGCGGAAAACGCTGACGTGATATGCAAAATGATTTGTGTGGATTTGAGTAAGGACTTCGATAAAAGCTTGATAGTGGACGTGATAAAAGACAAAGACGTTGGCCTATTTTTGAGCAATGCGGGAATTGCTCACTTTGAGAAGTTCAGCGAGTCCAGCATGGAGGATAATGCATATTTGGTCCACGTTAACATCTTGTCAGCGATCAAGCTCACGCGGATCATTCTCCCTTTTATGGTTTCTAAGCAGCGCGGAGCAATCGTGTACATGTCTTCTCTCACCGCCTTGGTCCCATGTCCCTTTACTTCGCTTTATTCCGCGTCCAAAGCTTTCTTGAGGCAGTTTTCCCAATCCCTCTCCCTTGAATTGAAAGAGCACAACATCACCGTGCAAAATGTTACTCCCTACTTCGTTAATACGCCAATGCTTTCTTTTAAATTAAAGGAAGGCCTTTTTATTCCTAGTCCTAAAACTTTTGCAGAGAGTGCTGTAAACACGATCGGTCTTCAAAATGACACTTGTGGCTATTTATACCATGGAATATTTGCCTTATACATATTAACCTTCAAGTGGATACTTCCAACAAACATTTTTAATCGTTTGCGCTTTAAAAGAATGAAAAGAGCTTTATTAACGAAGAGCAAATATAGAGCTAAATGATTTAAGTTAATTCAAGAACAAAATAAATAATTTTATGATTAGATTGAAATTATGCAGATGAGCTAGACTCTGAAAAGTTTTCATTTTGTAAGAATTTTCAATACTTCCCATTTTATTTTGAAGTCGTAGATAAAATTTCGTAAGATGTCGTTCTGGTTCTGAGAAGTAAATTCAATGCAAGCACCATATATAAATATGAAGTCGTATTTCAAAGAGGAAAAGGATTTCTTAACACGTGTTCCCCGAAACCTGAGGTTCTGCGCTCCCTAAGGTTTCCGTGAGGAATAGTGAGATAGGCTAATGCTCTTCTAAGTTTCTATTTCATAAAAAGGTAAAGAAAACTGTTCTAGTGTGAAATATTTTCTCAATAATTCAATTGCGGTGTGTGTGTGTGTGTTCACTTGCGAACACTATAACGAAATTACCGCTTACCCGCCTAAATTTTGTCATCTCTTTACCGATGTTCCATAAATGATCAATGCTATTCTTACTCTGCCTACTACGCAACCTTAACCCTCATTCTCACGGGGTATTTTTATTTCCTCAGTGACATGGAAGGGGCTTAACAAAGTTAAGCCCACCTGCTTCTTGTTTTCTAAAATATTGAATATTTTTACATAATTCTCGTGATTTATCTAAATAATTTTTTAGATTTATCTAAAAGATTTGAAATTTCATTTGCTAAAAGTTAAGTACTAAATAATTGATTGCGAATCTGATGGTGTCATTTATTTTTCATGAAAATCAATTAAATCTGTGAAAAAAATTAATCAAACCTATCAATCAATGTCAAATATATTATAATTCGACATTTTTTTGGATTAATATTATCTTAATTTATTTGATAAACCAATTTTTGATGTTTAATACATCCAAAATATTTTACCAGTCAGTAAATTTTGAATTTCTTATAATTTTGAAATAAACACATCCATACACAGCAAATCAAATACGCTCAATTCGATTCATAAAATACTTTGGTCACTCTAGATTTAAATTGCGGTTAAGGTTTAACTTTGGTTCATTTGTGGTCAGATATTTTTTACAATTTTTAAACAATTTTCGTCCCATTTAGCAAATCCACCTTTCTCTATTTCATCATGATATTTTTTGTCAATATATACACAGGTAATGAATATTGCATTTCAATGTGTTTAAAATACATTTAGTTAATTGGACACTATATTGACTATTATATATTTAGGCCTAATCGATAAAATAATTTTTCTTTCTTGATATAATAATGATTTTATCAATCTCATAAATGGGGATGAGACCAAATTTTTTCTCAAACCGATCTGAGATCATGTTCAATAAAGTTAATAAAATTTTGATTTTTCAATATTAATCCTATAGATGGGTTATTTCTAATATATAATATTTCAAGCGAATCATAGGTACCGGAACTTTTTTTTTATTTTTTCCATTCAAAGTTAAATTACTTTTAGATTAAAAAAGATTTTTCCTAACTATAAAATGTTAGCCTACCTTATTTCGGTAGCGCTATCACGTGGTCTAAGTAAAATGACCTACAAAGGAGTTCATTCACCCGCACCTGAACTCAAAATTTTCTCATATTTTCAATTTCCGTGAGATGTTTAAATAATTTTGAAAAAATTCAAGTGAGCTAAAGTACTTTTATAAAAAAAAAATCAAAATTTTATCTAGTATTTTTTATAAAAAAAGGTTTGAATTTTCAAAAATTTAACATCAAAACAAATTTTTCTAATTTTTACATTATCTTATTCAAAATTGCTTAAATTTTATCTTAAAATTTTCAAAAATATTTATTTTTGATATATTTTTTTGATTTTAACAATTTTTTAAAAAAAATTTGTTAAAATTTTAAATTTGAAAAAAAAATTATGCGAGAAATTTTTTTAAAAACATTTTAATCATGCCAATCTTAAAAAGCTCCTTTTACCCTCATTTTGCATGTCATTTTATTTTTGAAAAAATTTTAAAATTTTTTTTATAAACAATATGCACAATTTTGCTATTTTTCACAATATTTTAGCGTGTAAAATGAAGAATTAAATATTTTTTCCCATTTTTTTTTGCACATTCATAAAATATATCTTATATTTAAACCTGCTATGGTAAAAAAATTCGAATTTTTTTTAATATCGCATTTTAACCCATTTACGACCAATGTTCCTATTTTGGAACATAAGTAATTTCATCTTCGTCTGTTTTTTTCAATGACTTTGAATATAAATCGTCTGCGTTTTTTTAGATATCGTCTGCTTTGCTTGGTCTTAAACGGGTTAAGGTAAATTTTAATCTGATCACGAAAGTGTATAAATATTTTAAGTTTGAATTTTTAGCCTTTGAAATTGATAAAATGAAAAAAATTGCAACTTTGACCGCAAAAAAATATTGAAGTCATTCGATTCATTTCAAACAAATTTCATATTTAGAATCAGCGTATCAAACTCTATCAGAATACGTTTTAAAATTAAAAATTTTTTTATTGTTTAAATTTTCGATTTTTCGGGCCCTTTCAGCTCTCTCAAAATTATGCTTTCACATATATTCAGCGAATATACAAGTTTTATACATTTTTAGATTCCTCTTATCATTCTAAATAATAATATTAACTTTATTTTGCCATAAATCTTTTGATTCAAATTTTCAAACATATTTGTATATTTTGTATAATGTACTTATTTTAACCAATCAAAAAAATTCATTAGCATTAAAAACATTTTACATTCTCAACATATCCTCAACATAGCCTCATGGTTGTTAGGGTGTACCTCTCAGCTTAACAGTTGAAGGTCAGGGGTTCGATCCCCAAGGCTCCCAACTCTAAAAACAAATTCACAAAAACTGTGATTAACCATCTTAAGCATAATGCGAGCATATAGCTTAACTGCTGAAAGTGCTTTGATATCTCAAACCAACCAACCAACCAACATATCCAATTCAAATTATGGCTGATGAGTTTATTCGTCTCAAGAAAGTTAATTAATTCTTAAAATCTATATTTTTAATTTTTAAAACAAGATTTTTTATTAAAGTTGTTTTTTTTATTAATTTTATAAATTGATACCTACGATTGATAATTTTTGAAAAGGTAAAGTTTAAATCATAGATTTTTTTTCTATCTAAATTATTTAGTTTATTATTTTTCGTAAATTTTATAACCTTAAAAATTAAATTATTGAGTTAAAGATTTATTAGATTTGGTACAAATTTATTTTAACTTTTGATTAAGGCTTTTTTGATTTTATATAGTAAAAAATATATTATTATCATATAATTTTAGACAGTGTCGGATCTACCAAGTGTGGGGCCTGTAGCAGATCGATTAAATTTACAAATGATAGTCAGGAAGTAAAATTTTTTTTTAATAAAACTGATCTAGATTCTACAAAAAAGATAAAACCCACAAAATTCAACAGCAAAAATTTATTTTAAGGAGGAAATATAAAAGAAGAATGGAAGAAAATTAAAATATATTACAAAAAGTAAAAAAAAAAAAATTTTTCCAACTAAGCCCGGGGTCTGTAGCAGCTGCTACTATGTTAATCCGGCACTGCTTTTAGATACTTATTGATTATCTCCCCCCAAAAGCTAAAAATTTTTTTAGTGAATGATTTACTATTTTAATGTTTTTATAACATTTCCTTGATTTAAAATTATTTATTTTTTTGTGTTGTATCGTTCGAATATTGTTAGTTTTAGAGTTAGTATAGTTTGAATATTAGTGTTAGTATAGTTAGAATATTGTTAGATTTACGGTTAGTGTTTCAATGTTGTTAGTTTTAGAGTTAGTGTTTCAATGTTGTTAGTTTTAGAGTTAGTGTTACAATGTTGTTAGTTTTAGACAGGGGCGCACATTCTCAAAATTATTGGGGGGGGCGAAATTTTTTTGTTCCAATTTTTAAAATTAGTGGTCTGGAAATACCACGGGAGACCAAATATTCAAGCAATCCTTTAAAAGGTCCTCAGACATTTCGCCCCATTCTTTTTATAAGACAATTTGCCCCATTATTTTCATAAGACAGTTCGTCCCATGGACAATTTGCCCCATTATTTTCATAAGACATTTTGTCTCATGGATAATTCGCCCCATTATTTTCATAAGACATTTTGTCTCATGGACAATTCGCCTAACTCTTTTCATAAAATAATTTGCCTCATAATTTTCATTTAGCACTATTGTTTTATAAAACCGTTTTTTCAATTTTTTTAGACTCTTTTACGCTTTTTTCATAAGACTATTTTTCGTAAAACGTTTTGCCTAATATCACAACTCATCTCAATAAAAATAGCTATTTAATTTTATTTAGTTTTTTGAAGAATTGTTTTTTGAAAGGCAGTTATTTTATAAAGGAAACAAATATTTAAAATTTTTAAACAAAATAAAAATTAATATCTTGTAATTGTAATATCATTGTAATTATCTTTTTCTTCAATTTCATCATCAATAATTTAAAATTATTTAAAAGTGATAAAAAAATTAACAGATAAAATAATTAATTTGAAATAATTTAATAGAGATAAAATAAACAACAATATAAAATTTTTTAATAATTTTACACATATAATAAACAAAGATGGATGAAACAAATAGCCTATGAGACAATTTGTCCATAGGGCGAATTGTCTATGGGGCGAATCATCTATGGGGCGAATTGTCTATGGGGCAAAATGTCTGTCGACCGTTTAAAATAGAGTGTATTCAGCGCATACCTAAAGTCCTAAATTTATAAGACTACTTTATATTTTTTTTTACAAAATTTGTGAATTAAATACTATACTTCCAGCGAAAATATTTTAATTAAGTTTGCAGAATATACACTAGTTTAAAAAAATCCAAAATGGTTTGGGGGTGGAATAGGCTTTTCATTTGAAAATGAAGTAGTCTACCAGGCACATTATAAGAATTGATGAAAGGATATTTGATTCATAGAGAAAACAAATAACTGAAGGTTAGATAGTTTTATGAGTGAATGTAGTCTAAAGGCAAAGAGTCTACTAGACACCCTGCGATGTTTATATGAAAAAATATGATTGATTCAGGGGCAAGTGTATAAAATGAAATTATAATTGTGCAAACAAAAAATTAAGATCGTATTATTTCATTTTACTCAGCATCATTCAAAAATAGTTTAAAAGCTAAATTGATACAAGCCACAAAATGTAAAATAACTTTTATCATTTTGCAATGATTTCCCTTTTATAATAAATTTTAAGGAAAAAAAGTTTATCAGAAAAAGTTATAGAGCTTCAACAAAAACTAAAAAATTTTAGGGCATAACTTAAGTTTTTTGAAAACTAATTTGACGTACCCCCCATACAGCATACTCTTGGGTGGCATGGCAGGTTGGTTGAGATGATGGACTTAGCACAGAAGCCTCTGG
Source organism: Nectonema munidae (assembly GCA_030549495.1). Classification (NCBI taxonomy): domain Eukaryota; kingdom Metazoa; phylum Nematomorpha; class Nectonematoida; family Nectonematidae; genus Nectonema; species Nectonema munidae. The sequence continues at coordinate 1,451,582 of JAUIRK010001051.1, read as the reverse complement.
ATTCGATTCCTCATCGATACGAATTTGTTCATAGTTTGACATAAGCGGTACATCAGTGCCTTGTCAACAAAAATACACCCGCTGTACCTTACCTTTTACTTAAAATTGAAAAATTTGCTACATAGTTAACATAAGAGAGAAAGGAAAGAAAATAAACTAATAAAGCAATTTTCACTATTTTAAAATGGGACCGTCTGTTCTCAGAATAATTTCAAAATAATAGGAGGTATAAAGATTTAGAGTTTATTTGATATTTTCAAATTTTTATAAACAGCAAAAGCCAACATTTAAGTAGCTAGCCCTTTTAATTAAAAAATTATTTAATCTAACGGTCGATAAACATTTCGCCCCAAAAATAATTTGCCCCCTGGACAAATTGTCCCATAGGCTATTTGTTTCATCCATCTTTGCTTATTAAATGTGTAAAATTATTAAAAAATTTTATATTCTTGTTTATTTTATCTCTATTAAATTATTTCAAATTAATCATTTTATCTCTTAATTTTTTAGAATTGTCCATGAGACAAAATATCTTATGAAAATAACGGGGCGAATTGTCCATGAAACAAAATGTCTTATGAAAATAATGGGACGAATTGTCCATGGGACGAACTGTCTTATGAAAATAATGAAGCGAATTGTCCATGGGATGAACTGTCTTATGAAAATAATGGGGCGAAATGTCCGAGGACCAAACTAACATAAATCAAAGTATACGAGAAAAGAAAACCATTGCGTTTTTTTTTGAATATTTGTCTACAAATAAAATTCTGACAGCTGTCATAAATAGATCAAGTACATTTTTAACAACTGAAACATTTTGTTTCGATATTATATTTTTATTATAATAATCAACAAATTTTCTTAAAAAAAGTGATTTGATTATGTAGTGTTACTAATAAAATTTAAGCGTAATTTTCGCCCTCCACCCTGAAAACACATTGGGGGGGGGGGGGCGGTCGCCCCCCGGATGTACGCCCCTGCCTCTAATCTATTTTCCTATTTTTATTCAATCGAAAATAAAGAAATCTTAAAAGTTTGAGTATGATTGAAACTTCTAAATCAGGGTTTCTCAATCTTTTGTTTAAATCGCCCATTCGCATTCTAAAATTTTTAAAATCTCTCACTATGAAATGAAAAATAGAAAAGATGTTTGAAGCTTTCATTTGCATTCTATTTAATATCAAATAAAGACTTATTCAAAATTTTCTTCTGGAGATTCTCTATAAGGACTGATTACCCATTCTTCTATGAAGAATATGTAATCTTTCTTGGAAAAAATTTCTCTTTGATTGAAATTTTCACTACATTAAATTCTTTGTAAAAATCAGTATTTGAGCTGAACTATTTTTTTTAAAAATTGCCTACCTAAATTCCATTTTCCCCGAAAAGTTCGAGATTCGTCCACTGTTGGGAAAGCATATTCTAACTAAACTATGATAATCCCTTGTAACTATTATAAAATGTTCTGCTACTTTTACAATCTAAATCTTGTGATCAATCTCATTTCTCGAGAAATCAGAAAGTCTAGCTGCATTGAAGCCTGTACATTCAGAATTTTATCAGGCAGCAATTAAAATTGGGTTCGATGAACAATTTTACTCCTTCAATGTACTAGTAAAAGTTTTCAATTATTATTTATCATTTCAAAAAATTGGACTGGTAGTGGGTGTTAAAGCTTGAAAAAAATTTTTATTTTTATTTTAAAGCAAAAAGGGTCGTATGCCAATTGTTTTAGATTCCCGCCTTTACTGAATTCATGGGATACGATGTGATGTTGGTGAAATCGTTCCAATTATAATACTATATATTCGAATTAAGTTATGTATAAGGTTTGAGTACCATCATCGGCACCTTTATAAAGGCAGTAATTATTTTTGCTGCTTCTAAGTATTTTCAACAATGGGATGAGATAGAGCGATGACATTTCCAGCACTAAAAATATGCTTTACACGTATGCGTGTGTCTGAAAGTGTGTGTGTGAAAAAAAGATTTTATTGGCCCATAAAAGGGGGATGAGGTAGAAGACATTTTAGTCTTGCTCCAGTCACACCAAAAGATGCCGCATGATATCTTGTGAGAGTGAGTGAGTGATGGAGTCAGAGACATGATTTGATATTTTGAAGCGCAATGAATCCTGGCTCATTTTCACAAATTTGGAATGGAGAACACAAACATCTGAAGTGACTTAATTGCGAGTGCCAAAAGCAGCCATAGTCCTGATCAACGTGTAATCCACTCCATCAGTGTTACCTACATCTTTACCTTAATTTCAGCACCCTTGTCAACACTGACTATCAGGAGAGAATGGTGGCATCCACAAAACACATCTCCTCTCAAAAGCAGTCACTATGAAAGAAAGAGAAATTAATGAGAACTTCTCCTTCTGACTGTCAGGTCTTTAATTGAAGGCGTATAAATCAGGTGAAGTGAAAATAGGTCAATCATACTTTGCGCGAAATTTGCCAGCCGAGATATAAATTTTTGGCTGAAAGAGCTCAAACGCCTACACCATGTCAACCACTCTTCTATTTTCCCTTTTCGTCTTCTTCTTTCAAGCTGTTTTAGTGCCATTTGCGAAATGTCCCGGCTATGCTGTCCTTCCGCAGTACATCGCTGATATCGGCGGAAGCGGAGTGGAACCGGATGACACAATTGCTCCGTTACCAGGTATCCCTTACTTTCTTATCCTTCTTACGCCCATAATCCTGCGTGAAAGAATATAGGCGGCCCAGAAAGCAGAGTTATAGAGTATTTTATAAATAACAATACTTTATGAAATTCAGTCAAAATCTATTTCTTCTGAATTTGAGAGATCAGATAGTAAACACTTTAAATAGCAGCATCTATTTATAATCTCCTTCGATAAAGAAGAATCTATTTTTTGAGAACTGAATCTTTCTTGAGCAATTCCCTTTTCAGCTGCATTTGAATTCTTATTCCATTAAGTTCTTGCTTCTTGGACAACTCATACCAAATTTAGTTATTTTTCTTAAAGGGCTTTCATCAGAATTAAAATAGTGATGCCTTTATTATGTAAAAAGTAAATAATATATCAAACTATGATTCCTGACAGAAGATCCCTTTCCTAATCCATTTTGTACGAATGTTCCCAAAGAAAATGCACACCAACTCTTGCTCGTCTATAGATCCTCGCTTAAATAGAATTAAATAGAGATCACTGAAGTCGTGTGCCTTCTCTTTGGGAACATTGGCACTAAATGGGTTAAAAACTGTCTCATATAATCTACATTAAGTTTTCAATAATAATTGATAAGATTTTATGACCCTATTTTTTTCATTATTTAGTATTCCTTTTTTCTTCATACATCTTATCATTTTGTAGTTCACAGGTGAAACTATTTAAAGAAAAGATAAAACTACTGGTATTGAATTGTTCTAGGTACTATAGTTGTTCAGGTACGCATTTTCCGATAAGAGGTGTCTCAGAAAGTTTCACTAACATATGATAGAGTAAGGTAAAATGAATTAAAACGACAAGTATGTGTGCACAAAGCTAAATTACAATCCAGGATTCATGTCGTTGTAAAGAGATTCGCTATTGCATTGCTTTTGGGGCTTTAAGGCTTGAGAAAGATTTTGGATCACTAAAAAATATGTAGTGGCTGTTGTGACCATATAAAGCAGTAAGCATTACTATATGCGTAATTTTACTACTTGATATAGTAAAGTTACGACCCTTTTTTGCATAACCCAGATTATCCTAAATATAAGACATCTCTTCAAATGCTTAAAATCTTACCATTTTTATGTAGTTTTTAAGCAAATAAATAGTATATTTTAATACTTTCAAGGCTTCGAGTAGTTAATTTTTCAATCTTATAAACTTCGTTCAAACCTTCTTTTTTGCCATATTTATCAAGTAAAAAAATAATCTTTGGATAAAAATCCTTTGGGGATGAATTTCAAATAAAGAATTATTGAAAACTAAAGTAAGAAAAGATTCTTAGTAAATTTGGAATATTAATAATATTTAAATAAATGACCAACAATTAAAATAAATTTTGAAAAAAATAACTTTTCTAGTTTTTATTTGAAAGAAGAACTGCATAAATTTTTAAAATTTTAACTAATAAATAACTATAGGACATAGTAGGTTAATTTTTAAAATTATTATAATATATGAGCGAACAAATTAACGCCATCTAAATACAATAATTTAATAAAAATTTATTCTTAACAATAAACACTATCAGTATGGGTAAAATCTTCAATAGAATTAGTATCTAGTAAAGGGTAAAAAAAAGTATCTGAACATCTTACGCCCCCCCCCCCCCTTTAAAAATAATTGAAATGCCATAATTAATAGTATTCATTATATATTTTTAGTATGCAGCATACACAAAAGTAAATTACAACGTTTATGAAAAATATTATTGAGGAAAAAATGAAAAGTTTTTGAGACTTAAATTGTTATGGCAAGAGCGTGATGGGTGTTGTTGTTTAGTTTTCACAAGATTAACAATTCTTGGCCTCAAGGAAGAAAGTGAACAACGCAAATCGCTTTTAACTTCAAAAAGTTAGCTCGACAAAAAAAGAATCAACAATGGCAGAGCCTTTTTTCCAAGTTTCGGGTAAATAGAATGATATTTTACCCAAAATTTTTCATAAAGCGAATCCAAATATTGCTAGATTTCTTTCTTCATACCTCCACTGTATTGTCCTAAATTGACTTCTCCGATAAGTTGATTAACCCATTTACTGCGAATGTTCCCATTTTGGAACATAAGTAATTATTTCATCTTCATCTGCTTTTTTCAATGACTTTGAATATAAATCGTCTGCGTTTTTTTTAGATATCGTCTGCTTTGCTTGGCCTTAACCCATTAAGTACCATAGAAATCAGACGATATTTAAAAAAACGCAGACGATTTATATTCAAAGTCATTGAAAAAAGCAGACGAAGATGAAATTACTTATGTTCCCAAATGGGAACATTGGGACTTAATGGGTTAAGATGGAAAAACGAATAGATGTTTTGAACTTGGACTTTCCCATCTTTAGAGTAATTTTTTTCAACAAAAGCGCCAATCATATCGTATAGTTTAATCTTCGCCCTTCCGACACCTCCAATAATTTTTTAAAAGTACTCTATGTACTATGGGGCAAGCCCGCCTCTAAAGTTCTTATGAGCATTGAGAAAGAAGTTCTCAACCGTGTTGATTTTGACGAAGTCATTGATAATTTCGCTGCTGCTAAAACACGAAAAATGAACATCTAATGGAGACTTTCTTCGACTCAGTCAGTATATATCTGAATTATGTTTCTAAAAAATTTCGCCTAATAGGAAAAATCGCCGCAAGACAATTTTGCCGTTAAACAAGTGTTTGTGATAAAAAAAACAATTTGGTTTCTGAAGTACCATTTTATCTCTTCCAAACAACCAAGTTGGCTTTCGAAGTTTCTGATAAGTAAACAACCAATAAGGAAATGGAGTAATTATTTTTTTATTTTTTGAATATGATACAATGAAAATACGTAGACGATTTATAAAATACTTTATTATTTAATCAAATATCCCTTAAAAAAGATTCGTTATTTAAGAACATGCATGAAATAAAACAGAAAAAATGTAATAATTTAAAAAGTGTCCAGATTCCATGCAATACTACGCAAATAGTCTTTTTCTGTGCAGAATTGTACCCAATTATTTACCAATTAGTACCCAAATAAGATAAAAATATAGATAAAATAAAAAAATAATTACTTAGCTAAATTTGGTTGTTTGAAAGAGATAAAATGGTACTTCAGAAACCAAACTGTTTTTTATCACAAACACTTGTTTTACGGCAAAATTGCCTTGCGGCGATTTTTCCTATTAGGCGAGTTTTCCTACGGAGAAATTTCCAAACACTCTGAATTATGTGGCTTAATAAAAATGTGAGCATTTTTTTCTAAATCACTTTTTAAGCCAGAATGGGGTGGGGATGAGTGAGAAACGAAAGAACCTTTGCCATGCGGCGCCATGATCCCTTGATACGGCCCTGATATCAAAGCAGTAAGGATGTGTTCAGAGTTGATCAAAAGTTATGAGGAAATAATATTCCTGTTTCTCAAATGAATTTACCGGTGAAGACCGCATCCTCTCTCCAAAATTTCCACCAAATTAATTTAGTTTAGTGGATAAATTTTTGTGCCCCTTTTCAGAATAAAAATACTAACGAATCCACTCATCATCGACTTTTCATAACCTCGCTGAACAGGGTCCGCAAAAAAAATATTTATAGTTTATTCAATTTAGAATTCATGTTGGAAGGAATTTAAATTCCAAAGATAAAACGGTTGTATCAAGTTTATTTCTTATTCTCGAATTCGTCTTAAATGCAAAGTTTAATCCATATTGAAGATCATAATATAATTTGATAAATTCCTACAATTCTTTTTTAATGATCCTTACCACTCTTTATGGCATGCTTTCCTAACCTTTTTAGGAAGCGTAACCATTTTGGGTTTAGAAATCTGATCTTTTTATATGGTGATAATGCAATGAACTTTTCTTTATTTTCTTCCAAGCTTAATATTTTATAGGCTATGGACAACTGAATGTGTAGGCCCAATTGATAAGCGTTTAATATTCTATAATCTGAGAGCAGTCTGCACTAAAGGACAACAATTTATTTACCAACTTTGAGAATGTGTTTATTAAACATTTTATACTCTGATTTTTCAAAGAATCGGAATAACTCCTTTGTCCAGCACCTGTGTTTAGATCTTTTATAATCTTACAAATCACATATGCGATTTCAAACTATAGTAGAAATATAAAATTTTCAAAGCACTCCCACTTTTCATCTTAACCCATTTACGGCCAATGTTCCTATTTTAGAACATAAGTAATTTCATCTTCGTCTGCTTTTTTCAATGACTTTGAATATAAATCGTCTGCGTTTTTTAGATATCGTCTGCTTTGCTTGGCCTTAACCCTATTAGTGCTGGGAGCGTAAAACGCCCCCCCCCCTTCACTAAAAAATTAATTGTAGAAAATTGGCTGAATCATATCCCTTCAAATTTTGTGACTTTTCCTAAAATCGCTAGCTGCATCTTTTGAAACCATTTTCATGGTAGTTGAATGACCCTTTCATGTCCAAAACTGTCAATCACAAATTAAAATTTTTCAGTAAAATTTTGACATTATCTGTACTTAACCTTATAACTTAGGATCTATATTATATAATACCCTGAAAATTTATAATTATATACAGTTTGGTGCGCATAACACTTTATATATTTAATTTTTTCAATAATCATGGCTAATTTTTAGAAAATGTCAATCAAAATTTTGATTGATCAAAAATGTATCTAATAAAATAAACCTTCAAATTTTACATAAAATATATGTTTTTATACTAAATCGGTCATGCTGTTTTCATTTCTGGACTCATTTTTTAAATTTAGGATTTGAAAATACCTAAAAGTATTAATCAAATTTGCGGTTTACTTCTGAAAATTGTCTCCAAAAACATGCCTTCACATTTTACATAAAATAAATGTGTTATACTAAATCGGCCATGCTGGTTTCATTTCTGGACTAATTTTTTACGTTTAGGATCTGGAAATACCTATAAGTGTTAATCAAATTTGCGGTTTACTTCTAAAAATTATCTCCAAAAACATTCATTCAAATTTTACAATGAAATATATGTGTTATACTAAATCGGCCATGCTGGTTTCATTTCCGGACTCATTTTTTACGTTTAGGATGTGAAAATACCTATAAGATAAGTGTTAACCTTCGCTATACGCACATATGGCAATTTACTCCATACTAATATTTAAAAACTCGATAGCGTAAAAATTTTTCATTATCGTAATTTTTTAATTGGCATGTAAATTTAATCAATTTTATGATCTTTTATGAAATATGTCTAAAATTATCATCTGAAACTTTTTTCAAATTATTTTTGAAAAACCATTTTTTTGACTTAAACTTTATAGATGGCGTTAAATTTTTTAAGAAAAAATACATTTTGGGATGATATATTTTTTAATTAGCATGTAAATTTAATCAATTTTATGATTTTTTTTATGAAATATGTCTAAAATTATTATCTGAAAAACTTTTTTCAAATTTTTAAAAAACCATTTTTTGACTTAAACTTTATAGATGGCGTTAAATTTTTCAAGAAAAAATATATTTTGGACATGATATAAAAAAATTTATTGACAAAGAAGAAAAAAAATCATATACAATTTTCGCAGATTAATTTCGTGTGATTTTTACACATAAAAAAAAGGCATTTTTTACACTTTCGCGTTGTCTTTTTTTAGGCTTACAAATATTGCAGAAACCTCGGCTACTCGATGTTTCTAAGCTGTCAACCTGGTGAAATCCGTAAAAACTTAAAATATTTTTTGTCTTCAGATTCACTTGAGGGGTTTGGGGTCTGATTTTCATGGACTCTTCACTCAAAGCATAGCCAATTGTTTCATAAATATTTTTCTTCCACTACTTTTTATTGATGGGTAGTCGTCGTCAGGCGCATTGAACTTATGATGAAAGCATTTAGAGCACTCATATCAAGATAGTTTGCAAATGCTGCTCTAGTCCACCTTCTACAAGGTTTATAACTCCGGTATTGCTTGACCATTCTATTCGCAACGTCGACCCCGCCTTTGTATTTGTTATATTCTATTAGAGATTCAGGCTTATCATACTCTGAAGAAATTTCGACTTTTTTTCTGTGTTGAGATGAAAGAATGTAATTTGAACGGACTCTCCGTTTGATGTAAATGCCCCTGATAAAAAATTATCTCTTTGTCTTTTAGCATGTGTGTGTTTGGTGTGTGCGTGCGTGTGTATGTGTGAGTGTATGTATGTTTGTGCTTGTGTATGTATAATTTTTTGTTTGTAAGCATGCTTATTTTGCTTGGACAAAAAAGGCATTTTCCAAGTTAACCATATTACTGACGGACTATTTTCATTTGCCCAGTGACGGAAAGGGGGCAAAGTTTGATCGATTTTTGACAGCTCAACATAATATGACACTACTGAGTATCTAGAAGTTAATATGTTAAAACCTTGATCTAAACAGCAAAAATAGTTTCTTACCAATCAGTAATTCTTGTTATACATGATAAAACCAAAATTAAGTGAAAAACTTTTTATTTGTGGTATTTCAAAAAAAACTCTCGTTTTTAAAAAAAAATTTTAATACTAAAAATAAAAAGATTCTGGTAGGAGAAGCTTATTTATTACTAAACTACTTGCTTGATAAAAAAATTAAATAAAATCATGAAAATTTTTATAAAATTATTTTAATTTTTTAAATTATTAGGCTAGTTAAAAAAAAATAAAAATGTTCTTAAATTACAACCTTAATATTTTAAATAACTTTATTTAAAAAATTGATTTTATGTTACAAAAATTTCAAACGATTTAGTTGAATAAAACATGAGTTGTTGACTTAAACTTTAGCATATAAAGTTTGCTTGAATTCACTGAGTTTCGTAAAAAATGATTCAGCAAATTTGTCACTGTGCTAACTTTACTGGAAAAGGGAGGGCTAGAAAAGCTCCCATACCTCGTCAAAAATAAAAAATATAAAAAGCATTGTTAGAATATTTATAAAATTTACTCATAGTTAGAATCCATCTTTTTTTAGTTTTGAGGAAAAGATAATTTATCAATTCTTGGGTGAAAAAAAATTTTCAAGATATTAGTTTCCATAAAAGCAGAGTTTTTAGGACCAGGTGGAAAGTTGATAACATTTCTGATATTTTCACTTACAACTCTTTCGCGTGAATCATAAAAAGACTCCCAACCGTAATCAATTTGATCTGGGCAAATTAAATTGTCATCAATGTCTTCTTCATATTCCGAACTTTGAGAGCTTTCATCAAAAAAAAAGCTTGAAAAAGAAGATCTTTCAGAAAGAGAAGTAGAGGCATCCGATTCCATTATAAAATTGATAAACTCTGTTGTAAATCAAAACAAAATAAGAGAGTGGAAAGAAAAAAAATGTATGCGTGTGCACGTGTGGTATTTCTAAAATTGTCCGTATGTACGAGTGATTGTGTGCAAGTGTATGTATTACGTATGACCGTGTGCAAGTGTATGTATTACGTATGATCGTGTGCAAGTGAATGTATAACTTATGATCGTGTGCAAGTGTGATTCCATACTTTTACATATCACAAAGCATATGGAGTAAATTGCCATATGTGCGTCTACCATGCTATAAGGATATTCGTGCGTATAGCCATGGTATTTGCGGTTTACTTCTAAAAATTGTCTCCAAAAACATTCATTCAAATTTTACAATGAAATATATGTTTTATACCAAATCAACCATGCTGTTTTCATTTCTGAACTCATTTTTCAAATTTAGAGATTTTAAAATACCCGTCAAAATTTGCGGTTTACTTCTAAAAGCTATCTCCAAATATATTCTCTCAATTTTATATGAAATATTTGTTTTTATACCAAATCGGTCATCGTGTTTTCATTTTTGAACCCATTTTTTACATTTAGGATTTGAAAATACCTATAGGTATTAATCAAATTTGCGGTTTACTTCTGAAAATTGTCTCCATAAATATTCTCTTGAAATATATGTTTTTATACCAAATCAATCATGCTGTTTTCATTTCTGAACTCATTTTTTACATTTAGGATGTGAATATACCTATAAGTGTTAATCAAATTTGCGGTTTACTTCTAAAAATTGTCTCCAAAAACATTCATTCAAATTTTACAATTAAATATATGTTTTTATACCAAATCAACCATGCTAGTTTAATTTATGGACTCAATTTTTGCAGTTTGAATTTGAAAATACATATAAGTATCAATTAAATTTGTGTTTAGTTCTAAAATTTGTTTTTATAGCAAATAGATCATGATGATTTCATTTCTGAACACAGTTTTCGCATTTAGGTTTTACTGCTAGTGACAATCAAATTTGCGGTTTATGTCTGAAAACTATATCCCAAAATATTCTCTCTAATTTTACATGAAATATATGTTTTTATACCAATTCGACCATGATAATTTTTATTTCTGAAATCATTTTTTGCATTTAGAGGTTTTAAATGTCTGAAAGTGTCAATCAAATTTTCGATTTACGTCTAATGTCTGCAGAAATATTTTTGATTAAATAAAATATGTGTTATACCAAATGGAAGATGCTGGTTTCATTTTTGGATTCAGGTTTGGCATTTATGGTTTTAAAATATCTGAAAGCTTGAATCAGATTTGTCGGTTTACTTCTAGATACTGTCTTCAAAAATATTATCAAAAAATAAAATATCTGTTTTATACCAAATCGACTATGCTTATTTTATTTCTGTACTGGATTTTGGATAATACGGTTAAAAAATATCTCGAAGTGGCAATTGAATTAGTAATGTATGCCTGAAAAACAGTTTTGTAAAAAATTTTCAAAAAATGGCTGCATATTAGGTATATAGTAAAAATATATTTTTTTTGTATATTTTGGCTTATAATACTTTCTCAATCATCTTGAGAATGAAATATTTATTAAAAAAAATAAAACGTATTATAAAATCTTTTGAAAATTTGTATGAGAGAAGAAACCAAGTTGAAAACTAATTGAAAAGAGAACATGTGATCAAAGCAAATAATTAAAAAAAATATGTATCTTGATTAAATGGAAGATCTACAATGTTCTAATGAACTAGGAAGTGGTTTAATTATATAATATTAGATACTTCAAAAAGATTTTGACTGTGAAAAAGAAATTCCTCTTTTACCAATGAAAAATATTTAAATCTTTAGCTTATCATCTAGGATTACAATTAACATTTAGCTAAGATGGGTAGGAAATCTGAAAATTTAGAATAGGTCAGAATTATCAAAAATGGCACAGATGCCAATATGTGAGAATTTAGTCACTATCAATATTTTTAATTTAAATTGAATTTGTCCATCTTTTTCCTTTTGTCTCAAAGAGATAATTTTTTAGATGAAAGACGTTGACAACTTTTTGTAATTGAACAATCAACATCACGAATGATTCATCAGAAAAAAATTCTTTGAAATAAGATTGGTTGACAAATATTCAGGCCTGATAATAAAATACACGATACTGATAAAAAAGTCTAAGATCATCAAGAAGATTCTTTAATCAGAATGTTTTGAGAAAGGAAAAAAGTAATTTTATCCTTATAAAAAAATTTTCGAACACATTGAAGAATATAAATTTATAATGAAAAAAGAGCTACCAAGAAAGGATCATCATAGAATGAATACTAAAATTACATACTGAAAATTATAATATGACGTAGAGACTACGAGCCGATAACGAATTTGTAGCCAAAAAGTTGGAGGTCCTATCGAGTTACATATGTTACTGTAGAATGAAATATTTTGAGTGAATTAAACACTTAAAGTTGGTTTTAAATAAATTAAGAAAATAATTACCAGAGAAATACTGCAAGTAGAAGTTATTTTTATGTTTATATATTTGACATTGATTTACAGGTTTAATCGATTTTTTGACAGGTTTTATTGATTTCATAAAAAATGAACATCACCATTAAATTCTGCATAATTGAAATGTATAAAAAACTTTAAAAGAATAAAAATTTTAATTTTGACATGGGCTGTCATATTTAAATTATTTTGTCAGGTTTGACTAATATTTATAAAAAAAAAAGGAATATAACCAGTAAACACAGCCTACTTGAAAATGGGTATATGTGTGTAAAATGCCATGCACGGTAAACTTCATCACCTCCCTATATTTTCTATTAAACGTAATTCTCTCATTTAAAAAACCGTGCCTGATCCTTTTCTTTTGGGATAAATCAATTTTTTGACAATTTTGATTGATTTTTATAAAAAAAAAATGAATATCACCACTGAATTACGCATTCTTAAAAATGGGTATATATGTGTAAAAAACTTTATATTATTACTTAGATAAAAAGTTTCTTTTTAAGATGAGCTGTCATATATAAATTAATGCTTTGATAACTTTAATTGATTTTTATAAAAAAAAAATGAATATCACCGCTGAATTCAGCATGCTTGAAAATGGGTGTATATGTGTAAAAAACATTATATAATTATTTAGATAAAATTTCTTTTTTGAGATGAGCTGTCATATGAAAATCACTTTTTTGACAGGTTTGATTGATTTTCATAAAAAAATGAATATCACCACTGAATTCAGCATATTTAAAAATGGGTATACATGTGTAAAAAACTTTATATACTTATTTAGATAAAAAGTTCCTTTTTGAGATGAGCTGTCACATTTAAATCAATTTTTTGACATAATTGATTGATTTTCATAAAAAATGAATATCACCGCTGAATTCAACATGCTTGAAAATGGGTGTATATGTGTAAAAAACTTTACATAATTATTTAAATAAAAAGTTCCTTTTTGAGATGAGCTGTCAAATATAAATCAATTTTTTGACAGGTTTGATTGATTTTTATAAAAAATGGAATCACCACTGAATTCAGCATAGTTGAAATATATATGTAACATTAAAAATATTTATAAAAACGTATTAATATCTGAGAAAAATAGGGCGGGGGGGCACTTTACGCCACAGCACTTGAGCGGACAAATTTTGCCCAGCACTAATAGGGTTAATAAAAAGGATTATTTTTTTTATATAAACACCCTGGATTATTTACTGATTTCACCCCAGTTTGAGAAGTGGCATTTTCTCATACCTAACTCTTCCTGTTTGTCTTGTGCATGGTAACTTATACAAGACAAAGAAGTCTTGCCTCTAGAACTTTATTAGAAAATAACTATAAGCTACAAACTTGCAAAAGAATAGGAGTTAAACTAAAATTACAATTCAAATTGGGAAGTTTTCTCTTCCAACATTCAAAGACCGAGGCATAAGTGATTTATCCATCGAGATGGCTAATGTCCAAATAAAAAATGGATAAAAATGTCTTCTGTTTTTAGGTAACCTCTGCTCAAGAATAACTCCCTACTACTCCATCAACGAGCCGATATACCTGGCGTATCCTAGCAAGCCTTCAATCTACATAAAATGTTATAAGCGCAAGACTTTTATTGGAAGGTGTCCGATTGGAAAAGTGTGGAGTCAAGCAGCTTACTCATGCATCTTGTCCAGAGTTGTTGGATAAATTTGATTCATCGTCATAATTCTTTAAAACTCCTCTTTACTTATATCATCATAATCATCAAAAGTCATCATGAATAGTGTGTGTGTTAATGCGCTTTCTTTTGTATAACTTTTTTTAAATAAACTTTTCAAAAGATTAATCCTTCTAGAAAGATCAAGCTTGAGATAAAAACTGGAAAATACACCCAGTCACGATTGCCGCAAGGTATTTATTATTACGGGTGGGTGAAACCTTAGCGGGAGACGACGGTGTCATGTTAGGCGGATAACTGACCATTTTATGAGATCATAACTTAATGGGGAACTTATTTGCTGCCAGTGAAATTGGAACATCTTTATTTAGACCGAACTTGTCGTCATTATTAAAATTGAGGATTTGCAGAATTTCTAGAGGTTGGCATCTCTAGATGGCGCATCATATAGATTTTTAAAATTAAATTGTGAGATTCCATTCACCTTTCTCTCTATTCGCTTCTTCAATCTTACATTTCCCAATATGACGCAAGATTCTTTCATCAAGTATACACCGGAATGCAGACGAGGCTTGATTACTTATTCCACGATAGGAATAACTAGTTGGGCCGGTTTGGCTTTGAAAACGTTTTGAGCCGACGTCCTTCCTTTTACATTACTAATTGTACTCCATTCAGTACCATCTTTAGCTTAGTTTCATGTGAAACAGTTGTTTCACCAGAGCTACAGTTTTTCATCTCTTCACCATCATCAGAATTCAGAACCACTCAACTCTTGATTAAAAAAGAATGTTTCAACTTCAGACTCATTGGATGAAAAATGATCATCACTTCGTGAGTCTTCTTCGATCATTTGATGCTGCGTTACGAATCGGTTTATCCATAAGTAAAATATAATAATATATTGAAACTATCAAAAAGTGCTAGTAAATGGGAAACAAAAAAAAGATTGGAAGAAAAAACAGAATGAAACTGCAATATTATAAGTCAAAGCGTACTTTCTAAAACAAGGCATTTATTACAATAGAATTAATATTTACACATATTTAGGAAGACATAAAACTAATATTCATAATCAGAGTCATCTTTATCATTAGAATAGATCTGACGAGTAGGTTCGTCAACGTCTTCTTCATTCCTATTCTTACCGTCTTCTTCCATCGAATTATTTTGCTCACGCTCTTCAAAGTATTCTTCTCTTTTTTCGCTATCATCATAACTGTTTTTGCGTGCATCGGTATTTTCTATTGAACACTTGTTCTCGAATTCATCCTTATCGTGGTCTCTATCTTTGCCTGAAAAAGAATAAGATAACAAATTCAACGTATTTAACCCATTTACGACCAATGTTCCTATTTTGGAACATAAGTAATTTCATCTTCGTCTGCTTTTTTCAATGACTTTGAATATAAATCGTCTGCGTTTTTTTAGATATCGTCTGCTTTGCTTGGTCTTAAATGGGTTAATAAGATGGAGCAGAGGATCTGTGGAGCTGGAAACCAGGTCAGAGCTAGAACCTTTTTGATGGCTGCAGGCGAAGATCTAGTAAGTCGATTCTTTTTTGAATGCGTCTAAACGCTTCTAAGTCAACTTTTAAATGAGTATGGTGTGCTTCTGTTTTAGAAGTGGAAACTTTTTAGGTCAATAAGGTTTATTCCTCTACTTTTAGTAGGTTTTAAAAATGTTGGCTTAATTGCGCGTCATTTTTCAAATGAATTGTGGTATTATACAACTTTTACAAAAATTACTGATAAAAAAGGAGCGAAGGGCATAATTATTGTTAAAGTGAAAAAATAGCTGAATTGTATTTATACTAAAAAATGATAGAGACGAGTAAAAGGAAATGAAATAAAATATGGATATTTAAAAAAAGGTAACAATTTGTTAAAATACTATACATTTTACTTTTTAAATTTATCGCATATTATACGACAAAATGTTAGCGTGACAGTTTCTTAGCATCACTTTTCAAAAAGAAATGTTGCTTTCTTTAAATTTCTTAGTTTTATCTCAATTCAGGATATAGCACAAAAATATTATTTTAAAAAATTTGTTATAACCGGATCATCGATCATGCTAATATAAATATTTTGCAAAACCTAAGAGGTTGAAGACGCCAGACAACACCTCTCATAAATTCTAGTCCCAAACTAGTTAAAAATTATTGCCTTACGCTGATGTAATTGATTTAATACTTATTCTTGAAAACACGATTGCGCAATCAGAGATTTTAAAGAGATAGGAGCAAGCGTTTTAAAATAATGAAAAGTTAAAATTTAGAATATTTGTTATGGGAATCAGATTTTTGTAAGTTCTACTTCAGAACTCCGTACAAACCAGTATTATATATTGAAGATTCTAGGGTAGGACTTGCCAACCTACTTAGACCCCTCACACAGAGAGTGTGTCGACAAAGTATATTACTTGTATCGTTTTCTCTGCTGCGTCGAGCACTCTCTGAAGAATGGCGTCTTCTGTCATCATCACTGTGATCGGTGCGGCGATGTTTTCTGTCGGCAGAAGCTTCCTCATCTGAATCATACGTCTTTGTCGCTTTTGCCTTTCTCCGCTGAGGAGAAGTTTCTTCAGAGGATCTAGAATTATTGTTCTTATCGCTTTCTTTCCTGCCATCATTTTTGAGAGATGGGGGAGACTTGCTTTTGGATTTGGAATCATTACGCGAACTCTTATAGGAGGACTTATCCTTACTCCTTGACTTAGATTCGCGCGATCTGTGCCTAGAGCGACTAAAATACGGTGCAAAGTATTATCATAAAGTTTACCTATTTTTGTAAGCAATGGGCTGGCATAGAGGCAAAGCCTTTTCGCAATGTTTTCAGACATTAAAATATTTATGTAAATAGATCAAAAAAAATCCCAATTATGATCATTCAATTTTTACTTCGATTATTCCAAACGAGTTTTATAGTGCGTCGGAGATAACGTCTGAAAACAAGCAGCTTTAGATTTGGGTTGCTTATAATAATACATAAAATATTTACGCTTTATTTTTTAAAGTAAAATTAAGCATTGCATCTATTTTATAGCAAACTTTTAAGCTGGTGTGGTTGCGACCTTATGGCTTTTCTGGATAAACAAATCAATATCAGTATGCAGGATCTTAATACTTTATACGACTAAAAGTTAGGGTGGGGTTATTAAAGAAATTCTCATGGCACATATGAGGAAATAGGCAGTTTTGATTATTATAGAAAAGGATTAATAAGTTTTAGAAATATATATTTTTGAACGACAGAATATTAAAGATAAATACTGTGAAAGCTTCTTTGATGATAATGATTTCTTATGGATCGTGTAAGTATATAGAAGAAAAGCTCTAAAAAACGCAGTAAAACTCGATAATAAAATTAAAAACCTCTTTCTAGGAGATCTTGAGCGACTTCTTTCCTCTTCAACGATGATTTTCTTGTCGAAAAATTCAGTACCATCAAACTTGTCAACACAATACTTAGCATCTTTGGAACGAAGAAAACTTAGATGACTAAATAATAATAATAATAAGTTGTATAAAACAAACTTAATTTTAAAGATGCATATCATTTGTAAAGCACAAACAAGCCAGCAAGATACATAAAAATTAAAATTATGTTCTTTTGCGTCAATCAAAAGTGAAATATTTTACATGGATTTGAAAACACTTCTCTTTACAACTTAATTAGTTTTAAATTTTTAAAACTTAAATTTTTTTACAACGTAATTAGTTGATTTTATCGATATCTTATTTCTAAATATCCGAAAATAACTTCAAAAGCTTAAAAATTCTATGAATGTTTGGCACGACTTAACTTTGTAAACAAATTTTTTTCAGTATTAATTTTAATAAGTCAAAGAACATAACATGACTAAAAACTTATTAGATAAATGATATTTTGGGAGCTTTCGGTGCGACGAATTTAACTTCTGCTTTTGATTAAATTGTTAAATGAAAAAGTTGTCAAGTTTCTGGAAAATCGTAAAAGAAAAATTAAGATATTCAAATTAATTTATTTGTTATTGTTGGCTTCAATCTATGATTATGGGTGTCTTTTGAACCCTACGTTTTTAGAGAACGACAAAAGCGGTGGATATTCGAAATCCGGGCAGCAAGTGATTTAAGTTTGACACCATTAGTCTAGGGGTGTTTCTTTGAAAAATGTCGTATAAGTGGACGTTTCTTTGAAAAATGTCTTCTAAGAGAGCGTTGAGTTAGAAAAGTTTGGGATAATGATTATAAAATCTAGCTTATACTTTGCATTTTGTGCAAAAAGTTCCTTATAATATATTTTGAATAAATGATACTACTTAGTAAAAATCTTTGCAATAATTTGATGAATACAAAGTGTTCTCACAGAGGTTTTAAAACTCTATGAAACTCCTCTGAAATAGTCTTGTGAAGGCTTGAAGTTCGCAACTCCATGTGGAGAACTATATGAGAGTTGTTCCCTTATTTAGGTTGATTTCTTCATATTCAGAGAAACTCTCAAATTGTAGAAATTGGCTAGTTATGAAGTATTATTAGAAATTTTAAGGGGTTGCTAAAAAAAGATCTAAACCAGACCTGCACTTATTGTGTATATGAAGCATTTCCAATTGAAAATAAATTAACAAAGAATTAAATAAACTTCATGACAAAAAATACAGGCGATTTAGTTCAAATAAAAGGTGGCTAAAGGGAAAGAAGTCGCTTTAATTTTGCCTAAAAATTCTTTGTTTAATTTTCAGTATTGAACAGGGTTTATTCATGGGATACACTAAGGCCACCATCACATGAAGTTATTTTGATAAAGGACAATTATATAACAGAAAAACCTAACGAATAAGGTCAAAGTTACGAGAAGGCAGAATTGCACTGTTTGTGGGGAGCTATAAAATGCTCATTTTAAAAAACTTTGTTTCTGCTAAGAAGCAGCAATGTCAATTGGTAATGGGAGCAGGTGCTAAAATTTATTAAAAGGACATGACGGTCGTTTTAAATTTTACTTGGATATTTCAAATAGACGAAATGTAGTGCTTTTAGTAGACATCATGGCTTCAAATGAATCTTCTGATACTGATATTTTTATCATTCTACCTACATAAAAGGCATTGTTGTATCAAAAAATTATCAGGCACTCTATAACCAGTAGTTGTTTTAGTATTTTCTGAGGTGACCACTACCAAAAGAATTATTTTTGGCGAAGGACAGCGAAAAAAAGCCTAGCTGAAACACTGTCCAGTATCGTTTTAAGAAAGTTTACTTGCATACAGAGCCACAGATAGGTATAACCCTATGTTATCCTAGAACTCCCTTATGATATGTAACGCTTTCTTAACTCACTTTGCTTCCCTTGGAAATCTGAAGACTACTGCTCGTATATCCTGTTATCTAGAACAAAAAAACTTTAGCAGTTGAAAAGTATAAAACTTACGCAGAGTTTCCTTTAATTTCGATCCTATCAATGTCGCCGCATTTTCTGAAATGACTCTTTATATCCTAGGAAAGACAAATTAAAAAATCAATACATACCATAGAGCTTCATCTTCTCTTGGGGTTAGAAATCTAATAAGTGAGGAAAATTCGCTCACTAAGACATATTAAGAGTCCCAGAGTAAAAAAGTAAGTTGGCATGTCTAAGCGCATGACTTGAAACAGGGTCAAATATTTTTGGCATTGACGAATCGCCTGCTCGCATGGCAATACATAATTTAGAAAAGTGGACTGACGATTGCTCGACTGTGATTGGTTGTTTGATAGATTTGATTGGTTGGTTAGTGATAGAATCGTGTGTCGCATCGCGATACTTAATTTAGAAAAGTGGACTGGCGATTGCTCGACTGTGATTGGTTGTTTGATAGATTTGAATAACCAATGGATCGCTTATTTACTATAAGTAAGCAAAGTATACGAGTAACAACATTTGAAAGTGTAAATATTTTAAAGCTGAAAACTCCTTATTCCAAATGTCAACGTTTTCACTTTATGTCAAACCAGGTGCACAACCTACAGATTAGAGTTTGTGTCTCAAGATTTGTCTAGTCCTGTTTCTCGAGACTTCAAAGATTTTCAAGCTTCTTGATTCTCAAAAAAATAGTTTTTCGATCTATTACGTCGTTATTGCATCCACTTACGTCGTTGTTGTTTGAATTCTGTGCAGATGAAAATTGAGAATTTATTTTTTATTCCGTTGAAAAAAAAGGCCCTCACAATTTTTAGTATGATTGAAACTTTTAAATTATGAGAACCGCTTGAAACTATTACAAATTGTTTTGTTATACATACAACCTGCATCTCATAATGTAAAAAAAATTTTTTCAAGCGTATCAAACTTTAAAAAAATACGCTTTAGCTTTTTCCAAGAGTTTTTCAAAAACGAGTTTCACTTTTTATGTATCTATATTGGAGTTTAAGGCTTTTATTCTATTTTCTAGAGAAAAATCTTAATTTTTATTTGGTGGGGTGAAATGGGGCACCACTGTATATGTTTACCTAGATGCCTTTTCTAAAATTGAGGCAACAAAAGCTGTTATAACAAGTATCCTCTCTTTGCTTATAAGCATTTATCTATTTTCCCAACATTTCTGATTTTATTATGGTTTGTTTTAATTTCGTTTCTGACACCATGAAGTAACTAATTTTCATTTTTAATAATATTTATATCATTTCACATTGTTTTAAATTTGTAATTAGATGTAAATTCCATAATTCATCAAGCAGATGAAAATTCTACAATTGATCATCAGCGTCCACAACATTACACATATGGAGTAGAAGAGGAACAAAAAGAATTTTTTTTAATTATGTCCGACTAAAAAGATTTATTATATATGCGCATAGTTATGTTACATTTTATTAAGGGAATCGACAATTCAGTAAAATACGTGCATATCTTTGAAATAAAAAATTTATAAGATTGCTTTTATTCAGTGACCTTTGTGTTATTAGGATCCACAAAAAATGCAATTTCAAAAATTTTGTAAATAGTGATTGATGTTTTCTAAGATAACGTAAAAGATTAATTTATATGCTTTCATTGCCACATACATATTTATGAAATTTTTGGAATTAGTGATAGTTTAAACATAAATACAATTGGGATGTTCATGTGCAATCAAGTACCAAGTTAATATAGTGGTTACATCGGGCGAAAGTTGTGCACCCCTGGTAGAGCTTTTAGAAATGTAGAACAAACAAACGTCTTCAAACTACCCCAGGTATTTGGAATAAGGAATTCTCAAGCAGTATTTCCAGTAAATATTAATGAATTTACACTCTTCAGGGCTCTACTTGATATCGGCTCTACGGTAACTTTATAACTACGAGATCTTCTAGGAGAGGGCGATCTAAAATTAAAAGTAATAAAAGTTGTAAGTTGAGGAAAAAGGGTTGAAAAACTTTTTATCCCTTTCACTGGGATAGTAGTCTCCTCTGTGTCTTTCAGAAGATCTAAATCGATCCTTGTGAGCATCTCTTCCATGAGGTGTGCCTTTGGCATACTCAATCACGATTCTACAAAATATATTGAAATACAATAGATATATTTTATATAAAAAATGCAAAAAGTGACAAAAGCAGGGGAGCTAATAGAAATCCCATTATATGTAATAAAATAAAATGAAAAAAAGCAAATTATTATTCATCATCAAAATCAATAAATATGAATCACTTCTAAAATATTTTTGGTTAAATAGTTAATAATTAGTAAGGCATTTTTCAATCAGTTCCACATCTAATTTTGTGTTTAAATCTCAGTACTATTTAAAGTAAAACGCAATATTTATTCCTTATAAACTTAAAACTACCTTCTTTTTACTTTTCTTTTTTTGCCCTTCGTTTATGTCAAGTATTGATAGTTTCATGTCAAATTATTTTCCATGAAAACAAGAAATATTAGGTCCGAATGCGGCATGTCCACCAACACCAAGAAGCCTCAACGTAAGCATGTGGAGAATCAGAGGTCGATCCAACAACGCGAACTTTGATATATATATATAAGTCGCCACCAACCCCTTCTACCATTGGCACTGCCTCCGCCTCAGCTCCTACTGATATTGGACTAAATGTTATCCTATGGAAATAGAGAGGATGATGGAGAAGATGAATCCTGTCATCACATCAGCTCAACCTCCAAAGTTCAACACTCCTCCTCCCGCTTCGCTCACCAGGGGAATGGAGCATGAGGCTAGGGTCAGACTTTCCTAACCAGCTATGCCGCACAAGATCATATAGGCGGTCTCTCTGGCGAAGTTCGCGTGACAGAGGCTCCTCATAGCTCGTGACAACTACCCTCCAATGAATCGTCATTCAAAAGCCCACACTCTTTCGCTTACTGGATGGAGTTATTGAATCTCTCATTGGCACACTCAACACGGACATTTTGACGACTTTGAATGACGTGCTCAGATCGATTATCACTGTTGCGGCTATCAATTGGACCGTAGCCGACCAAGGGGATCCGCAAGTTGTCAGCAGCTCGCATCTCAAAAGTTCGGGAAATAGAATTCAGATTTCGAACCAGATAAGAGGCGCGTCGTCCCGCCACAAAGAAGCGGCCTGACTCCAGACCTAATTGAATGGAAAAGAGAGTTCGCTCCGTAATGAAGCTCCTAAAATCAGCTCTGGAACCCTCATATTCAAGGCCTACCGTTGCTCGACATCCCTACATCTGCTTCTCTGAATGAACATCCTTCCTTCAGCTTTCCGCCAGCCCTGAAAGAAAAAAAACCGAAATCATCATGGAACGAATACATAGAAAAAAATGAGGGCAGATGAACCTCTACCAGGATACTTCCAGTACTTGGCTGATTTCGAACAGAAGCTAAAAGAATTCAAGAAGCAAGAGAACGGATATAAAGCGCACTGCTCAGAATAAAAACGAACCAAGATATCCTCGAGTACTGAGCTAGAGCACAACCAAGTGGAGCGACCGCTCACGATAAGACAGACGAAGGCTCTTTAATCATGTGTTCTCCTCATTAGAACACGAGCAAGTTCCCTATCCGGACTCCGAGATTGAAAATGAACCAAAAGACGACACAGAGTACAGAACTCCCAAATGATGAGGATAGTCAAACGATTGACTTTGCAAATTACCTAGACTTTTTATACAAGTTTTTCTCGATACTCGTCAAGATGGGCGCCGTATCCAACAGATAACGAAGATCAAAGTTCCAACGTTGTCTCACATAAATTCTCGTACAACACGTTGGTTTACCGAGAGCAGCAAAAAAATGAAGAATAATGTAACCAGAATCTTATTGCTTCGCCTTGCCAAAGAAATGCCTCGAAACAAAGTTAGTGGCAAATTTCGTATTTTCAAGCGTCCTACATCAAGATGAGCCCGCCATAATACCTCCGAACCAGGGTTGTTGAGTCCGAAATATAATTGGCGATTCCGAATCCACTTATTTATAATTTTTCAACTCCGACTCCACCTATTTGTAATTTTTGAGACTGCAAATCGATTAATGTAAATTTTTTTTGACATTAATGAATCCATCAAAATATAATTTTGGGAAATGTCACTTTAAAAATTTATAATTATGTAACATCAACTTTTGTTTCAAATTCATTTGTGAATGTTGATTTTAGATAGTCATTGAAACATTTCTGGAAATTTTAGATATTTCTTTGGGTACAAGCAAAAAGCTTGGCTATTTTCTTTAACATAATTAAAATGTTCAATTGATTTGTAGTTAGTTTCTCTCTTGCATTGTCTTCAAAAAGATAAGATTCCTAAACTGAATTTACCCAAAAAAAATTCCGAAGGTAATTGGTTTAAAAAATTTTTCCTAAAAACTTCATACTCATAAACTATTTCGTTCCTTTACAAACTAATTTTTACATTAAATAAAAAAGTTCATTCTATAATTTTTCAGTCTTTTACTAGGGGTTGCAAAAATACACGGCTTGGAATAAAATAAACATTTTTGGCGCAGTGTTACAGACTAAAAAAAGTGTCCATAAGTTTATTTTTAAATTTAACATATATGAATATAACTATTTATGAAATAGATATTAACCCATTAAGCCCCAATGTTCCCATTTGGGAACATAAGTAATTTCATCTTCGTCTGCTTTTTTCAATGACTTGGAATATAAATCGTCAGCGTTTTTTTAAATATCGTCTGATTTCTATGGTACTTAATGGGTTAATACTTCGACCCTTCTCAAAAGGTGCGACATCACCAACTCCCACTACATTACCCTACTCGGAACATTGGTAAAAAAATTATTTTGAGTTGAGAGTCAGCAGTTTGTAAAGAGAAAGTAAATATAAAATTATTAAGATAATATAAATTGACAGTTTACTATATTTATAATATAGCCTGATATCTTTTGCGATTACCCAGTTACAGAACGTCCAGTTTGTATAATGAGTGCTTCTTCCGGCAATACAAAGCGTCAAAGGACCCTTGAACCAGAAGACCTTGACGACGAAATCGAGGCATCGTTTCGTGCGACAGATAGTTTTCCAGAAAACATCATTTGGAAGATGCTCCAGAGCAAGACAATGTAAAATCCGTAAAAGTAGATAACATTGATAATAATAGTTCTCAATTGGTTGCAGCTATTAAGGAGGTAACGACTGTTTTGAAACAAATTACTATTATGTTGACTAATACAAACGCTATATGCAGCTCTATATCTGCAAAGATCAACACCTTGATATCAAACCCCTACAATGAAAAGCTAAACTTGATCAACTCTGCTCCAACGATAGATACTATAAAAATCACTGTATAAAAAAAAATTTCTAAATAAATAAAAGAAATTTTTTTTTGAAAAAAGCATGCTAACCCCACAAAGAAAAGTAAAGTATTTGGGAGTAGAAATAAATCTACTCACCAGGGAAATGTCTATCCCCGAACAGAACAAGAACATTATAATGAAGGCCCTAGTGGCTATGGCCTTTGCCACCCTAACGCAATGGATGCCCTCAGAGAAGTGGGGTGAAAGGCTCTTAGGTATAATTAACTACTACCTAGGCACACTCCGCCACAAGCCGAAGTTCTTCTCACATGCCTTTAAGATTCTGGACAACGAACAAAACCCCAGAATTATCAGATACATCCTACGGAAAGGATACGAGTATATCTCGTCACCATGGAACATGGTGCAACCAAAAATACCCGAGGGTACGGTATACGTAGACGCCTCTCTTACAGGCATAGTCCTGCAAGGAGAGGAGATCGTAATCAACATTATTTTTTCCAAGTGGAATATTATCGATTTAGAATTACTAGGAATCATAATCGGGCACCTGTTAGCCCCACGTGCGAAATTATTTTCAGACTCCCAGGGAGCCATTGAATTCGTAAAGAACTTCGGGGCCAGAGCAGAAACAAGTTTTCTACTGCTCACGGTTCTGGAACAAGTTTCCCAAGACTTGGACTTGCTAAGGCAAGAGATAACCTATATCAAGTCGGAAGACAACCCAGCAGACAGCCCTTCAAGAAGGGCGTGTACGGGTAATAAGGCGAGTCTACTCGACCTTGACTTGATTACAGGGCACAACAAAACCCTAGAAATTATCTTAGCGATCTCCAGAAGGCTGAAAGAAAACTTCAAATAGAGGAACAGGGATCACCTACCAAGAAACTCCCCGGCCAATTAGGGAAGGGGGAAAAAGTTACATCGCGCGCGGATTATTGCCCATTTAGCGTCTAAGGTTTCCGGTGCTGTCGCAATAATCCAGCCAATGAAAAATAGTATACAATAGCTTCTAGAAGTTTCGGAGCTCCGCTCCTCTATTATTCATTCTTTCTCTTTACAAACTGCTGACTCTCAACTCCCACCCTTCCCACCCAAAGCCAAAAGCAAAGGCAAATGCAAAGCTAAAGTAAATCCAAAGCAAAGCCTTAAATAGAAGGAATCCATCTCCAGCAAGCTGAAAATAAAGAACTCCAAACGCAGCGACCTGAAGATCGGAAAGTCCAACAAGCTGGAAAAATTCTTCTCCCAAACACAAAGAATACAACACGGCAAGCCGTCAAAACAAAGCAACAAGCAGTAAACTGTCAATCAAAACATGGCAAGCTCCTCCAGATATCGGCAGCATGCGTAACGATGATACGTAGACATGCTGTCTCCGAAATTTTTTATTTTAACTTTTTAAATTTTTATTTCAATAAATTTTTTATAGTTTTAAGAAAAAAAAAATTAAAGATCAATTTTGTATTAAAAAAAAAATTCTGAATTGTTCTCACAGACGCATTTTAGGGCATCTAGCTGTCCAAGGAGTACAAAGAGGGGAAAAGCAAAAAGTTTGTTTTAATCGCTCACCCGTGGGACCTAATTTCCCCCAGCAAGTCTGCACTTAAAAGAGTTTTCTAGGAAGCTATACAAACGATACAATTGGTCTTATCCTTTACATTGAGAATTGGTTCCTCTTGTTCAAGACAGAAAGGAGCAAAAAAAACTAACGCTTTCATTAAGTTCTCGGGGCAAAAGTGCAACGTTACAATCAACAGGAAAAAAGAGTTTCTTATATAGGGTACAAATTCTTGGGGACTGGATTGATCTGGGGAACCGGCTAAATGAACTGACATACAATGTTATAAAGTAGAAATATAAATATTCAAAAGTTGAGAAGAGAAATAAATAATGATAGAAAATTGTTTGACGTTATTTGTAAACGTTTCCTAACTACACCAATGAATTAAGTACATCAAATTTTAACCAAAAGGGCAACCAAGCCCGTAGCCAGCGAGGGCAGGAGGGGGCTAAGCCTTCCCCACCCCCCCCCCAACCTAATATATTTCGATATCGATAAAGGGTTCAAAAATGGTTTATTTTTGGACTATATATAAAAATTTGGTACAGTCCTAGATACGGGCCTAAGGGCAGCTCTTATAAAAATGCTATAAAATGTACAAAACCCTATGCATACACAAAGTTCTTTTACTTCTTATAGCTCTAGAATACATTTTAATTTTCCAATTGATATAATCAGTCAATAAAAAAATTACAGATACTGAATAAATAAAAAGAACAGAACTGATCTAATCGATAGATCACTAGTAAATACAATATCATTTAGGCAAAAACAATCTTTTCTTAAAAAAATTAAGATATGCAGAAATATGTAGATAATAAAATAAAAATAGCATTCATTTAAAAAAACGAAAATATAGTATATCAAAAATAAGTAAAAGATAAAAATTGGTAGAGTAATAAAACAAATTATAAGAATTTACGGCAAATGAAAATCTAAAATTTACTGTAAAAATATAATATATATTACCGATCACCTAATAGCTCTCTGCCATTTAATTCATACATAGCATCTTCAGCATCTCTAGGATCTTCAAAATCCTAATGAAAATATATAAAATAATTAATATATCAAAAAATGATGAAAATTAAATTACAACAAATCCATAACCATTCTTGAGCATAACCTCTTTTATTGGTCCAAATCCACGAAAAAAGCGCTCAATATCTTTTTCTCTTGCTCTATAATTTATTCTTCCTACATAAAGTCTAGACATTTTATTTTTGATAAAAATTTATAAAATTTAGCACATAAAATGTCGTGTTTTCAATTAAATAAAAAAATAAGCTATAAGAAAAAAAATTTATTTAATATTTTTTGAACACATATTATAAAAATAAATATTTTTTATTATTTTAGTTTAGTTTTTGTGTTTTTATTTTATAAAAATTTATTTTTAGAGTGAGTAAGATGGCTTAGATACACGGCAAGGCCTTGTATTTGAATGTATGCTTCTTGGGTTAAATACAGAACCAAGCCTCCTTTTCTCATAGTTGGATACACAAGTGGCGTAATTATGCATTCTCGATGAAAATACCCCACGGTACCTTTAGCACTATAGTTTCAAAATTATTGCTTATTTAAAATCTTTAAGTTTTGTATTTTTTTTGTATTTTGTGTATTTGTATAAAAAAAGTCAATTCATGTTGATTCCAAAACGGTATAAAAGTCTTTAAGTTTTTTTTGAATGAGTGTGAAAATTTGTTAAAAGATTTATGTAAAAAGAATTTAATTGAGGTTAACAAACATATCAATGTAAATAATAGCAATTTTTTCTTAGGCACAAGAAAAATTTTGTTTTGCCCATCGAACATATGAAAATTTTAATAAAACATTTCCTGCATAAGGTATAAAGTTTCAAAAAATTTATCGAAAAATATTTACAATTAAAATAAAGGGTAATATTGAATGATATTAATTTTGTCCTTAAATCCGTCAAAACTATATGTAAAAGACAAGGACTTAAGAATCCATAAACTGGAGTCTAACAGCGCGGGTAAAAAAGGATGTTGTGATTTTTTACTAATACAATAAGCAACATTATAAAGAGGTCTACGAAAACAGTCTTTAATGCAAACACCCGATTTATGTACAAGTACAAGCAAATTTATATTAGATCACTGATGAGATTTAAACATGATCAAACTTAGAGATAGATGGTTTAAAAATATGAAAAAACAAAAAATCAATAGTGATCAGAATGAAAGATATGTTTCTTTGAGAAACAAAATAAATATAAAGTACGTGACTTAAAGCATTACTTTGACTTGTTTTCCATTTGCAAATCTCCTAAAGATTATTGGTTCAACATAAATTCCATTATCAAAGAAAGTAAAAATAATCAAGTTATTTTATATGAAAATGGGATAAAAATATATGATAATTTTGAGATTTGACAGAAATTTAACAAATACTTTACATCTTTCATCATCATCATTTAAGAAAGCTCTAAGTAAGTCATTTACAAAGCATTCTCATAGTGGAATATTTTCGTTTAAGCTTATAAATAATTATCAAATTTTCTCCATTATCGAGGCGATGAAAAATTATAGCTGCCAGGATATATTTGTTATTTCTATTAATGATATTAAATTGATTAATCATCTCGTCTGCTATCAAAAAGGAGAAAGCATAAATCTCTCTATTTCTACATGAATATATCAAAAGATCTCTAAGTTCACAAAGTAGTTCTTGTTTTGAAAAAAAAAATAAGGATTTTGATATCTCAAATTATGGGCGTATTTCTTTAAATACCATATTATCAAAACTTTTTGAAAAGTTTCTAATTTCTCACCTCAATGTTACAGAGACAATAATTCATCTACAATTTCGGTTTGGTGAATAATTGAGTTTTTGACACTTACTTAAAAAAAAAGAAGATGTTATTTTATTCTTTGATTTATCAAAAGCATTTGATACGGTTTATCACTTCATTTGGATTGATAAACTCCTTAGTTTTGCTTTTATTGACAACACTATAAAGCTTATATTTTCATATTTAATGAACAGAAGTTAGAAAATTAATGTGAATTTTGTTTTATCAAAATCATTAGAGATAATGTCTGGCGTCAATCAAGATTCTCTTTTAGGCCCTTTGCTTTTCAACATTTATGTAAATGATATATTTTCAAACTTCAACAGGTTTAATGTCTTACATTCTCCGGATGATATTTGTGCTTTTGCTCCTGTCTCTAAACTAAATCAACCTAATTTATCAAATTTTGATCTATTATTTAAAGAAAATTGAACTAATTGGATAAATGATGATTTATCAACAAATTAACGATCAATATGACTAAAACAATTGATATGGAAAAGTCGGTAGACATTAAAGTTCTACGTATTTAGTTGAATGAATTCCCCCTTAACTCAAATACTAAAACTGAATATTACATAAAACTTGTTTTCTCTGACATCCACCAATCCCATTAACCCAACATTTCTCTTCTTTTCCCTCCTATCCACAAGAGCGATTAGACAAAAAATTCCAAAGTTAATTAAAATTAACAAATTCTCATTTCAATCAGGATAAGAAAATCACCTATTTTTGAATCACTCATTTCCAACAAAACTCTCCCTTTATCAATTCATCCTCACATCAACTTTTGAAATTTCATCAAAAGCCACAACTGTAAAAAGTATAATTTTATTTAACAGATTAACTGTGAATTATAGAATGAAACCTACATTGTCGAAACCAAGCGACCTACCATTGCCCGCTTTAAGGAATATTTCCAAGAAGTCAAACACAACCGTGAAAACAAAGACCTTGGCCTCAATTCCACCACCAAACATCCTCAAGATCCAAAAGCCAATCTCACAATGAAAATTATTGAGATAGTTTCCAACTACACCCAACGCTCCTTTAAAGAACAACACTACATCAAAAACTCAAATCCCAATAAACCTACACTTTAATTTACACCATTAAAAACACCCCCCCTCCCCCTTCCTCCCCAACCTCTAAACCTACAACTAAATGAACACATGAAACTGAAACATTGATCTCCTCAGGCTACTCATACCGTTCCTTTCTACACCACACACACACCATTATCCATAATTAAGTTCATTCTCGTGCTCTACGCACCACATATCTCATCTTTATTTCTTTGTATTCTTATATAGGTTGTTTTCACACATATATTATATATCATGACACAACTGCAACATCAATGGTATTCTTTCTTTAATTTTAGATTATTGAAAAACATCGTAAAATCGAAATAATGAGTGTTTATTGAAAAGTTGAGATAATAAATTTACTCTTTGAATTTGCTTTATTACTTCCATATGAAAATCTAAAGTAATGATTGTTTTTTAAGCCTTAAGTCGATTCAGTATTTAAGGTTCAGTATAGAAAATTGCTATCCAAAAAATTAATTAAAAATCACTATTTTACAGAACAAGGTCCTAAAAACTGTTTTTAATTTAAAATTTTTGCCTCATACATCTCATTTGTTTAAAAGTAATGATATTTATAACAACAAAATGGCAAATTTAATATTTAACTATTTATATGGAAACTAATATTTTATTCGATAACCTAATAAACTATAAATCAAGTCAGTCATACAGAACATCGCATTCGCATATTACGTCATCGGTGTTTTATTGTTTATTTCATTCAGAATTCTCAATTTATTTTAAATCTAACAAATTTTTTCAAAAATTATATTATTTATTTATAAAATATTGATTTTTCTTTGTTATAATTTAAAAATTTTGTAAAAAAAACACTTACTTTATTTCATTTTTTTGTTGTGTATAGTTCCATTATTACCTCTAAATCTATAAATGTATTTAAATTATTCCATATTTTTTCACCATAAAGTATACTACACGCGGCCTTCTGGCGATTGGACCTTTAGAATTTTCATTAGTTTATACTTTGCATATTTTTGCGAAATAATCAACTCGATTGAATTTACATAAGGGATATGAACTATTATCTTTTTTTTTCAATAAATTTTTTCTTATTTTTCTTCTATATTTATTTAGAAATAAATGAACTTACACATATACTACTTATAATAAATGATTTTTTTTAGGAAAAAAACATTTTTAGATTTTATTTAAAATGCTTCGAAATAGTTTAATGATTAATAGCTTCAATTTGCTTGCTTTGAAAAATTTTAAAGTAAAAGAAATAAAAAGCCAAATGGAACCATTATATGTTTTAAATCGTATCAATTTATGTATCAAAAAGAAATTTGCTTTTCAGGTGTAACCAAAAGTATTAATTTATCTTGCAGCAATAATTATTAAAATAAAATGTAACCAAAAAGTTAGGAATAAGAATGAAGTGTAGAAATGTTGAAATATTAAAAATAAATAGGAAGAGTATACTCAAATTCAAAAGCAAACTATTCTAGGAATAATTATTTTGCTTTGTTACTTGTTTAAGTGACAAAACATCTAACTATAAAAAAACATCTCTCTGTTCATTACGCAAACTTTTATAAAAAAGAGAAAGGCAGGCACAAGAAGATAGCACTACCAATAAATTAAGAAGCGTTTTTTATTTTCTCATGCATCAACTTTGTTTGGATTTACGGTCTGTTTTTTTTTACAATATTCGCAGTTAAATCGGATACGAGAGGCGTACTTTGAGAATAATACGAATTGTAACTTAACCACCAACATAACATAACCTACTTTTATTAGCGAAAAAAGAGGCGTGATCAAACATTTGTCTTTTCAAAAATTATCGAGCCTGTTTTTAAAAATATTTAAAGACGGAGAATTAACAACGAAATCAGACAAAGAATTCCAATCATTTATCATACGTTGTGAAAAAATCTTTTCAAAAATGAATTTTTGCAATGACTCTTTCTAAACTTGTAAGAGTGAAATCTTTGCAATCTTTTGGAGAATTCCGGTAATACTTGTGAAATTGTTCTCAAATTACCATTTACAATATTGAATACAGTAATCATACCATTTTTTTGAATCTGTACATCATCGAGGGCAAATTCAACCTTTTTAGTCTTTCCTTATATTTCAGATGTTTCATTCCAAGAATCTTTTTAGTGATTGTTCTTTGGACTCTTTCAATGTTTGCAGGATCACAGGAATAAAAAGGATAAGCAATGCCGTTTCTATACTCTAAAATCGGTTTAATAAGTGTTTTATATTAAAGTAGAGCTGTGTTTGCATCAAACAAAGAGAAGCATTTGTGCACTTTATGAAAAACTTGGAAAGCCTATGAGACCCTCAATGAGATATTTTCTCTAGAATCAAGATTAGTGTTGACAATTACACCAAGATTTTTCTGTGTCCAATTTTTCATTTTATGTCGTCCAATGAAGAATGATTTATCATTTTATAATCCAATTTGTAGGTGGGTACACTTGTCTAGATTCAGTTTCATTTCCCATCTATTACACCAATGAAAGATGCTCATTAATTCACTCTGCAAGCTAGCTTTACCAGCAGAATTAGAGACGTTGTAAATTTTAATATCATCGGTAAAGACTTTTAGTTTGGAGCTAACAATGTTCAAGAGGTCATTCATTAAAATATTAAATAGCAAGGGACCCAGAACAGATCCTTGCGGCACACCACTTTTAATTGGGTTTTCTTGAGAATAACTCCCATTTACAACAATAATTTGTTTTTTATCTTTAAAGAAATCGGCTAATAATGAGAGTAGGTTTCCTTTTATGCCAAATGATTTTAGCTTATCAATCAAATATTTTTGTGGAATGGAGACAAAAGCTTTGTGAAAATCAAGCTAAATCACATCAATGGTCTCAAGTAGAAAAAACAAATCGTTTTGAAACTCTAATAGGTTCGTCATAGTAGATTTACCATTCATAAATCCATGCTGATTCAAATTACTAAAGACTTTCTATGTGGCTCGCAATATTCTCAGCTATAAACGACTCAAAAACCTTACAGACAATTGGTTTGAGGCTTATAGGTCTATAATAGGTTTAAATAATATAGTAATCACTACGACTAATATAGATAAGCCTTATATGATTTCATATGTACTGCTTTCTAGTATGATTTTAATATTTTCTGTTTTTAATCCAGATTCAAATATAAATTCGATATGAAAGGCCTTTTTGGAAAAATTGTTCGAATTCGAACTATGAATGAGGCATAGTTCGGAGAATGAGTGCGCATAGATTACCCAATAATATAACATAATTATTATTCAATCAAACTTGAAAATATAGCTTATATTGTAACAAGTAGATACTTCGTATGTAATAGTAATTTGTGTCGTATTTGAATTAAAGATATTGTCTACACAACTGGCCATTATTGTTTTAAATGTATGTTCTGGATCGTATGTAAATATAATCAAAAGACAAACTGGAAAAATTAAGTTTTTTTCAAGTTTAGTGAATTTAATTGAAGAAAAAATATTATCATACAACATGTTTTTACGCGGAAAAAATCCAAAATAGTAATTTTTAATTATTTTGTTATAGTAGATATAAAATAGTACATCATTTATAATAAAAAAAAATTTAAAGACAATTTAAAAAAAGTTGTAGAAAAAATGATAGCAAAGAAAACTATTAACCGGGAAAACATTAAGATCAATATATTTGGAATCCATAAATTTGAAAAATCTCTGATGAATTTTGTACAATTTCTAATGAACAAACTTTCAAAATTAAATTAAAAAATTTCTATATCCTAACTGTATAATAACTCCTGACTAGGATTGCCAGACGTCCAGTTTTCCCTGGATATGTCCCGAATTTGATCATTTTGTCACCTGTCCCGCATTGACACTTCTGGGCAACCTTATTATCCCGATTTTAGTTCACCATAATAATATTATATTTAACACCGCAAAAAGGTTATACGTTGAAACTTTGTATGTGATTATAATTCATAGGTGCATCTTTTTCTTGACGGACAATCCACTATATCTTAATCCTGATTTTTTACCCTTAGTTGCTTGTTTTTCTCTGTATGTTGAGTATGTTTGTATAAGTGTGTGTGTATATAATTATTTTCCTTTTGTTTTCTTTATACCCCTTTTAAATTCTTTCTTTATGTTTATGATAATTATCTTTACGTTTTATAATATATTGGCCTCGCTGTGTATGTAGTTATAAATTTATATATATATGCTGAGAAATTACAAGAGTGACCTGGATTTCTAATCTTGTAATCTGACAACCCTACTCCTGACGCAAATAATTGTTAGACCTGTAAAATAGGTAAATTATATATGTATAATATACTCATAAATATAATGAACACGTAGGTTACAAAAAATTGTAGACTTAAATTTTAATGAATTATCAATTAAAATATTAAGTGATTCTCATTACATGAAAGATATACAAAATTATTATAGCATTTTCAAACAAATAATTTTTATATTTCTGAATAAAACAATATTCAATTAATTTGGTGAATATGTTTATAAAATTATCAAAATTTTTTTTTAATTAAGTTTCTATACTCGAACGACCATTTTGCAACCTTGCTTTGGTAGGCTTTTGTTCCTATATATTATATACTTTAATATGGAGTTTACTTGTTCAGACGAATAAAATTTTTACTATTTAGAATAACCGGCATCAAATGAAACACAAAAAATTATCAAAATTAAACGAAAAGTCCACACAAGTTAGTACTTGTTGTCATCTTAATCATCTTGTTCATACTCAAAGTGTTATAAATGGTGATGCTTATCCAGAAATTGATATTGAAACCTCAGAAGTAATCTAGTCTTTCTTATTTAGTGTGAAATTTTAAATGTTATTTACTGTCTAAGAATATAACCATTACTAAGTTAAATTTTTTGTTTAATTAATAGATAGATTCATTTTTATTCGATATGGAGAACTCTGAGAGTTATAAATCGGATCAAATTAATCCAAAATGTCAAAACAAACAGACTGCATCCTCTAATTCTTGTAATTTATTTTCCCAATCTAAAGATTTTACAAAGACTTTAAACTCCTCCGGTAAAATTAAAATTTATTTTTATTATATTTTTGTTTTAAATTTTAGGTTTTGGCAGTAGGTTCAGGGTGCGAAGTTGAAAATTTTCACTAAGGGGGGGGGTCCTCTGCTGTGTGGAGTCACCCCTCACATAGAAAAACAAACGTTATAGGGAACGTCGCATGAGGTTTACCTTTACAAAAAATATCAAAACCTCAAATAAAAGTCACGTGCTTGTATGCATATCTAAAGCTACATGTTACTACACTACTTACATTTTGAGATAGATACCATATGTTCTATAGATCTGTCATGGGGGATAGGGGGAAGAATTCCCCTATACTCCCTTACTTTGCACCCTGTAGGTTGTATTTTTTCATATATATTTAAATGTTTTTGTATTTACTAGATTTAAATTGTGAATTCACAGTGTTGTATCTTGTTTGCATATTGCTAGTATTTAGGATAGGTATTTATGGAGATGATTTATTGCTAATCACTATTATAATATAAAAAAGTAAAAAATTTATTCCTTTAATTTAAACGTGTATGATTGATTTTACATAGAGAATGGCACCAATATAAAAACCTGCTTTAAATATATAGTTTCTTTAAAAAAGAAATCCAATGATTAACCTTAAAAATTCTTAAAAGTTTAACCCCCTAAATTTTTCCTATTTTTATTGTCCCTATTTTTACTTTTTTGAAAGCTCCTTATAGATATATGTAGATTTTATCTATTTATGTAATGCCACTCTTTAAGGCTACGTTTAAATAATGCTTTTATCAACACCCTTATACTTTAATTTTTTCGGGGCTTCTTAAATATTGTATAAATAGGGCCTTCATATGCCCACTCCAAGAGAAAACTTCTAATGGCATCTTCGCTGCCACTTTCCTAACTCATTACATTACTATTTAAATTTAAAATGTCTCGACTAAATTTTTATTCATGATACATGCTTGTTGATCTGTTTTGTTTATGATCCGTTTTTAGGTTATTTTATTTTTTACCGTTATTCCTATTTTGTTAATTGAAACTTTATGTTTTGAACTATTTTTATTTAGTCATTTTTATATATAAAATTTAAAAAATCTTTTAACAGATTTTCTTTGTGAAAGTCGATGGAAGCAAACAAATTTGGCTTGATTTAACTGGATCCCATAACATTAAAATATTTCTCCAATTGCGTGCTCGCGATAATATTTTGCTATCTATAGATTATATGAAGTATGACCAAAAAAGGCCTATTTTTTAAAGTATTAATATCTCCATGGCTACTTTCTGTTTTTAACATTTTTTATATACAATGCACTTTGAAATTTTCAAATGCACAAAACGAATCCAAAATATCTTTTATCTATATATTGGTAGAAGAATCATATTTATCCTATCAATGCGCTATATTTTTGAATAAAACACACTCAAAAAATTATGGCCTAGTAAAAATAACAATTATGCAATTATAAGAAAAGTTTAGATGTTCCTTATCATATTTAAGCGTATAATGAAACAATTAATCCTGTTTCCAACTGATGCTTTTAGAATTGTCGGTTTTAATATGTGACATTTTTGATTAACGTACATTAATTTGTTTGATAAGCAGTCTATTTTCTATTTTTTCATTAATCAAATGTTCGAAGAATATTGAAAAATCATCTCTTCATAACTGTCGAAATCTAAGTAATCTTGTGTAACAAGGTGTAAATCAATTTTCCTTATGTTTGAATCTTTTTTGATGAGCTTTATTTCATTTTATAAAATCTTTAAAAATTTGAATTTGAATTGGTAAGTACAAAATCAAAAAAAATATTTGACATGAAAGTTTTATAATTCTTAGAAAAATAGAGAGAAAAATTTTCGTTTTAAAAAAATTATATCCTTTTGTTATTGCTCAAAATAATAGTAATTTAATATTAGTTATCCTGCCGGATTATCCGAATATTCTGTAAAATTTAAGAGGCCTGTTTTCGGATGGAAAAATTTTATTCAGATATCCGGCTAACCTGATATTTTCCGGATATCCTTAATTTAAAGATCTTTTATCATTCTTTATTTATCAAAGCAATCGATTTTTTGAGACAAGCACTGATCATGTTTTACATTAAAAAAATATCTTAAAATTCATTCTATTGATGATAAAATAAAATCTCTGAAAAGAACTGCTTTAAATTCTAGAAAAAAACTTATACTCCTTATGTCCACATAGTAGCAGTTTTTTCAAATCCCAAGCAGTATACGATTATTGTGTGAATACGCGTAAAATTAAGCATAGACGATGTGATAATTCAAATAGAGATAATTGTTAATTTAAATAAAATGACACGTAGACTTCAACATCTTCAAGATTTAGTATACCTTTTATTGTCAGCTTCTTGATATTGACGCCATTAAGCCGAAATTCAGAAAATTTCTCCACCTTTATTTTCTATAGTTTACAATAATAGCTACAGCGATTAAAATGTCATGCTATAAGTGAGTTAAGAACCGAAGAACCACGAAGTGGTGTAAGTGAGAAATTTTATCGTTTCTGGAAATATTATTTCACAGAGGAAAACAATTTTTTAAAGCTTTCGCGTTTATTTTATTTTAACTTTTTCAAGCATAGGTTTTCTAAAATGCATCGTTCTATCTAATGGAATTTGTGAGTCGGAGTCCGTGAATTTCTTAATTAAATAATAAATAAGTTTTAAATACTGTGACATTTTTTTATGGTTTAAAGTAGTCTCTTTAACTTAATATACTATTATTTTTCATGTATTTGAGCAGAATAAGAAAGTGTTAAAAATTTACTTTTCGATTTGTAAACAGCAAAATTTTTGTTTTTCAAAAATTTTACCAACCTTGTCACTATTAATACATAGAATTATTTAATCTTTGTAGTTTTATCACATTTTGTTGTATATCCCTATTCAATATCTGAAATCTTAGCTTTGTTTAGCCTGTGCGGAGTAGGAGGAAAAAAACCCAACTTCGACTAAAAAGCGGTAGGTAAAAACAGGGCCGGTCTTAGGCGCTTCTCATTTTATGATTTCGCTAAACGCAGGGTTCGCAAAGTAAAGTTACTTTGATCGTCATTTTGTGTTAATGAAAAAGTAATGAAACAAATCCCTTTTATTTTTTTTCAAAATCTTATTTCTCACTTTTAATCTTTTTTCCTACCCACACTGGGCTCCGCGCAATCCATTTTGCATAGGGCCCCGCGAACACTATGACTGGCCCTGGGTAGAGATGTCAAAACACTTTTAATCTATATGCTTGCGAAATTCTTGATAGCGAATAATAGTGGGGTCTTTTTGATTGGGAAAGAAATTCGAGGAAAACAGTTCAAATAATGGCGATTTTTCTGATAAGAGTGTAGATCTTCATTCCATTTTGCAAATTAAAGCTATTAGAGCAGTGGTTCCCAACCTTTTTTATCCCGTTCCCCCTTTTTCAGTCACTTTTTTACCTGTGGACCCCTACAACTGAATAGTTTGAGCCAACAAAATTAATCAAAGATTTTATTCAAAGATGATTCTAGTCCTCTGATTAAATCGTATGTTTATTCATATGAAATCAGAGAAATCGTAAAGCCTGACATAAAATGTGAATAAAATTTTTTTTCAATTAAAATATAAATTTTTCAAAAATATTGTAACTAATAAAAAGCATATATAAACATTCAAAATATAAAACTTTAGAAAAGGGAAGAAAATATTTATTTAAAAAAGCTCTAAATATATATATTTATATTGATTTGGAAAATAGAAGTATATTAAAGGAGATTCAGCATAAGTAGTTTGAAGTAGAATTTCCATGGACCCCTTCAAATTCTCCCATGGACCCGCGGTTGGGAACCACTGTATTAGAGTATTCAGCAAGTTGGGATAAGGGAGTAATTCGTTGAGATTAGTAGGGAAATGGCCTATCGTTTTGATGCTGGAGTTGATGAGTTTGTGTTGTTGAGGGATATAAAATGGGCATAAGAACGCCAAGTGATGGGGGTTTCGTTTAGTAAGCCACCGGAACTGCAGGTTTGGTTGGTAAAAATTTTAACCCGTAAGTGGTAATTTTTACATGGATGAATTCTTCATGTGTCATATGATTTCGGATTTAGAGGCGCTAAGAGGTAGAACAATGATTAACATAAGTGTTTTGTGGATGTTCGAGTGAGAAAGGCACCCGTGCATGGTGGTTTTGAAGTTGGCCAAAAGTGGGAGTTTTGAAAACAACAGAGACGTGATAAAAGGTATTTTGTGAGTTAGTTATAAGTCTCGAGTGAAGTTTTGGGAGTCTGTGAAGAAGTGTATGTCTTTGACGCGAGAAAAGTCTTGAAGTTTGTGGATAATATGTTCTCGAGCGTGAATTTGAGCATTGCATTTAAGACTACCGGAGAGAGGCGACTATAAGTTAGAATGTATCGCTTTATTAATGTTTTCATAAGCTGAACGGAAGGCATTTTAGAGGGAATATTAATACGTTAGTAGGCGTAGTATGTAGACTTTTGAAATGCTAAGTAAACATAGTCAGGATTGAGGGGCGTTCAAGAGATGACCCCAAGGAAAGAATGTCATAGTCGATAACAGGAAGTATTATTGATTTATGGGTAAATAGAGAACGATGTAGGCTGAAAACCCATTTGTAGGAAAATGCTTTTTTCATTTGAAAGAGAATTTTTGATAGTTTCACTTACGTATTTTTAAAGTGTCAACCATTTTAATTTAGTTTGGAATGTAAGTCCTATGTTCGGGAGTCCAGGATGTCTAGAGGCATTGATGTTTTGCGAGAAGTCGAGGAATTTTCGATATAGTTAGTAAGTCTTGAGGGGGCTGTTTCCGTGCTTCTGTGATGAAGGTAGGCAAATTGCGAGCGCTTTGCCACGAGATTTATAGTGGATGAGTTTTGCGTAGGGTTTTTCCTAAGATTTTCTCCATGAAAGCTAGTATAATGATGTGTCTCCCGTTTTTGAGGATTGAAGTGTCTCTCTGAGGTTTTGGGAGGAGTATTAGTTTTCCAATTTTCCATATAGGAGGAAAGTAAGAGTGTTTCAGACAAGCGTTGTAAAGAGTAAGTAAGTGATTACAAATATGATAAAAGTATTTTTTAACATGAATAGATGATATTCGATTAAAGATACGTGCTGGTTAATTGTAGAGATGGGAGGAAAGGCAGGATTGACTATAGACGTGCTTATATTAGAGGCACGTGTGCGTATTGCATATGATGAGGGTCATCTGATGGTGTTTCGTCGGAGGGAAAAATAGAAGATAGAAATGGTGGATTGAGGAGAGGTTATCATTTACTTTTAAATTCTATACCTGCAGTCACTAAACTTTGTTAACAAGTGGATGATAGTTATACCTCAGCCAGTGCCCTCAAATAGAAATGTCAAAACTAAGCAGAGAACAGTTAATGAGATTTTGTTCAACTGCTCTCTAGATTCGATTACCTCAGTATCTATCTAGCTCTTTTAGTAGCCATAATGATGGGTAAAAAACAAGATCTAAATATAAAAAATTGTTTTTGAACTTTTAATGGAAATTTTTTAGTTAATTTTTCAAAAAAAAATTACTAATATTATTTCAGTTCACAGGGTGTTAACTCGACCTTATACTAGCCGTCAAACGGCCCTCCAATTTTTTGAGCTATAATAACAACTCTGTTTAGCTCTTCTTTCATTTTTAAGCATCACTACCTTTTGTATCCTCCGTCACGCTGCCTCTATCCTCCCCTAACGTCACTTGTAGCTTGAACTGTCTGAGTCCACAATCCAAAATTGTGCAATTGATAGAAGCTGCTGGTGGAGCTCAACTACGCCTATCCGAAATCATAGATAGCTTCGATTCCTCAAGTATTTTTCAAGCTTGAGAACTTCATTATTTGAATATTTCTAGACTTCTCAAATATATCATGATTTAGGTCAAGGTCGAACTTGCCATGTCTAAATTTTACTTAAAGTTTGATCCTTGAGCATTCTTCGTACTTTTAATATAATTTTTTTTTGCACAAAGAAACTAAAGCCCTACTACTCCCATCGTATTACAAATTAAATAAAATATGTCAAATTTCAAAATTTTGCAAAAATAACCTGATATTTTTCGCGTATCCAAGGTGAACGACCTAAATCTTCACTACACCTTCTCCAAATCAGACCAGATGTGGAAAAGAATTTCAAAAGGATATCAATATGTTCAATTTTTTTTCTTAAAATTTTAATTATATACAACTTTCTATAGAGCCTTAAAGTTAATCTTGTTGACAAATACCTCCTTGCATTCTTTATTTGTATATATAGGATAATAAAATAGTTATACAATTTTTGGCGAAGAATTGCGACATATTTCGGGGATCGGCAAGGATTGCGTAAAAAGGTCAGACTCATCATATAATGCATATCTTCGTAAACTCATGCAATAAATTAGTTTTTAGGACTTATGTGCCTTCTTAAAATTGAAATTTATTTCTGTGCCCCCTGGATTTTTTGGAACCCCTTGGGGGGGGGGCATATGTCCCCCGTTGAGAAACGCTGATTTAGATAACTCATTTGTTTCACTAAACAACAAGTTTCGGATAATCCATTTTGTTAATTCATTTTTATCTCTATAGAATACTACACCCTACAAATTGTATTATCAGCCTTATATGACTCGTCCGTTATTTTTAAAAATTGTTTAACTTACTCTTTTCCGAAATGATTTTTACACCTCATATGCTCTTATTTCTCTGCACTTCCCTAGATCATTTTATAGTTTAGAATGCATCTATCATCCATCTCTTTCTATACGATTTCATGGTGATTTTGAAATTTCTCACAATTCAACTTTCTTTACTTCTCTAATGAAACAAAAAAGATTAATCCTATGAAAACTTATATTTGTGCAACAAAGACATCTTTTTGTGTGAAAATGTTCAAACTTTTGTTTACCTACTTTTACTCGCTGCACACTGTTCATTTCTTGCGACACACCATCCATGTATACAGGTTTTAGGAGACTGCTAAAAGTACTCTTGAACAATATTTCGCTTATTGAGGATTTATTGGGAGGAATGCAGACAGATGATGATCGTTAATCACTATTTTTTTCTTAAATTCTAAACAAAGTAATCAAATTCCTTTTTTTTTAAATTATTAATTAATATCCATTTTCAAATTTTGTATAATATTTAAGTCAATTAGAACTGATCATTATGGTGCATGTTATTAGTTATACACATAAAGCGAATCTTATTCATGAATGCCAAATTTTATTAATCGGTTAACGCTTTATGGACCAGTGTAGGTATTTTTCCTCCTTATTATTAAGTCACGGGCTTTATTACCCCTTAATAATTTAACAATGGGAGACCTTTTTGCTCTTATGGTTGTTTATTTGCATTTTCTCCTTTACCATCTCATACCAATAACTCCATCATCATAATAATTTCGTCTTTGAAATCATTAAAGTTTCACGTCAATTGATTAATATACATAGATCAAAAATTTATCCAATTCATCTAAAAAAAGAATTTAATAATTTTTAACATGGAATGGCATTGATCTATTATTTTGGATTATGCATTGCGCCACTTTTGATGCAATTAAAACAATCTTTTTTCACATAAGCCACAAATTTAGGCTTAAGAGGTGGGAAAACAGTACGCACTAGTTCTCATGGATGCTCGTATGTTAACACGGAACAATGTTTATACTTTACAACTTTTTATGTTGAATACGAAGAAGTTTGTTTTATTTTGTAAAAATAGGTTATATAAAAACTCTTGTAGCCGCATTTTTCCACCTCTGCTATATATATATATATATATCAGAACATCCAAAAATTAAAAACAAATAATTGATTATAGTTCTTATAAAAATAATATAGCTTCTCTATGCTATACCATCTGATAAAGGAAGAGTAAAATTTTATTCGTATAAAAAATTGCAAGGAAACAATAAATTTTTGACCACTCTGTCATCAACAAATCACAAGCACCCACTTTCAGGAAATTATATCAGTTTCATTCCATCTATATATAAACTATCTTTTCGCTGTATCTTTGGATAAGACAAAAGTGATTCGCATCAACATTCATCCTTCGACTAGCAATGCTATAAATATGTGACTCTTCGTGCATGATACCGTCTTTGCATTTTTTGCTAAATTGCATATGCGCTGCTAACTTCATTAAGAATTCGAGTCAAAACGCCCGATTCAAGAATGTCTGAAACTTAAATCTACAAAAAATAATTAAAAATTTAAGATTTTTTCATTGTATCTACGCTTTTTTGCAATTATTATCTTATATATTTTTCTAAGAATATGTTAAATTTAACACTTTGTTGTTTCACATGCATAAAAAACAGATACAAGATTTCTAATTTATCAATCTTATTGAATCGACCTGCTCCTGAAATTTTGAACTAAAATCAAAAATGATTTATATTCTTGTTTTCCTGTTTAAATTAGTCACATCTTTTCTGGTTTCAAACTGATTTTCCGTTTAAATTTGTAGTTTAATTGTTTTTCAAACCAATTAAATAATGTATTTTTGTATGATCGCTTTTATCTTTCAAGTCAAATTGATCACTATCATTTCGTTTCATATCGACCGTTTTGAAAACTGTTGAAATAGAATAAACTTTAAAAAAATAGTAACGCCCGAATTAGTATTTTCGGCCGTTCGGGCGTTTTGACCCGACACCCTTCGTTAATCTCAC
This sequence comes from Nectonema munidae, assembly GCA_030549495.1. Taxonomy (NCBI): domain Eukaryota; kingdom Metazoa; phylum Nematomorpha; class Nectonematoida; family Nectonematidae; genus Nectonema; species Nectonema munidae. The sequence goes on along the minus strand of JAUIRK010001051.1, from coordinate 1,407,653 downwards.
ATAATATTTTCATCTCGTTGCTATCAAAATATTTTGTAGTTAAAATAGTGCTTTTCAAAGACCACTCGTATGAAAAAAATCGCGGCCTATCATTTTTGCAGATGATTTTTTTGCTATGTAATTTTATTTTTAAGATTTAAAATGTAATTCTAGCATTGATTTCTATATCAAAAAATGCATTTGTCGTAAAATTTAATTCTTCACAGCAGTGTTTGGCCAAAACCGAGTAAAAACCAAAAATCGAATTCACAACGGTTCTAGATTCCATCCTGTTTTACGTATACAACTGCTTATTCACAAAATTTGGGGGGAGGGAGATTTTAAAAGTAATCATCATATTTACGCGGTTGTTAGAAGTTGGACTTTAGAAGGTAATTCGTGAATTTGTAATATATTTCTATTTACAAAAAAGAACTATTTCAAATAAACACAAATATAAAGCAGAGATTGAAATCAGGAATTTGACTTCATAGTTAAAACTGAGGATGGGGTGAAATGAGGTATGTGTTATCTAAAGTTATGGTAGTAGGTAAAAAAACTGTAAGCTCAATGTATATGTCAATGTGCAAATCCTTGAATTCCTTCAAAAATTGGGTAGTTATCCTGGGTTCTTATCCTCCATTAAGCATGGGAGGGAACCTTCGAAAACTCTAATCTTTGAAATTTGTGCTTGCTGCATTTTTAAGTGAATGCTTTTTAGATATCTCTTCCAATTCTTATTCCGCTAAATTACTCACAGAGGAAGCCCTGCAGTCGCCTTCCAGCCCAGAAGAGTACTTTTTCAATTGCACAGCTTCTCCCTTTGTCACTAACGTATTCTATTTTGCTTGTTTAAGTCGTGCAGCACTCGAGTCCTTGAATCAAAAAGTGATTGAATCCCTGGAAGAAGGCGAGAGTCTCCTGTCCCTAGCGTGTTCCTACGGTTACTATGAATTAGTTCAGGTATATGAGTGTCCCCTGTCAGGTTGTTTTTTAATCCTCCCCTTTTCCCTGAATTTTCGCAGGTTTTGGTCGCTATGAAGACAAATCTTGAAGATCGAGGAATCAAAGGCGACACAACTCCCCTGATGGAAGCCTCCATGTGTGGCTACACTGCCATTGTCCGTCTCTTACTTTATCATGACGCTGATGTCAATGCTCAATCCCTTTCTGGTTTCCTTTTACTACTGCTTATTACTAAACATAGATGATATACAGCGTATTTTATTTTATACTTGTATTTCATTATTTACCAAGATGAAGTAGTCAACTCATTATGGCTCATCTTTTTGAAAACCAATTCTCTGCTAATATCTTTCAATTAATTTTTATAATATGCAGACCCTTTCATTTTTCAAGGACACTCGTCTGCCATTTTTTTCTCTTTATTAAATTCAAGATCAACTGGAAGAATATCTTCCATGACTGTACACGATGTCAGAATAACAAATCCAACCTAGAACGACTAGATCAGAACCCTACGTTTTCACGATAGAGGTCACCATGATATTGAGCTTAATAACTTTTCCCTGTAAAAACATTATTTTAAATAATTGATAATTAGTTACATAGATAGGGCAATCAAAAGTCAATAAAGAGGGTTTTTCTAAATCATGTTAAAATAAGTGTGTATATTTTCGACTTCAATTTTTTGATTGACTCAATATGACTCAGTAATAGGATTTATTTTGTACATCTTTAGAAAAAGTGTTTTAAATCATCACACATGTTTTGAACTTTATGGTTCCTAAAGAGTTAAATCAACACCAAATTCTATTTTTCATATTTTTACTGAATCTTAAAAAAGACTAAAAAATTTATAGTTACCCCATAAAACAAAAATACTTAGCACTCTTTTTAAACTAGGCTGTATTTTCAACATTTCCATCACTTTTTCTAAACTTTTTTTAAAAAATCTTAGACTTTTTAACTTATGTCGTGTATTTATTTTTTACACCAAAGTTAATTTTTTCCTAAAATTAATGTCTTTTTCCGAGAAATGAACACTAGAACGACTAAATTTTTTTAACGCCCAAAAGCATCAATTGACCAACAATTTAGAATTTCTCTGAATATTGTCAAAAAGAGAGCATTGTTTTTTCAATTTTTAGTTTGTTTTCCAGCATCATTAAATATAATTACATTTTTATTAGGTAACACAGCTTTGAGTTATGCCTGTGTTGGTGGTCACACAGAGGTTGTTAAGCTCCTCATCATAAAGGGTGCCGATGTTGAACATCATAATGAAAATGGTCACCGACCTTTGATGTCTGCTGCAGGAAATGGACACACGGAAACGTGTAAGGTCCTTGTCAAATTAGGGAAGGCATCTGTTAATGCGCATTCTAATGAATTCCGTGAGAGTGCTCTGACTCTTGCTTGCTACAAAGGTACTCCTTTTTTCTATTTTTTCAAGGCGATTCCTAATCTCTTCTTTTTTAGGGCACATTGAAACGGTGAAGTATTTACTGGAAGTAGGAGCTGATCACAAGCATAAAACAGAAGAAATGCATACTGCCTTAATGGAAGCTTCTATGGATGGTCATGTTGAAGTGGCTAAACTATTGCTGAGTTACGGAGCACAGGTATACAATTTCATTCTAATCTCGTTGGCAGCCGCCACCAGTGAAAATATCTTTTTCTTAAATTTTTTGATAAAATTTGCTTCGCCCAAATATTTCGTGTATGATTATATTTATGTATGAAATCTTTCATTTTGATAAAATTTGTAATAAAATACATTTTATTTTATTTATATTGTTGGTTCAAATTGAACCAATTAAAATCCGGTTTAAAGTTTTTCTGCCAATAACCATTAAGTTTGATCTCTATTCAATCGTTTTTGAAAGTTATTTAACGTTTTCTAATTTTGCCCACGTATACTAAATTATAAGTCATATATTCCTCTAAAAAAGCTACCAAACTTATGAAACTTTTAAGTCTTTGTTAATGACGATTAATTAGCATATCCTTTGTCTAAACTTGCATTGCATCCTACACCATATTTTTGATATGTTTTTCATGTTATTTAAAAATGATAGATTCATTCTTATTCATTTGCTTCACTATTCTAGGTAAATATGCCCACAGATAGCTTTGAATCTCCCTTAACTCTTGCTGCCTGCGGTGGCCATGTGGAATTAGCTAAATTGTTGATAGAGCACGGAGCGAATTTAGAAGAGGTGAATGATGAAGGTTACAACTCTTTGATGGAAGCAGCCAGAGAAGGCCACCGAGATATGGTTGCTTTGCTCTTGGAAAATGGTAACATATCTTGTATTTTAACATTTTCTAACTTTCTATTTATACTCTGAACAACCTTTACTTCCTTCCTCCTCCGTAGTAGGGAATATCATAAATGATCAATCATTATTGATTATATTTATTAGAATATCATAAAGTAGGGAATCAGTTGTGTCATGCAGTAGTTAAAAATTCTATATTGGGTAGTATTAAAATTCTGGCATGCCTTGTCTGACTACAAATCCCAGAAGAGTGCTGCTACAAATCACTATTTCTCTCTCAACTTTAATTTAATGAAAGCCGCTAAACGTTTTGACTCTTAGATATTACTACTCACATTTTTATATACATATACAGATGAAGGTTATATGAGATTTTCTAAAATACGTACTCTTTTATGCCATTTTTGGCCAATAACAAAGTTTTTTTTGAAATAAATTAATTTATAATTTAATGTACTATTTATTTCCTGGTGTCATTTGACATATTAAAATTCAAATTTAAAAACGTCGTAAACTTATCTTTGAAAGTTTTTCAATTATTATTAATTTAAGGTCAAGCAAAGCAGACGATATCTAAAAAAACGCAGACGATTTATATTCAAAATTATTGAAAAAAGCAGACGAAGATGAAATTACTTATGTTCCAAAATAGAAACATTGGTCGTAAATGGGTTAATATTAACCTCAATTCAATTTTTTATTTACTCTGACTTGATTTATAAATGACTTATTTTTAATATACCAACTACAACAACATGACTGCAAAATACTGTAAATTACTCAAATGGTGTAAAAATGTATTTTTGATGGCAAAAGGAGCTTTTATACGAGGGTAAATCTTATGGGTTTACTTAAATTATACCCAGCTTAGGAATTTTACTTTAAAAATCATCCTTCATATTTTATTTCTTACAAAAGCAGAGGTTGACATTGGCTTGAACTAACTTTTTTATGTGGATAATGTTTTGAAAAGTTGGCCTTCTACCCCTTGATTTTTGTATGATAATTTTTTGTTCTTGTTACAGATGCCAAGGTCAATACCCAAACAGAAGAAACGCAAGAAACAGCATTAACGCTTGCATGTTATGGTGGATTTCAGGATGTTGCTGGGTTACTTATCCAGAATGGCGCGGATCTGGAAGCAGGTTGCTCGACTCCTTTGATGGAAGCTTGCCAGGAGGGACATTTGAATTTAGTTCATTATCTTTGTCAAAACGGTTTTTTAAGTTTTTTTTAAAATTTTGATTAAAACCTGTTATGCTTAATATAATAGGCGCAAACCCACATGCTCAGACTACTGTCGGTAACACTGCCTTAACCTATGCCTGTGAAAATGGACATACAGATATCACAGTTCTTTTGATTCATTATGGCGCAAATATTGTATGCCTTCCCTTTTTTTCATATTGTTTTATTCCCAACATATTTGAAATAGTACTATAATAAAATTACTTTAAAACAAAGTCGGTTTTATTGAAATTCCCAATGATTCGAATTTTTTGAATTGGATCAAAGCCGATGATTAATGCATATACAAATTCGCCTTGTAACAAATTTTCGGAATAAGACAACCAAACTCTCTATATATTTTACCATGTCAATTGCTCTCAATGGTAAATTAGCTTATTCACTAATAAAAATGAAAACTAAATCAATTTTTTGTTCTGAAACACATGAAAAGAATCAAAATTCCTTCTTTTCTAATTTTTTGTTAACGATTTTTGAATAAATCGTTAAATTATATACATGTAAAAATTATTAAAACTGTTTATTTTATATAGTAGCATCATTCGAAACATCAAAACGAGTCCTTTTGATTGCATTTGTTTTCAAAATGGATTATTTTCTTTCTTTTTTACAGTTAATTTTCATATATTTTAAAGCATATTATTTTATTTCACTGGTAACTGCTGACCCATTCTACTTTTAAAAAATAGGTAAAAATGGAAATTGAATAAGATCTTCAATTTCGATAGTCTCCCTTCTCATAAAGATGAGTGTATTAAAGAATTCAATTAATTCCATGCATTGCCCCTAAAATTGCTAATTTACCGCGACTTTGAGAACCACTGTGCTATAGTATACACTATTTCTTTAATAGAACCACGAAGCCGAAGGAGGAAGAACGCCACTGATGAAAGCTTGTCGTGGTGGCCATGGCCCAATTGTCAAATTGTTACTTGAGATAAAGGCAGATCCAAACAAAGCAACTCATAACAACGAACACACTCCTCTCTCTGTTGCTGCTGCTGCTGGCCATCTTGTAATCATTGAACTGTTATTGGAAAGTGGGGCTGATCCTACATACAAGTTAAAGGTTCTTTTTATTTCTATTTCATTTAGGTCTTTATTTTTATTATCGTGCTGCTTCTTTTTTTGTGAAAAAAATGTATTTCAATTAACCCTTCAATGTCCAGGTTTATCAAAACGAATTCTCTGATTTCTTTTTTATTTAGTTTATATACAACTTTAATAAAGGACGCGATTTTTACTTCATGAACACTGGTTGTTCCTTTGCTCCTAAATGCGTTAATCTCTGAATAAGTTTTAAGATTGTATGCTTACTAATTATTATATTCTAAAATGTTGTCGACCATTTCAAATAATTTGATAAGCCTAGTTGATAGTATGAAAGCAGCTTTCCATCCTTGTGGTGGTTGGTGCTTGCACCCGTTCACAAACCGACAAGTGGTTGTGTGAACCATTCCGCATTGATAGATTCCCAGATCAACAGTCCAGCCCAAATGTTGAGCAATCCCACTACCCCCATCGGGTTATGCAAAAGATCCCTCGGAACGAGATTTGTGTTGACGTGAGAGCAGTTGAATAGGTGACCTGTGTTATGTTCTACTTGTCTGCACAGAGGGGATAGATACTTGTTTGGGTTGATTTTGTGAAGGTAGAAGAAAAGTAGTGGAAATTTGTAGTTTTGAAAATTGGAAAATTTATCACCTACCTTCTCAAAAAGAAGGTCTTTTCCAGCTTTCCATCCTTGACTTCGTTATTAGTATATTGATTGGCGTTGTACTTTGTGAGCTCCTGTTAAATAGTATTCCAAAATTCAGAGAGATTTTTTAAGATTCGAATACTGAGCTATTGATCGAGGAAAAGTTGTCTGGTGCAACTACGATAGCATTTCATCCCATATGATAGTTATTATTTTCACTAAAATACTAGATATCTTCAGCGAAACAACGTGAAAACCCAAGAATTTGTATCCTAGGAGGTTTATTTCGGTAGATGTTTGCTTTATTTAGAGTTATTTGAGATTTCATCTAGGCTGAATGTTCATCTGTATGGATATAATACAATTTGGCCCAGTTACTTTCTGGCTATCTGCATCCTGCATTCTAAATGTAATATGCCCTTCGACTATGGCCCCGCAATTTTCAATTGGATTTTGAACAGCTAACGATCTCATCATGTGTTTGTTTCTTAAATATTATTGTTAATGAGCTAGATGCCCGCTTCAATAACAGGCAGCTTCTGAGTTTAAACCGGCCTAAAACGTAACCCTTACTCATAGTTCGACACAAGTGGTGCATTTTTCATTTCTCGATGAAAAAGCCCAGGTATCTTTCCTTTTTTAAATAAATCATGTATGTAGACCACAACGCAACTCCGTCTCCATCTAAAAAGCTGTAATATCGAGTACAATAGTTATCGTCTCTATTTTTTTGTTTTCTCTGTTATCCGTAAGTTATCTTCCGCAGCCATTTTTCATTTTCACTCGTTGTATTGTCATAATAGTAGAATCGACCTCCTATTTTGGCGTGTTCTTGATTACCTGGGCAAGTATTACGGTTACCTGCGTACAAAGATGCTTGGAATTTACCTGGAGTCTCCTAGGAGCCTTGATGTGCCCTCTGTTTAGGTTGCGATTGGCGCTAAATAAATGTCAAGGCCGTAGTGTTGGGCCTATTCTTAATTCACATCGACCTATAAATCATATTAATCTATTAACAAGATCGTCTGCTCATTTTTGAACAAAGGTTTGGCAGTGCAATTGTAGCTTAAGCACATGTCCTCTCTCTAACTACACATCCCTTGTCAAATATCCTTAGACTCAACATATTCACAAAAATTTTAGTGATAAATTATAGATTTCTAAGTTTGTAAGATTATCTCCAGATTATCCCCTTTCTCAAAAATGGAAATTTAGTCACAAATGTCATTCCCAAATTGGTGGCCGCAGTGGTCATCTTTTGGTGTTTCATTGCTCCCATTAGGAACATAAAAACCTGCCTTGTGGCAAACCTAGCTTTCTCCAAAGAATTTTTCGAAACGCCAAAGATCAAACTAGCGTCACCAACGCATCTTAGCACCATTTTAGAAAATCTTTTGAAGTGAATAGCAGAGACGTATACGCTTCTATGTATGCATACATGGGACCAAACAAAGGGTCTGATAATATTGCACCTAATTTTTGTCCCTCCTGATTTAGCCGTAGTTAGTACAGTTCTGATTCCTAGATCAGCTTTAGCACCTTCAGCTAAGGCTCTTTGGACTGATTTTAGGTCATTATTGATCCATTTCTCATCAGGTAGAAATTTCTTTAGGATACCAGCCGGGAGGAATATTAAGTATCACTTATTTTTAGTGAAAGATCTATTCGTGTGAATTCTTCGTAGACCGGATGGATGAGATAATATCAAATACCCTGTGTGTTGGTACCTGAATAAAAAGAAATTGGTAATCTTGATAAAATGGGCAAATAATCCAATTTGTGTTGGTATATTGGGAGTGCAGTAAAGTAGGATCCTGAACTGATCACGCCAGTGATTAAGTGCTTCTATTTTTAGAGATTGACTACGATGATTTATTAATATGGTGATGGTCTTCCACTTTTTTTGGAAAATGTCATGATTGCTTCCAATGTGACCACGCCATTGGTGAAGGCGACTGGGGGTACCATGTGGTCGCAATACTGGGAAGAGATCGATGTTGAATCAAGTAACCTCTGTAGAGCACCTCTGTATTACTGGTTACCAAAGATCTCAGATAATTTGCAACATTGGGAGACTCTGATACAAAGGCGTAGCTAGAGGGGGGGGGGGCAGTGCCCCCCCCCCCCCCCCCCCCCCATACCTTTCCCCCCCCCCCAAATACCTTTCCTCCTCTCCCTTATTAACACTTTCTTTGCCCCACCTAATCCTCCTCCTTAGTCCTTTTTCGCTAATACTTAAGAATCATATATGCTCCGATTAATTAGAACTTTGCTGTATGATGATAAGGATGAGTTGAGGATGACTATGATGATGATGCAGAAGCATATTCGTGTATAACAACTAGCATTGACCCAATTTTGCACATCTTAGCTTTTATTTTCATATGTATTTTGGAAACAAATGTGATCTATCACATAATGCATGTATGCTCAATGTATCAGCAGATTTGCAGAAGCTACTTAATTAATTGTGTAAGTTATTCTGAATTTAACTTGCCCCCCTAAGTTGTTTGTATGCCCCCCCCCCCCCCCTAAGTTCCATTTTCTCGCTACGCCACTGCCGTCTGATATGGAGCGGAATGAGAAATTACACCCCTCAAGATCCAATACCATAGAGTTTTTTTAAAGCAAAGACAAATATTATTTTTGTTATTTAAAAAAATAAAGTTTTTATAAAAATATTGAAAAGCAATAAAATAACTCCTTTTATCACAATGTCATTTTTTGAGGATTTTTGTTTTAAATATATTATTAATTTTTGGGCGTTAATAGTGCAATGCTTGCACGCTTTTAATGATAAGATCCAAAAATTCCAAGCAATATTTAGACAAAAGAACGTTTTTTATCCGAAATTTCATTGTTTTTATGAACTTTACTAAATTTCGATATTTGTGCATTTTATTTAAGGACAACTCTACAGCTATAATAGAGGCTGCTAGAAATGGACAAACAAATGCTGTTCAACTTTTACTTGACTTTCCTAAGTTTTTAAAACAAATAAACTCAGACAATATGCAATTCATACTTAACTCTGGAAATAGTCAGCAGCAAAGCCGGAAGGCTCAAAAAACAAGCAACGAAGCTTCTTCAAAAATCACTGCCAATTGTGGAAATTGCTTTTCAAAGGAGTCCAAGATTGCATCTGATAGTGGTGTCAATTGTAATGTGGCCGAGAGTAGTAAAGACCTCGAAGAAATGCCCAATTCCATTCCAAAATGCAATGAACAACCGCCACCTTTAAAACAGGACAGCACACGCATGCAAGCACCCATTCACGATTCGAGTATACTTGCTGCCAATAAAGAAATCAAAATTTGTAGCAAGGCCGCAGCCACAACCCAATCTATCTGTTCACATTGCACAAAGTCGTCGTGTGAAGATGTTAGCTGTGTGGAAAAAGCTACGTGCTTGAACAATGCGACTGTGAATCATCAGTTTAAGCAGATATTCGACTCCGAATTTTCTCTCGTCTTTGATGATCCTGCTTGCCACAGTAATCTTAAATCTTTCTCTATCTCTAAAAGTAATTTTACATTTTAACGCGTGTCACAGATGCTCATTTTGTTTGTGTTGATGTGAACTGTATTTCACGTAACTTCATTTTAGACATGGCCTTAAAATTAAATGATAAATTTCTTCAAGTGAAAGAATTTTTGCGTAATTACTACGTCAACACTCTTTTAGGCGAAGATTTTGAAAATATGTGGTCATCAAAAGTTAACAACACCTTGTCAGATTTGGAGGAAGTATATTATAACCCTTATTTGAGTTACGCATGCCCTTTCATATAATGATTTCTTTCTATTTTTTAGTCCTTTTTAGAGTTTACCATTAACAATGATAACCTTCTAGCGGCCTGTGTTGATGACAAAAATGAGCCAAGTTCGAGCGAAATTTGTTCTACAGATATTTATGATAAGTGTTTTGGGAGTTCTTTTGTTTCTAAATATGTGATGCCGGATGGTAGGCTGGATTTTAAATCCATGATCGCGGCAGATGCAAAACTACTCAAGCAAGTCTTCGGCCAAACAATTAATAGTATTGTTTACACTTTTTGGAGTTTTTCTTTTATTATCTGTTTTATTTTTAAGAAATGTATAAAAATGAAGTAAGTTTAAAGAAATCGATAGAGAAGGAAATGACCTGTAACCATAAAATAAATGCAACAAACGCCAACAAACTTTCATTTAAAGTTAATGAATTTCCTGATACTCTGTGCAACCAAGAATGCTCATGTGTTAATATTTCTGTCAATAATAATGACACCAGCCAATCATCGACAACTACAAAATGCGACACTACTCCTTTGGACCGTTCAAATAATCACGCGTAATGCCTTTTCTCTTATATTTTATATGAACTGAATAAATATGGAGTGTATTTAAGCTTAAAATCTATATGCAATCATTCTATTCACTCTACAAAAGTCTTTAATGAATCCTCGGATACTCTAACCATTTCTTCCGGCGCATTTTCTTCTTCTTTTCCTTCATTTTGCAAAAATGAATCATTGAATTATACTTTGTATCATCATCATTGTCAACAAGAAATTGGCAAGTTTTTAAAAAGTAAAATTTATTGAATAATTTTTAGTGAAACAATCACTTTCAACCCCAATGCTACACCAGTGTTCCATAACATAAAATCCTTTCTTTAAGCTCATTGCTAAAGATGAGGCCACTATTAGTTTTCAAAATCCGGGATAGGGGAAATTTTCATATTTTTTCTTTTTATTCAGTGATTCCGAAACTCCCCGCCTCTATTACCCGAATATATTTTTATTTATCACGTGTCCTCCAATTGTCTGTCATCTAATATAGATGTTTATATAAAAAATTCCTTTTTTGAAAACCACTGGTCTAAGTCAACGATGAATAAATGTTCTTTTACCTTATTTAATATGGTCAAGGCCGGTCGGTCTAAGCAACTGTTGAGGCGAATGCAAAAGCAAATTATTTTATGAATATAGTTTCTTATAATTTACAAAAGATTTTGTACTATTTTAAATATGATGATCATCAAAGCTAAGTCTTGACGGCTACTTGGTTGATGTTGCTCACGCACAGCCACTGGACGTCAGTTCAAATCTCATAGTTTAAACACTAAATTGGAACTGATGAGGCTTCAATAGCCGAAACCCGTCTTTCACACAGGATACGCTTAGTGATCATGATCAAAATACAAGAGAACTAGCTATTTTAAATGATTAAAAATTTGTAAGTAAGGCTTCCTTAGTCCAAACCGGGAGTAATGGTTGGTTTGCATTTTAGATGAAGTCGGTGCGATTTTTGTAAGATCTTGGTGTGGATGTTTTCCCTTGAACTCCCAAACTCTCCTTTCAAAGTAATTTATTATAGTCTATTCAAACAAAGGAGGAATTTTTTAAGAAGTACTAAAATTACAGGATGAGGTTAAAGGAGTGCCTTAACCCATTATAACCCAACAAGGCTAAAATTTGATAAAAATAGTTAATTTTTAAAAACAAATTCCTTAATGTCTATTTAAATATACTGAAATTAAAAAATAATTAAAAAAAAAATTTTCTTTATAAAAAAAATATGACTCCTAAAGGAGTCATTGGGATAATATAAAGGTAAAATTAAAAAAACTTTTATTAATAAAAATAACTAGTGTTGATGAAAAACTTGCCAACAGTTTTTTAAATGTAAATAAACTTCACATTTTTTACATTTAATTTTTGTGTTTTTTTTACATATATAACAGCGTCTTGATGTAGTAAATGATTCTGGATTATGATTATGATTGTCAGTTCTTATATCTTTACTTGGAACAGATTTTCTTCCTTTTGGACCCAAATTAATGTTTAGTGGTGGCTTTGACCTTTTTAGGAGAACTTGAACTATTTCTCTTCGAAAATCTTTGTTACAGATTTTGGAGTTATTGATTTTTTGATATAACCTCCAAGAAAAAACAAAAGCTGTATTTATTGAGTTTATTATCAGCGGCCAATACCACTTTTTACTTTTTATTTGTGGTCTATAAAAAGACAAAAACTGATCACAAAGATCTACGCCTCCCATTCCTCTGTTGTAGGCTTTTATAACAAAAGGTTGGTTTACTTTTATTTTTCCACAATTTTTTTTCCATCTATGAACATCTATCAAAGGAAAAACACTCTCCGAATTTGTACAAACGGTGACGATTGAATTGTCCATCCATCTTGTAATTTGAACACCATTACTACTAAAGTTTTCAAAAAACCCTCTTTCTTTTTTTAAAAAAGTTCTTCTATTTGTTAAAGGACATTTGGATGCTCTATTCTCTCTCATTGTTCCAGTTGCCCTAATACCATTATCATTCAGTTCTTTTATCAGAGAAAAAGATGTAAAAAAATTATCAAAATAAAATTGATGTTCTATGGGATTAGGACAACTAAAAACCATTTTTTTTAACTACTCGTGTCCCTAACGGTTCTTTCGAATTGTGAGATTTATCTTTACCTTCATAAATTTCTAATTTGTATGGCATACCTGTTGAACTTGCAAGAACCCATGTTTTAAAACCAAAACGAATGGGTTTATTTCTAATAAATTGTTTGCAACCATGTCGACCATAGTAAGGTGTCATCGACTCATCAATACTTAAATCTTCATGGTTGATTCCATATTTTATAAGTATTAAATTAAGAATTTCAAACAAAGGTAAAACTTTAGCCATTTTTCTTTTTGACAAATTATCATTGTTTGCACAATGTAAAAATTTTTTCAATTCCTGAAATCTGTTTCTACTCATTGTTGTAGAAAAAATTTGACATTCAATATCCTTTTGTTTACTCCAATAATCTCTTTCTGAAGTTCTGACATTGTATCCGGATAAAAAAACTAAACCGATAAAATTACAAATTTCCTCATTAGAAGCATAAAAATTTTGAAAATTATGGTTTCTCTTGGCGTAGTTATTTGTTTCCTCCGTCAACAAGTAAAGCATATCTTCAAATATATCAAAAAAAACTTGCCAACACGTTTTATCTAGTAATTCTGGGTGTAAATGTAGTAAATTCTTCATGGCATACTCATCCTCATTTCCATCGCATCTCTTTTCTTTTGTATGAATTGGCTGACCACTCCACTTTAGTTTTGAAAGACATGCTTAATTTATTTCAATGTCGTCTTGAATAGGAAAAACATCGACTTCTGCACAAATTTCAAGTGAAGCAACTTTGTCTGTTTCATCTTGTTCCATGTCGCTTCCTTCACCTCCAGATGGTACACCAGTAACAACTATATCAGCTGTCAAAACATTTTCTGCACTAATATAATCAAGAGCATTTTCTAAGTAAGTAAAATGTAGTTGGTCATCCATTTATTGTCAAAAAAATTAGATTTGAAAAAAGCTTAAAAAAATGAAAATTTCGAATAATATAAAATTCTAAAAATATTCAAAAAAAATATAAATATATTTTTGAAATTTTTTAGATTTTAAGTATATATATATAATTATTTTTTGATTTTTAACCTATGGACAAAATTTTTTATTGAAAAACATTGTATTATCCCAATGACTCCTTAGGGAGTCATAGTTTTAATAAGCAGCTAGTTATAAACTAAAAATAGAATTTATATTATTTTAATTTAAACAAATCTTTAAAACTATTATTTAAATGTTTACATTATAAAAATTCTAAATATAGTTTTTTTTATCACAGAATAATTAAAAAACAAAAATGTGGCAAAATTTGTACAAATTATCCAAACACTAAGCTTTTAACAAATATATCTTTTTTTGAACGTGAAATTTTTACTTTTTTTTTTTACAAGTTGAAATAAAATGTTTAAAAAACAATATTGTATAAATTTTTTTAAATATTTTCAATTTTGACCAAAAAATTTGACTCCTTAAGGAGTCAATGGGATATAATGGGTTAATTGTTGTTGTAAATAAATAAAATATGCGAGAAATCATGACAATTATTTTTATTAAAAATATGATATTTCGACTTAATTCGTCTTTTTCAACTGAGTCCTTTTAGGAAAGTAGGTTACTTCTTTGTCTCTGCATTCAAATCGAGTGATTTGCTGATATCAACATCGTGAGATTATTACCACTGTATGTGGAAGTACCTCATCCACTTCACATTAGTGTGCGTTAAACCGAAATATCATATTTTTAATAAAAAAATTATTGTCATATTTCTATATTTTTCATCTACTAAAATGCCTTTTAAGATCTTTTGAACTAGACAAAATATAGATTGATCTTTAAAAATAAAAGTAAACTTTTTGGAAATTTTAAAATCCTAAAGCTTTTTTTTAGTCTAGAGGTCAAATTTGGTTGATATTCGATTACCTGTTTGGAGTCGGAACTATAGGATTCGCGCCTAAACAAATTTTCATAGGTTAGCTTCCCAACCACTGGGTGAAATAAGTTAACACAATTCAACAAACTTTGACAAAAAAATTATTACATTTACTATTTATGTTTACTTTCAACGTGTAGTTTTTATGAAAATTAAAATTTAACCTAGAATATGAATGAATGTTGAGGTAAAATAAAATTGTGTTGAATTTTATAAATTAAAAGTGATTGTTTGGGGAGGAGTTTTTGTAAAAAAATATCTTACGGTTCCGTACTAACGGCTTAAGATATGAAGTGAGAATGCTTTGAAAATGTGTTATTTCTTCTTGTGAAATTTTTCGTCTAAACACTTAATGTATGTTTCATGTATAATCCTTGCTGTAGAAATTTTTAATAATCATTTTATAAGACGCGTATTTGACGGTGAAAATAAAGAAAACTTATGAAGAATGTGAAAAAAAGACAAAAAACAAGGTTTCTCTTAATGATAAATTCGGAGAATTATCAAAAAATATCATAACGAGATTTTGTTCTAATATAAAAACTTCTACATTAAATTTAGAAAATATCTCAATTGACAATAAATAAATAAAATTGATAATAAAGAAGGTATATTTTATATCTAATTACTTAATCTCGTCTTTTGGGTGAAATGGGTAACAACCTACTTTTGTATCACAATAATTAGTCTCGTCTAAATACCGCTGTAAATTTTTTGTTGATTAACTTCTTTTGGGATCCTATCAAGGCCCCAACCCTATTTTAGTTGCGACTACCCAATACTTTTTTTTAATAGAAAATAAAGTGAATAAAAATTGTAAAGAGGTGAATTCTGAATGCAAAGATAGCGTATTCAAGATTTGCAATGATGCTTCCAGCATAGAAAGTGATACTAATGCTGCTACTACTACTTCTACTAACAATACACAACAATCAACTCCTCTCAATCAAAGTTCATCTATTTGTGATAAGATTATTGTAGGCAGCAGTACCCCCTTTCCTACTTCTCCAATTTCTTCCTCTTCCACCAATCAAGTTTCCACTTCTAAAACGGTTGCCGAAGGCTCCAAAAAAGCAGGTACAAAATTATCTGATATCTTTAAATCCTTTATTACTTACTATTCCCCTTAATAATTGTAGTTTTTACTTGGGGAATTTTTCAAGGATGTCTCATATATAAATAATGCATTTCATAAAGTCGCATTCAGATTTTTTTATTAAATGCTTGAATGGAAATAAAAGTTAAATTTAATTTTGAAACAAAGTTTTAAGGCAGAAAATTTCCTTAAGATAAATAGTGAGCGTAACAGGTAAAAAATGCCCTAAAGTTCTTATCAAGCCTAAAAAGATTTAAAGCGTAGGAACCCTATGTTAGACTATTTTAACTGAAATTATACCAATTTTGTATTATTATTCATAAACATTGGAGAATAGAGATATAGCTTTCAATTTGCTTTCGGTTTCGGACGGTGAGCTTTTCTAAATAAAACCAATTCAAATTTTCACCACTTTTCAGTTGTGTTTTGTGGCTATAGAAAGATCTAACTCTAGTACGCATATAAACAACAATTTGTTAATAAATTCTCTAGAATTTTTTTATTGACTATAGAAAACGACTAAATGTATTTTATCTTTATTTAGAATGTGCATACATTTGCTTCTCTACGTTATACCACGTATTAGTTGTCCAATAATAATATAATTTACAAATACCCATCACCTTCAGAAGGTAAGATCTTCAAAAGTTTAGGCTATCACCACACAGTGTTCAACTTAACATGTTCCTAATAATAAGTCTAAACTAAAGCGTTTTATTTCACAATTAATTTATTTTGTAATGCAAAAGGAAATTGTTTATATCGCTTAAGTTTATATAAGCATAAAGCTAGAGTAAATAATCTCTAATTTTTTTCCCTCTCCAATGCCTAGACTTTTGCTGTCTTCTATTTCTGATTAACCCTTTCGTGACCAGTGTATCATATATGATACATAAACAAATTTACCTTCATCTGTTTTTTCAAATAGTTTTGTATATCAATCTTCTGCTTTTTAATAAATATCGTCTTGTTTTTCTGGTAATGTAAGGGTTAATATATATTTTTGGTTATTTTATGGTCTTTTATTCTACACAAGATACAACCAATTCATCTCAAATGCCTTGGTCAAGCAATAAATGCTATCCTGCAATTGAAATTGATTCGCAAACGGAAAGCAATCACGATACAGCGCTTACAATGGCGTGTGTTGGAGGACCTGCGAGCTTAGTAGAACTTCTCATTAAAAGAGGCAGCTGTATCGAACACCGCGACAAAAAAGGTTATAATTTCCTTCTAATTTTTCGGGATGCGTGAATTTATATTTTTTACAGGCTTTACTCCTTTAATGATATCTGCTACAAGTGGACAAGCGATCATATGCCGGATTCTACTAAGTCACGGCGCTATAATAGAAGCACAATCAGATAGGACCAAAGATACTGCTCTTTCCTTAGCTACTTCTAGTGGTAAATACGAAGTAAGTTCTTTTCAAAAGTACTTGTACTTATTTAAATAGTGTTTTTCATTCCAGAAGGTACTCTTTATTAAAATGAATTTAATTTTTCAAATATGAGATATCCATTTTGTTACTTATTACTTTCAAAAGACTTAAAAATTACCCATTCTATTCTTAAAGAAATTTCACTTTAACATCTTATAATATCCTTAGAAATCTTTAACAGTAACTGGCAAAATGCAGAAGACTTTATTAAGAGACATCACAATTTTATGAATTACGATCGTAAATTATAAAAAAATGTAGAGAATGAAGGAAAAACACAAACGTTCGCTTTGGCTGCATTCATACTAAAAGTTGGGTCGATAGCTAAGAAAACACATTTTTAAAGATTTTTCAAACGATTCAGTGTATGGGTGTCTACTGTCAATATGCATCTTTTCGCATGTGTGGTTAAGCACTTGCTAACTATTATGCAAATTGAGGAATAAATTTGAATTGTTAAAATCAGAGGTAGAGTGAAGTATTAGGAGTCGAAGTTGGATATATTCTGCGCGACTGCGTAAACCCTGGCGTGAAAACAAGAAAAAGAACCAAATGCTTTACATCAAATTTTAGCCCCCTCACTGGATCTAATAAGAGATTATGGACATTTTATTTTAGGCCATCTGATACGTGCCTTTTTTTTTTAGGAAATGTTGATTGAAAATAATAAAGAATGTTTCTGCTTTTTGCATCTTATTTAGCTTATATATATATATCCTATTATTATATATGTACGTCTTATTCCTTAACCCTTTGAGAACCAAACTTTTTAAAAATAATCTTCAACTTTTTTTCAATGAAATTATATATATATAAAACAAGAGACTCATTTCTAAAGATATTGGTGTCACACCCACACATACTTCAATGGATAACAATAAAAAATTGTACAGAAATGATTGCTTAATGGCTAATTATGTGATTATAAAATTTACAAAGTCCTCTATTTATTAGTGTGTTGAAGTGTTGTTACTCTATGGAGCAAACATTGAACACAGAAATGTCTCTGATTACACTCCTCTTAGTTTGGCTGCTTCAGGAGGACACTGCAATATCATAAAACTTCTTCTAAATCACGGAGCTGAAATTAATTCGAGGTAAAATATCTTTTTTAAAAAGTAAATGATATAAGGAACTTTAACTTTTTAGGACTGGTAGCAAATTGGGAATCTCTCCCCTCATGTTGGCTGCAATGAACGGGCATTTGTCCGCCGTCAAGCTTTTGCTAGATAAAGGAAGTGATATCAACGCCCAGATAGAAACCAATAAAAACACAGCCCTCACTCTTGCTTGCTTCCAAGGAAAACACGACGTTGTTAAGTTACTCGTTGATTATAAGGCGAACGTTGAGCACCGAGCTAAGGTATTCCTTATTTTTTGATGATCTTGATATGAATCACTATAACATTACGAACGAGTATTTATCTCCATGACATTCCCCACTTTTCTCGCTTGCGCACTGACGATTAAATTGATAATATTGTTGACCATTAGGGGCATTTATTTTTCCCAACCCCATCCATCGATATTGGTGGAAAATGCGACTATATAATCTCATTATTTGATTAAACTGTTTTGTATTTTTAAGCTACAATAAAATACCACGAAAAAGTTAGTTATGAGTTGGTTCATAGTTCAGAATTAGTTTTTTTTTTGAAAAATATAATAAATCTGATTTCTTTCTATTATTTAAAATTACAAAAAAATTATACTTTGTTTTTCCTTCTTATTTCATTCTAGCAAATAAAATTAAAAAGCTAGCTCAAATTAAATATTTTTGACTCTTTACCATATAAAATATGTAAACTATATCCTGTAACTATATATTTTTCATAATTTTAAAATTGATTAAATTTAATTCTGTTATATAAAGCTTCCCAAAGATGCTTAGCAAATAAAAGGGGTATTATGTAAGATTAGTACCTACAATAAATAAATATAAAACTTATCTTCATTATCAAGGAGTTTCATACCTTAACTATGTTTTAAAACAATTCTTTGTGACTTCGGCTGGATCAAATTTAGTTGTATTTCAATGATATATTAAAAATGTAATATAACACTGGTGTGAAGAATGAGAACTATGATTTGCGAGTCTATGATGGCTAAACGATTTATCAAATTTTACGAATTGTATGCAATAACAAAACTTCCTAGTTACTTATTTTGTTTTTATAGTACAATTCAAAAGTCTTAATCCCTCAGCGACAATAATAATCAGACGATATCTAGTTTAAAGCAGACGATTTGTATCAAAAAGCAGCCGATCTTGTTTTTATAAAGTCGATTCTCGTCGTTAATCGGTTAAGTTAGATATTTTAACATCTTCTTATTTAGTTATACACAGGGGCAGACGGAGAGAACTAATACCACGGGGGGGGGCAAATATATTCACCCCTTATAAGACATAAATGCACATAAGAATATAAGCTCCCCACTGAATTCGTTTTGCTCGCCACTTGATCCGCCCCTGATAAAGATGAAGATATGTAAAGTGTAAACTTGTATGAAATAAAGTATCGGTACATATTTTCATCATTATTTTTTTTGCCTTTGGACTCTCTGCATCAGTAGTATTTGTATTTGATCCACTTCTATTTTCATTTGTTTGCATATATGTAAGTTTTAAATTTTAGCGTCATCCAAAGTAAAATATAACTAAAAAGCCTTTCCATTGTACATACAGACAGCGTTCTTTGATTTGTAGTCTGACTGTCCCCCTTTTTGTTACAGTCCAATAAATCGATAGGTATATGGAGATAGTCTATAATTATTAAGAGTTTTGTTCTTAGAAAATGCTCACCAAAAACAAACCTTTCCTATGACAAATTTATGGTTGTTTTAACAAAATACCTAGATTATAAAAACTAGATTTATATTTTTGCATTTAGACCGGCCTAACGCCCTTAATGGAAGCGGCTTCTGGTGGCTTTGTTGCAGTTGGAAAAATCTTGATAGAAGCAGGAGCAGATGTAAACCCTTCGCCAGTACCCTCCTCTAAAGATTCGCCCCTGACCATTGCTGCCGATAAAGGAAGAACAAAGTTTGTTGAGTTACTCGTTAAGAGGTATTTTTGCAACTTAATATTCCATCTATCACTCAACACCTTTCTTTTGTTTAAAGTGGAGCAAATGTGAACGTCAAAAATAAAAAAGGAAATTCTCCATTGTGGCTTGCATCTAATGGTTTGTTTATTTTTCATACCTCTTGTGTTTATAAATTATTGGCTGTCAAATTTTTGGACATGTTCGTCTATAATCTTTATAACATTTAACGATTCGCTCTTTTTAGACTTGCAATCCTTATATTGAATTAGAAACTAGTATAAATGTTAACTAATATATGATAATTACTTCACAAATTTAAAATTGTATTTGTAATGTATAAAGGATGAATCTTTGCTTGTCCATAAAATCGTTTACTAGCTTAAAAGTAAGCATTTTAAGAATTATCATAAATTTTCCATTTTTGGAAATCAAATTATATAGACAAATTTCCTGTTTAATATGAAATTTCTACCTTTGTAAATATCAACCTTAATTATTATAAAAGTAAACATTATGTCATTCCAGGAGGTCACTTTGAGAGCGTGCAATTTTTGATACAATGTGGTGCAGATGTAGATTCCGTTGATTCTAGAAACGTTTCATGCCTAATGTCTTCATTTAAAAATGGCCATATCAAAACGGTGAAATACGAAGTTAAGCACGTGACACAATTCCCCTCTGACAGTGAGTGTCGCAAATACATCGCTTCTCTAACAAACAAAGTATGCCCTATCTCCATTTATAAACTAAGTGCATTGATTGATGTTTATTTCAAGGATTTGCTGAGAAGATGTCAGTTATGTGCGGAATACATCATATGTGCGAAGCGACGTCAAGAAATAGAAGCAAATAAAAACGCGATCATCTTGCTTGAAGAGCTGGACAAAGAAAAGGTTAGGGAGGAAAATAAGAAAGCAGCTGCAGCTCGTAAGCGCGAAAAGGTTCGCAAAAAGAAAAAGCAGAAAAAGGAAGAAGACAATTCAAGCAAAGAAAGCCCGGTCTTGGAGAAACAAAGGTATGTTTATCAATTTGACTACGTGTTAAATTAAGGGCTGCCGGATATAACTGCTTAAAATGTGTGCTGCTTAAAATTGACATTATTTTTTGCATGTCTTCAATATTTATAAAAAAACCACAAAACACATTTTTGTATTATTGCCTACAAAACTAAAATAATCCTCATTTGTATTACGCCTCAAGGGCGGATCTAGAAATATATTAACGTAGGCAGTAGCGGATCCAGAGGGGGGGCTTCATAGGCCTAGCTGCCCCCCTATGAAAAATGGCTTCGAAAATGACCCTTACATGTATAAAAAATAAAAAAATTCAATTTATTCATCGCAAAATAATGTTAAAAATATGAAAACATAGGTAATTAGTGATTCTAAAAGACATAATACAGCTGTCGTATTCTCTGAAGAATACTTCAGCCACTAAAGAATTCTTCCACCACTCAAAGCAGGATAACAGTTTTTCTCAATTTAATTTTTAATGAATAACAATCAATATATTTATGAGATTATTTTGACATCTTGGTAAAACTTCTACCTTTTTCTGCACCACACCATGAGTCACAAATGTCAATTTGAGGCTACGTTCAATTTGAACTGACTAGGAGGGAGAGAAGGTTTTTTTAATATAATTTGTTTACATATATTTCTATTTTCTCAACTTTTGAGAAGCAAAGATATAAATGCTTTTTTATACCATTGGTTGCAGTTCCTTAGTTAAACTAGTTTATGTATATATCAATTGATTTAACACTTTTATTGAACTCATTCCTATTTTTGTTGTATTGCGTATATGTTTTGAAATGAGTTCCGATAGCAATTAAAGTGATCTATGTGGTGGAAGTTTTGGATCTCGTGTATGATCCTAGTAATTTCGAAATAAGGGATTAGAAGATCTTTCATTTGTTGCATCTGATGGCACGACATACTTTTGGCAACCCATTTAAAACCGTGCGAGGTCTCTGCAAATATTAGAAACGTTGCTTTGTCTCCACCGGGGTCCTAAAGGATTTGCTAAAGATCTTTCTGATCCTTTTAAAATTTTAAATCTATTTCTCGGGACAAGTCTCATAATGTACATCTATGGGTGTACCAAATAATAACTTAGTGAAAACTATATTGCCATAGATGAGCAGCATGTAAAGTTCAAAGGAAGATCACCAATACAGGTGTATGGCCCTTCAAAACCAGGAAGATATGGCATGAAAGTGTATCACGTTGTCGACTCTAAGCTTTTATACACTTTCAAATGAAGTTTATGTCACGGGATTGAGTGATAAAAAGTATTTTAAAACATTGTAAAAAGACTTGTGCCTGCTTCTAATACGCCAAAAGGTTATGGAATCTATGTTGATAGGTTTTTTATGGCTCATGAATTATGTATTTAGAAGTCAAAGACTCACAGTTTGTGGAGCAGTTAAAGCAGCCCGCACAGTTTTTGCCTCCTATTATTCCTCCTCTTCATAAGAAAAATTGAAGCTAGTAGACTATACAGATTCTGGCAGATTTAGACCTGTCTACGTAATGTCTAGTCAGCACCTTTCGGAATTTGAAATAATAGGGAATCAAAGAAGGCCCAAACTATTTTGGATTATAACAAGTATAAAGGTGTTGATATTTTTAACAAACTGGCTAGAGATTAGTCAGGTTACAGAAGTTGTAGAAGTGGCGAATGGCAATTTTTACAAATTTCTAAGCCATCGCTTGAAATAATAACTAGGTTATAACAAAAGCTAACATGCCGAAAATGTATACGAGTGTTAGCAAAGGTGGAAGGAAGTGCTATATTAGGAGTTTGGCATGCCTAACTGAAAAATCCACGTGACAATTTATCAACACATGTTGGCATACGAAACATCTTATCTCTTTATGGGTTCAATGCGTCCCATGTACCAACTCCATAATCAAATGGAAGAGGTAACTGCTTTGTTTCAAGCTGCAAGCCCAGAAAAAGAAGTGCAAGAAAATGCACTAAGTGTCAAAGATCACACAATACTTGTTTCCACCGAAATCTCAAAAGAATCAGAAAATTGTAAATTTACATGAAAGTTGCTTTAAGTAATATAAAACTTCGTTAAAAAATGGCAGTCGCTTAGTTTTGAAAAACCTTTGTGTGAAAGTGCTAAGTTATAAATGAGGTCTTTACAAACTTTTTAATGTACTTTATATTTGTGTTATTTAGTAATCATGATGAAAAAAGATGTTCTGAAGATACTTCCAAAAATGTTCTTCCTATTGTTTGTGCACCTTTATCTTTTCAAGGTAAGTATTATACCTTACTCTGATAAAAGCATTTTAATAGGGATTTTTTTAAAAACATCGAATAAATAGTGTTTGTACCTCTATGCATATTGTTATTACATATATAATAATCAACTTTTTTTGATGAAGTCAGTTTACGATGTTTAATATATGGTGTTGGGAATACAAAGCATAACCCACAAATCAGTAATCTGATAAAAGCATTGATACGATCTATACCAGGGGTTCCCTAACGTATTCCTATTATTTCACCTCCACCTGACTTAATCATTTAAATTTTCCCCTTGTGGATAAAAAATCATCAAAAAAATGTATTCAAATTTAAATGCATATGTTGTATTTGTGTTTCCCGTTATCGACCAGAATAATCAGACGGTATCTAGTATAAAGCAGAAGATTTGTATTAAAAAGCATTAAAAAACAAGCGATTCGCATTGTAAAGTCGACTGTGGTCGATAACCGGTTAATTGTGTGTAATTGCGGGAAAAGTACCATTCCAATTTAATTTTTTTAAATAACAGTTCATTCCAAAATTATTATTTCCCACTAGGAAAAAAATTCTCTGCCCGTTACCCCGCTACTACCCGTTACCAGATGTGGGGAACATGTGCGGTCCATAAACTCTTTATGTTTTCCTCAAACATGAAAGTTTTGCCAGGTTAAATTTAAATGGGGGAGGGGGGTTAAAATCGGGCAAAATCCTTGCGTAATTAAAATATACTTTTGTTTAGATACATTGAATGAGACAAGTGTATTTGCAATTTACTTATATGCATTTAAAATTTTCACCAAATCTTATCTAGACATCAATGCGACAAACGGATCAAAATTATTTCCCACCCTTATTCAATGCTGTTATCCTTTTCATTTGTAAATAATAGTTCTGTTGTACGCACATTCCCTCATTATTTACGTTTCACAAAATATGTATTTCTGGTTTAGAAATTAACCCTGATAGCAAGGAAGATATTTCTTTAGGTGATAAAAGTGGTGATGCCTCTAACATTGATTGCAAAGAGCTATCAAGTGATTTAACATGTGACAACAACGTTTCTTCGTCTTCTAAAGTAGAAGAAGGAGATCAGCCCTGGCAACACACTAAAAAAAGTAATAAATTGTGCGCCAACAATAAAGATCTTTCTCAACGAAGTTCCATTAATCGCAAAACGATTTCATCAGAAAATTTAAAAGAACATAAAAAAGTGGTGTCTAAATTTTTATTGCATTTTTAAATATTTAGTGTGTCTAAATTATTTAAGTTTTCCAAATCGAAGCGCTCTTCTGCCCTATCTTCTGAGAGTCAAACATCTCAGGCGAATCAACCAAAACAACAAAGCTCAGCTCCACTCGTCTACTCCAATCTCAATGCCTGGACAGATCATGTTTCTTTGTCTATTATTAGTTCTGTTAACCTTGATGAAACGCTCCGAGTTCCTCCCACTCTCTCATATAGCGTCAGTAATATAAAATCTAGTTCCTTAACATTGGCCAATGATAAAAGTTGCAAAAGGTTCATCTCTTTTTTCTTCCTACCGTTGCTCATGTTTTCCTTTTTTAGCATTCATTCCAGCCTTTCAACGAAAAAAAGTATTAAAAAGGAAGAAACTTATGTAGGAGGTTGGAGAGAAATCTCTCGAAAGTATCCCTTTAATTTTTCTCATAAGTATCTAATGTTATTATGCACTTTGAGAATGCTTATTTTTGAATGTCAAAATTAAAGAGGCTAGAATATATCTATTAATGTTTTGCTATATATAATGATAGAAATGGGCGGGTGTCCTAGTGTATTTTTTCGTTAGATGCGATAACGATAACTAGAAAACTACAAAAAGATACTCTTGGTTCATTTTTTTATTTGCCAAGCTCTCAATATATTATATGTTTGCTATGTGAATAAGATCAGCGTTAAGAACTTTAGCTGTCCATTTTTATCAAGCTCCCAATGAATTACATTTGCTTTTAGAATATAAGAAAATAGATCTGGTATGACATTTTAACCGAGAAAATTAAGCACATATTAAAAAATCAGAATTTAACACATCTATAAAATTTACCTTTTTCATTTTGAAGTTTTTTTGAAATAAATCAAAAATAAGATATTTTTCCATATTAATAAATTTTCTAGCTTTGATTAGCACGGTCCTGATCTGACCGCTCTTTACTCATAATTGAATTCATGAGGATTTTGGCAATAAAAGTGAGCCAAGATGTTCATCGTAAATAACTCAATAGCCAAATACGAAATACAATGCTTGATAAACACCAAAACGTTTTACATCGAATTAAGTTTAGGTCATACGTCGTCTGATCTCATAATTCGATGGAAAAGATATTACAAGAAGTGCTTATAAAATGCTATTTACTAATAGATCGCATCTTCTCTTTCTCTATCGTAGCTGTCCATTTTATTTCCTGGAATTTCAAAAAAATATAATTTAAACTTTTTTTGAATGATTATAACAAATAAATTAATTTAAAATAAAATGAAAACTTGTGTATAAAAATGCACGCTGTATAATAGTTCTGGTACACTATTAACTTGAACTAAGATAAAAATGTGTATATATATCTATTCCATGTACAAATGACTAGGGAGACAATGTTCAACTTTCTGTGTAGCAAAACATAATATCTCGAAACAATTATATGATGCATTTTAATACTCTACTGTGTTTGTTCAAAAGTATCAACATATTTATTGAATAGGCATACATGAATCAAATAAAATGTTCAACAAAATTAACATAGAAGAAGTCCTATGACTAAGAAAATTATCATCAATACAAAACTATTTCTGCAAAATATCAAAGAAGTGATCTTTGAGTAAAAGCATACTGTTATAATTTAAGCCAATCGTGTGTCATGTATAGACCATCGAAACGAATAAATCTTATTTTGAACTTCATATGATTCCTTTCAATAATAGTTTTCAAAAAAGGATCTCTCACCCTCGCACGACCAGAAACTCTAACTTCTAGTAAATTTTGACACAAAAATCGGTGAATTTTTAAATGTGGGCAACATGAAAATCAAGGAAGAAGGTATTTACGTTATTACTAGTTATCAAAAAAATGTATAAAATAATTTATTTAAGATTAATTTTTTTGAAATGCATACTTTAAAAAGTTTTTTGGCTATATTTTATTAATAACAAACAGGTGGAGAAACAGAGTTTGTGGTCCATAAAAAAATCTATCACATATTACTCCTGTTCCGCTGGGAATTGAAAAGTTCAAAACGAAACTCTTTGTTATTTCGACACCTACGAAAAAAATTGGAATCATTATATTTCGAGATGTAAATTTTAGTCGATTACACATAGAAAGTTCGGCAATCGTTTAGGTGGTAAAATTTGATCCCCCACTTGCCATGTTTGCTTGTATGTGTGTGCATTTGGTATGTTTACCGTATATTTGTGAGCTTGAGTGTATGTGTATGTGTGTGTATTTCTATTCCTGTGCACGTGTACTTTTATGAGTGTGTGTGTGTACTTGTGATTAGGATTCTGAGCGTATAATCTCTTTGTGTAAGTAGTAATATGTGTGGTTGTGTTTAGTTGTGTTTGTGTATGTATGATATGATGGTGTTCTTGCATTTGTATGTAAATTTATGGTTGTGTACGCTTATAGTTGTGTGTATACGTATTTGCCCCTGTCTGTATATTTGTTCGTTTTCGTGTTTCTATGAAAGATATCACATCTTGAAAAGCACATATGATATGAAGCATAATCTTACTTAGTGAAAACTATTGAAATGATCGTGATGAATCCTTATAGAAGCAATTTTATTCATTTCTGTGTCTCTGGCCAGAGGGTTGTCAAATCGTAAAAATCTTGCTATTAATATAAAATCATTTCTAGTAAAAACAGCTCTTACAAAAAAAGAATCTTTTGCGAAAACAATTTTTCTATTTGATCGTGATGTATTCCCATTTGGTAGAGGCAAGCAATATACGCCAAAAGTTTAGCAATGCAGAAAGATAAAGCAAAGGAAACTACATTGCTAGAAATATTTTTATTTCCTTCTATAGTTTGTCTGATAAAATTTGTAATGTGTGAGAAGATCTGTAAATCATAAGTAAAAAAAAATTTCCATATTGAGTATGGATTGCGTAAATTTTTGCATCTAATTTTGAATAAGGAGGGTTTGAAGATATATTTCTTTGATTCAATGATATTGGTCTTCCAGCGCCATATGAACGGTAGAAGTATACGTGGGGAATGAACCACAATTGAGAAATGGGGAATGAAGCACAATTGAGAAATTAGAAACGGGAGATGATGGAAAAATATCGACGTATAATGTGTCTCGATTTTATTTACTAAAAAATTGAATGCAAGCCATTTTTCGCTTAGTAACATCTTTTATATAGCTACTATTCCTCCTCTATGAGGGAAATATAAACTTACCAGAATGATATTGAGCAAATGTTTCACTCTAACTTATTCATCACATTGTGGGAACAAATATTGAGCTATTATGCTTCGCTGCATACATATTTTATATAACTTCGATTCTGTCTCTATGAGGGAAATTTTATACAAACTTACCACAATGATAGCCAACAAAATCGAACGCAATCCATTTCTTCCCTGCGTAACATCTTTTATATAAATATTATTCGGACTCTATAAGGAAAATATATACTTGTGCGTCCATTGTGTACGTATTTTATATCTTTGAATTTAAGGGAACACAAGATATAGAAATCCACTTTCGTATATGTAATTTATGTAAAAAGTGAAATATATCTTACTGAATATTTGAAATATATGAGCCGGTATAAATTCAAATTGTAGCCTAAAATTTTTGAATAGCATGTATCAGCTTCTTTTATATTTTGAATAGCCTGTAGATGCCCAATACAACAATGCAAGGTAGTAAAAAATTGTGGTCATGCGACGGGTTGAATTTTTTAAATATCTTGGGTAAAACTTCCTAGAACCTAAAATGAAAATACAAATCTAGAAATTTTTGCAAAGTAAATTCTTTAGGGCAAATAAATAAAATTATTTTCCACTAAATACCGCTGATTGTTCATTACGATTCCAAGATCTCTTCCTATCCTTGCGTTAAATATAATCTAAAATTTAGATTCTTCAAAAATGTTCTTTTTTTAAGTGTTAAATTTGTTTTGAATTATTTTTATGATGTATTTTTACAAACAAAAATCTGTACTGATTACGTGTAATGGTGTTAGAAAATTGGTCATTTTTAAGTTTTTGTATTTTATATTTAATATCGTTTACTTTATAGTTTGAAGAGATTTTTTGTTTCAATAAAATTAAACATTTTTTACAATTTAGAGTCAAGAAAGTCGTAGTTCCATCTCCAATTGTTGCAAGAGTGATTGGGCGTGGCGGACAAAATATTAATGCAATTCGAGACATGTCTAGTGCTCACATCGAAATTGATAAGCAAAAAGAAGCTGCGGATAGGAATATTACAATACGGTTTCTTTTTAATCAATTCCAAACATTATTTATCTCAGTCTACTTTTAGAGGCTCGTCGGAAGCGATTAAGTTCGCTTATCAGTTGATCATGGCGCTGATTGAAGAGCCAGAACGCGATGCTCTAGAAATCATTCAAAGTTATGAGCATTTAAAGCCATCTTCTAAGCTACCTCCTTTGTTGCAAAAATCAAATCTTTTTCAAATTAATCCTATTGCTTCATTTTCTTCCTTATCCTTAAAGACATCTTCTAAAGCGTCATCTTCAAAATCCCTCTCTTACACCATCACTACGACATCTTCCGTTTTATCGAATCAACCTTTTTGGTCTAATCAAATAAGTAAAGAAAAAAGTGACGATTTTTCAACGCACTCTGCCTATGCTTCTCCGTGGCACACATTTACAGAAACGAATACCTTACCTACGACAACCAAGAATAGTACAAGTCTTTCAAAAGGCCCGTCTTCTCAACCTTCTTCAAAAAAGTATGCTATGAATGCTGCAGATTCCCCCAGTCTTCACGATGCTGCGCTGCTGCCTAAAAAAGGGAACACCAATAGTAAGACTTATTCCCAATCCCTTCTTGATGAAACAAGCCCAGCAGAAAATGTTTTTGTTTCCTCTCAACAATCCCTCATTTCAATTTCCACTTTTGAAAGCACTACATCCACTACCCCTGTTTACTCGTTCGTATCTTCCCGCACTTTCTTATCCCAACACTCCTCTGCCATTGCTGATCAGCACGAGTATTCGCCATTTGCTACTAGCTTTGCTGTTTTTTCTCAAAGCAATGACATTGTCAGTAGTGAGGCTCCAATGAAAAAGAACTTTGCAAGCATCGTTGCTAATTGTCCTCTTAAAACTACTGCAACATCGCCAATTTCCACGACTAAAACTGCCCCAGGATCCCTTCAGGACCTTGCTAAAAAAGCACCTGGTTACCGTCCTAAATCGTATTCTACAACAGTCAGTGTTGATCCCAAACCAATCCAATCTACTTCCAAGCCACTTAACTTGCCAGCCTCTACTTTGAAGTCTCTCATCTCAATAAATTCTCCCTACAGTAATAAGACTGTTATCGGTTTTTCTGATGAACAGTTTGTTGATCATTCAAAAATTACAACACTCATAAATATCACTAGTAGCACTTTCAACCTAACTTATAACACAGCTAATAAAAAATCTGCTCTTAGTACTATCCAGGCGGTGTCTGTTTCTAGCTCTTTCACTCCTCTCATTGTATCCAATAGTGTTAATTCCTCTAATACTAAAGTCCAGAGTACGTACATGAAAAAGCATTTTCCTACAAATCCTGTCTCACTCAATGCGCATACATCCAGATTAGACTATTTGTTAACGCCAACTGCCAAAATGAAGAATACTTATGATCTACCGCCATACAAAACTTCAACTATGAAAGAATCAGCGTCTATTTCTGGTCTAAACTTATTTTCTGTTGGTCATCATAAGCCTTATCCGAAAGGCGATTTCCTAAATTCCAGATGTACGCTTACTCTAGAAAGCCCTCTGAAATGTCACTCTGAAAGTGCAACTCCTAAAAAATTCCAACCTGTTCCTATTGGTACTGAGCGAGCTGCTCAAAAATTAAGTTCTTCTGATATAAGTTGTTCCAAATCTTCTCAATCTTTGAACTACGTTCTTTTAGATGAATGGTCCAATTCCAACCCACCGAATTCTGCTGAAAATAACGAATGGTTCATATCCGAGTGTTCTTCCTTTCCCAGTCAACAGTATATGAATAATTTTATTCCAAATGGCAACGCAGACTCAAGTGAAGCTTTGGCTTACCATAATCAGCCACACCACAACTTCCCCTACTCAAACGATGTTTCGTCAATAGTACATCCTCAGTCCATCTTTGATGAAAGACAAAATTCATATCTAGAGCAATTAGCATACGCGTCCTACGCCTCCAACAATTTCATCTCAACACCTTCTTTCATGCCACACAATCCATCATTAAAAAACATTCCTTCTGTCATTAACCAACAAATGACAGCGATGAGCAATTCTCAATACCCCCAAACACAGCAATTTGCATCGAATAGCAATGCCAACACTCCCCTCTATCCAGCTCAACACCAATTCATGCCACCTCTCAACCAACTTGACCTTTGGAATGAACATTTCAAGTATGCTGCAGCTGTGATGTCTGTTCCAAAGAATGAACTGATTGACAATTCATCATACCTTACCGATAATCATTCTCCTCCCCGCTATCCCTATCCACATTTCTACAATGATTCGTCTTCGCTTGAGCCTCCTCATAATCACCAGATCATGCCGTGGTCTAATAATAGCAACAATGACTGGAACACTTCAGCAATGTAATTTTGTAATTCATGATATATAATATTAATTCCAATTTTTACTTCTGAATGTTTTCTTTCATTTCTCTTCTGCTATGCTATTATTTAATATCACAACCTACATTAGATAGATGCTAAATTTTATTTTGCAGACAAGAAGTAATTTTATTTTTTACTTCCCTTAACATTCATTTTAATTGTTGTTTTTGTTAACTTTAATGGCCTTCCTTAAACGCCTTCGAGTATGTTTTTTTCTTACACATACCAGTTCATATATATACACACACATATATATATATAATATTTTATGCCGCCTTTGGTTATAATTATTAATTTTGTGCTTTGTACTGTAAAGATTTATATGAAATTAAGAGTTAAAACAAATATGTTTGCAATAAAATTTTGAAAAATATACCTTTTTCTTTACTCTTTTCTTTATCCACACTATGCCTCTGTGAATCATCTACTTTTTATATCTCCAGAAGGGTCAATTGATGTAAAAATATGAATATTTGTTTTATAACGGTATTACATATTTTACGTAACGCCATCCCGGGGAGCTTGTTCAATGCGTTTTGAAAAAGGAAGATCATATCCAAAAGTATGTTTAAAATCTTTTTTGGAGCCACTAATACGATAGAAAAAAAATTTTTTTTAATGATATCTGGCAAATAATCTCTATTAAAAATGCCAACTCATTCAGGGGCGAGGGGGAGGGGGCGAAAATGACATTCGCCTCCCCCCCCCCCCCCCCCCCCCAATAATTTTCTATAAGTAAGAGTTGCTGCTTGTTTATAAAACATGTATGATGATCGCAGTATAAAATGTAATGATGTTTCCCCCCCCCCCTCCCCCAGCACTAATAGGGTTAAGTTATGCTCTAAAATTTTTTAAGTTTTTTTGAAGCTCTATAACTTTTTCTGATAGAATTTTTTTCCTTAAAAGTTATTATAAAAAGCAAATAATTGCAAAATGTTAAAAGTTATTTTACTTTTTGTAGCTTGTATCAATTTAGCTTTTAAACTATTTTTGAATGATGCTGAGTAAAATGAAATAATCCGATCTTAATTTTTTGTCTTATCTTTGTTTGCACAATTATAACTTCATTTTATACCCTTGCCCCTGAATCAATCACATTTTTTCATATAAACATCGCAGGGTGTCTAATAGTCTCTTTGCCTTTTGACTACATTCACTCATATAAAACTATCCAACCTTCAGTTATTTCTTTTCTCTATGAATCAAATATCCTTTCATCAATTCCTGTAATGTGCCTGGTAGACTACTTCATTTTTTAAATGAAAAGCCTATTCCGCCCCCTAACAATTTTGGATTTTTTAAACTAGTGTATATTCGATGGTTGTAGGTAAAAATGCCCCCTAATTTTTGATTGATTTTTATTTAGTACCGTTTTGAAAGGCTAAATTTCTAAAATTTCTTAATCTTTAGGGTTTTTTTCTTTATAAAGTTCTTGAAAACAATAGCAAATGTGCAGATTTGTGGGAATGTGTTCTTAAAATCAGTTAAAACAGAAATTATATTTAGAAAGTGTTCTGATACACACAAAGTCCAAAAATATTTGCTCTTTTATAAAAAAAATTTTTGTATTTAAAAAATTGTATGCTGAGTTTTTTAGATTACTTTAATTAAATTTTAAATGTTTTAGATGAAAAGTTAACTTTTTGTTTTTTTTACAAAAAATCTTTATTTGACATATCTTTTTAAAAAAAAAATTTTTTTTTAATTTTAATAAATAATTTTTTGTGTTGTGGCATTTTTTCCTAATTTTAAATTGTGCCATTTTTTTCGGAGGTATTTTTACTTGGGGCATTTTTTCCTACTTTTTATAATTCGGGGCATTTTTTCTGCGCACCATATTCGATATGCAAATTAAATTAAAATATTTTCGCTGGAAGTATAGTATTTAAATTCACTCTTATAAATTTTGGACTTTAGGTATGCGCTGAATGAACTCTATTTTAAAGGATTGCTTGAATATTTGGTCTCCCGTGTTATTTCCAGACCAGTAATTTTGAAAATTGCAACAAAAAAAATTTCGCCCCCCAATAATTTTGAGGATATGCGCCCCTGAACCCATTATTATTGCATAAATGTAAGGTCTTCACAAAAAGTTTGTGATATTTATAGACCGATCTACACTTCCCTATTAATCATATGAGGGAGGTTGTAAAGGAGTTACAGAGCGGGCTCTAGGAATTTGTTACGAGTGGGAGTTGAAATTCAATAATTTCACGCTATATAATCATAGCTTTATATGTTAGAGTTAGAGTTTATATTTTTAAAAGTATATTATATCGATATATGTAGAGTAAACAAAATTAAAATGTTTCAATTCTGAAGATGTCATTATTATCATTGATAACAAAATCGCTAAAAACTTTTTCTTTTTTTTCAATAAATTCAAAATATGTACATAGGAAAGTTCTTGTTTTAACTAAATTACAGGAGCCGCCAAAAAAAGTCTCAATTCCTCAAAAAATATTTTTCGAAATGACATTAAGTTCTTGATGATAACATAATCTCTAAAAAATACATCGATTTAAAACCGACACAGTTAATGTAATTCCATATGATAACACAGATATTTAAACATTCAAATTAAATACAACTCAGAGGGATTATTAGAAATTTAATTGTAGTAAATCTTATCAAAAAACCATAATTTTTAGACAAATTTGTCCCCCATTTATTTATATCAAAATGAAACACCGTAATTTTTCTTATAAAATGTAAACGAAGATGTGTCTCGCTTTTATATATATAAAACACATATAAATGAGGGTTTAAATTAGTCTAAGTTATGATAGGTTTTTTTCACTTATTTATTATGTTTTTGTTAAATAGTTTCTAAACATACTTCTTTCATTTGAATTTTAAAAGCTTATATGCTAATTTTGAACTTTTTAAATTGTATTTAAAATCGTTTAGCTTTCTTTTTAACTTCATTGCTCTATTAAAAATTTGGCAACCTGAATCTCTGTTCCTCTTTAGGGGTACGATTTTGTATTTCATGAAAGACCTAAACAAGCTGAGGGGGTTGCTTTTAAGTCTGAATCTTGTATAATTGATTCTTTTACTTCTATAATAATACTTGTGACATTTTAATGTCTAAATTTAAACTATTTTCTTTTCTTATAATATTTTTACTAACGAAGAAATTGATCCACTAGTTTGTGGTGATTTAATTTACTCTATTCTGATTCTCAGGCATCATCATTTAAATTCTAAAAGAAACCCTCGATCAACTATGACTTTGATAGACAATATTTTTTAAATTTCTTTGGATCAGTGTTATCTTTTATTTACTTCTGTTAGATCAACTATTTTATTTTTAGACATCAACAATGCCTTTAACATAGTATGGCACCGAACTATCATCATGAACATGCATGTCAAAAAATTTCCCAACTACATAATCAAATTTACAACTTATAAATAAATAGTAATTTACAGCTTAATCTTTTCTCACCAAGCGGCGAGTCTTTTTTACAAGAAATACCTCCAAATACTCTCAAATACAAATATATACACTCAAAAAAATTTCAAATTTACTCGTTTACAATTGATAAAGTAAAAAATTAAAAGTTTTTTTATAACTTTCAGTGCTTGAAGATAGCCTGGTGAGCCATGAAAGGGAGCCATGTGAAGCTTAATAATTTTATAATTTTAAGATATTAAATGTACAATGTATTCTCAAAAAAATAAATCGTTATTTCATAATACTTCTTTATATTATTTATTTTAAAATTTTATGACCGATTTTCCATATCAATCTCAATTGTGCGCCCCAAAGTTTCAGTTAATTCATAAGTGTGCCCTCAGGTAAAAAAGTTTGAGAATCACTGAATATTATTAATTTTTATATATAACTGGAGAATTATTTTAATAATTATAATTATTAAATTACATTATTTGTATATTATATTATAAATATTTTTATATACATTTTAAAGCATGCCTATTAAGAGCATCTTTTTGCCCACATTTTGCAGGTCATTTAGTTTTTGAAAAATTTCATCGGGGCCTTACATATTTTTCGGAAATTTTTTAACTTATCCAATTTTAATATCTCATTTTATAGGAAATTTTATACTGATTACGAAAATGTATAAATATGTTAAGTTTGAATTTTTAAAATACCTATTTTGCCTATCAACTTGATAAAATGAAGAAAATTCCAAATTTGTCAGCAAAAAAATATATAGAAGTCATTGGATTCTTTTCAAACAAATTACATATTTTGAATCAGCGTAGAATAAGTTTTTAATTTTTTTTAAGATTTCTTTTTTTTTTTTGTATTTGACCTTTCAAATGCGCTGAAAAATATGACTTCACATATATTCAGCAAATATACAAGTATTATACATTTTTAGATTTCTCTTATCATTCTGAATAACAATATTAACTTTATTTTACCATGTTCAAAAATTTCAGGACAATTTTTGATTACTTATCTTTAATACTATATTCAGAACAAATATAACAATTCGTATACAAACATAATAACCTTTCTATTTACATTACCTCTAGGGGAAATTAACAAACATGTCCAACAAAAGGGCGCGCTCTGAATCCGATCAACCGAACAAAACGACCGAAACTTTGAATAATTTATTCAATGATTTTATTGCTAAAACCTCTCTCTCTCTCCAAGTGACCAAATTTTGTTCAATGATCTCAAATACAATATAGCTTTACATTACATTAAAACTTTTGAAAGTCCTATATTAGAACCAACCACATTACAAGAATCTTATGCTAATGCTAGTAATAGATCCTTACCAGTATCGTCCTCCCAACAGAAAACAATGCCAGCCCCAACATCTACACCCAATACGAAAAGTACTAACATCCCCTCAATCAAAAAACATTTAGAACCTAACCTTACTTTAAAAATCTCGCCACCCAACAATATCAAATCTCAGAAAGAGGAAGCTATTCACCGCCAACAAGTTATTAAAGGTCTTGAAACCAAAAATAACTCCCTCTCTATCACTAAAACCAGATCCTCACATACAGAGACTATCTACTTTCAATTTAAAAATTCACAACAAAAAGCGTCAGCTAAATCCTCCCTCTTAAAAAACGGCGTCAATGTTTGTGACATACCCACTCCAATACCCAAATTTATACTAAGAGGTATACCTAAAGACATTAATATTGATGATCTTACAGCCACATTAGAAGAACAAAATGAAGACCTCAACAGTATGGGAAAATTAGTAAACCCTATCCAACTAGGCAAGGCAGGAACTTTCTCCTACACTGTACTAATTGAGCCAAACAATCCTGAACTATTTCAATATCTCCGTAATCAACCAAAAGTATTCCTAGGATATAATTTGTTAACCCTAAATCTTTTTAAACCCAGAACAAAACAATGTGAAAATTACCTTAAATATGGTCACTTGAAACAAAAATGTAATGCCTCATCCCCAAACTGCGCTCACTGCGGCAACCGAGGACATTCACTAACATCTTGTACACTCTCAAACGACTCAACCAAGACCACATGTTTCAAATGCAAACTACCACATATTGCAACATCTAAAACATGCAGTTTTTATATCAATCACAGCAACTCAATTCTAGCGCAACACATTAAAACTATAGATAATTACACATGTTAAATTTCCTGCACATCAATTTAAATCACTCAAAAACCGCATGGGATAACCTTATTAATATAATTCTTTCTCAACAATACGATGTGTAATATTCAAATTGTGCAATTCCTTTGTGTGATTCTTTTTCACCTTTATTTGAATGCATGTCTTTTCTATAATTTTATCATTTGAATGTTATATATTTCCTATCTATCTCTGTTATAACTTTTATAATTCTTAATTTAAATACTACTTTGATCGTCCTTTCTTCTGCAACTTTTATTCATTTTTCCTTGTATATATATGCATGTTATTTTGATATCATTGACTTTCCTTACAACGTTCTTTTGTCGAATAAAAGCTCCAGCTTTTCACTTTTGTTTTCATCACAATTTTATTCAACAAATAAGCTATTTTTTTATGGACAAGATCATCAAACCTAAGGAATTCACTATATCAACCGACGATGAACAAAGCGGAAAACTTTGGAAACACTGGTTTAGAGGTTTCGCCTACTATCTCGAATGTTTAGAAGGGCTTAACCCAAACAAACTAGAATTCTTACTTCTGCATTTGGGAGCTGACGTTGCAGAGACTGTTCAAGACGCTACCAGTTACGAGTTGGCTATTGAACAACTGGAAACCGCATATGTCAAAACACCCAACGAAGTTCACGCAAGACATCTTCTCGCAACAAGAATCCAACAACCCGGGGAAACTATAGACTCTTTTTTTCATTCATTAAAGGTTTTATCCATTAATTGCAATTTTAAAGCAGTTACTGCGGATGAACACAAAAATCTATTTATAAGGGATTCCTTAATTTCTGGGCTCAAGAATACTGCGATTCGAACCCGTTTGTTGGAGAATCTAAAGTTGGACCTTGAAACAGCAATAAATCAAACAAGAGCTATGGAGCAAGCAATCAATAGAAACAAAAGTTATGATGCAAATTCCACACAATTAGCCGCAGCTTCAAAGGACGAGCATCTTAAGATTCTACTAGTAATCACACTCAACAAGAAGTTTGTACCTCCTTTACAACGCCGTCTAAAGTTGGTAAATGTTATTTTTGTGGTGGCAAACGACATTACAAGGACCAAAGAGAACTCTGCCCAGCAAAAACTCAAACATGTTTTAAATGCAAAAAGATTGGTCATTTCAGCAAGGTTTGCAAATCATCGCAAAAAATTCTCTCGATGCAAAATTCAAGCTTTACTCACTCCAGCTGAAAAAGTGTTGTATTTTTAAATGGTGCTAAATGCTACGCACTCTTGGATACAGGGAGTACAGACAATTTTTCCCATGAAAAGAACAGGTTAGTATGGCTACTTGTCGTTTTAAAATCCAGGTACTTGGCAAAGTTAAAACGTCGTTACGTGTTCATAACCGGTTGT
The DNA here is from genome assembly GCA_030549495.1 of Nectonema munidae. Taxonomy (NCBI): domain Eukaryota; kingdom Metazoa; phylum Nematomorpha; class Nectonematoida; family Nectonematidae; genus Nectonema; species Nectonema munidae. Next base: position 1,369,503 of record JAUIRK010001051.1, on the reverse strand, counting down.
ATGAAGATGAAGAATTCTTAGTCTTACCCGATTTATGGAAACAAGTTATCTTGGAAATGAGCTTTATGAAAAAGCATAAAGAGGTAAGGATTAGTCTGGGAGGAAAGAATGCTCCTATATCTTTTTCGTTTCCTTGTGGAGTTAATGGTCTTCAAAAGAATTGTGCAACTAAGAAGTACTCTGAAATAAAACTTTTCAAGTTCCTAACTCCCGAGTGTAAACCTATCGCTACAAAAACAGCAAAATTCAACATAAAAGACGGTGAATTTATTAAATCTGAAATTTCTCGATTATTGGAAGCTGGAGTCATTGAAGAATCAAATTCTCCGTGGCGAGCCCAAATAGTACTCGTACCTAAAAGTAATGGAAATAAAAGAATGGTAATAGATTTTTCACGTACTATAAATAAATACACCTTACCTGATGCTTACCCCTTACCTGATTTGAACGAATTGGCTGCTAAAGTGTCAAAGTTCAAATATTTTAGTTTGATAGATTTCTCCGAAGCATACTATCAGGTCGAGTTAAGAGAGGAAGAACGTATGTATACTGCGTTTGAAGCATGTGGCAAACTCTTCCAATTTACAAAAATTCCCATGGGCGTGACAAATGGTGATTCTGCATTTCAAAGCTATATAAACAATTTTATTTCATCAAATAAACTTGTCAACACTTTTTCATATTTAGATGACGTGATTGTTTGTGGGGAGTCCTTGGAAGAGCAAAACCATAATCTGAAGCTGCTTTTTGATGCGATCAAGGCAAACTCCCTTAGGATAAATTGGAGCAAAAGTAAATTCTGTCTAACGCATATTAAATTTCTCGGATATGAGATTAGCAAAGGATAATTAAGACCTGACCAAGATTGTGTAAAGCCTTTGATGGAGATGCCTATCCCAAGATCTACTGCTTAGCTAAAAAGAATGATGGGATTCTTCTCATACTACGCGAAGTGGATTCGCGACTTTTCGAAAAAGATACAGCCACTTACAAAAGTTTCATCGTTTCCTTTGGACACTGAACAAAGAAAAGTAATAAAATCCTTGAAAGAAGAGATTAAAGATCCCACTCTAAGAGCAATTGAACGAGGTAAATCTAATAAAGCAATTGCTGCTTGTCTTTTACAAGAAGGGAGACCAGTTGGTTACTTTTCAAAAACACTAAATTCTGCTGAGAAAAATATACACATCGTGGAAAAAGAAGGTCTCGCCATCGTTGAGGCCATACGCAATTGGAAGCACTTTTTAGTTGGGCAAAAATTCACAGTGGTGACGGATCAAAAAGCTATTTCTTACATATTTGACCCACGTGGTAAAAGCAAAATAAAAAGCGACAAAATGCTTCGTTGGCGCTTGGAACTAGCTTCTTATTCCTTTGACATCAAATATCGCCCTGGAATAGAAAACGTATCAGCTGATGCACTATCAAGGTCTTGCACCGTCTCCAAACAATCCTTAGATTTACAACGACTGCAATATCATTTGATTCATCCAGGAATCCAACGAATGCACCACTATGTAAGAGAAAATAACTTACCTTTTTCGATGGAAGAAATCAAAGTTTTAACAAATAACTGCCAAGTATGTCGAAAGTGTAAGCCAAGATTCTACAATTCTGACCAACATTACATTATCAAGTCTATTAAACCTTTTGACAGATTGTCGATTTACTTTAAAGGTCTCTTGCCCTCTAACAATAAAAACAAGTATATCCTAACTATCATAGACGAACTCAAGGTTCCCTTTTGCCTACGCGTGCAAAGATCTATCATCAAGTACTGTTATTAGTTGCTTACAAGACCTGGTCACAACCTTCGGGTATATACATTATGACAGAGGTAAGTCCTTTCTTTCTGACGAACTTAAATCGTTTCTCTTAGTTAGAGGTATAGGCTCGACATTTACTTTATAAAAGTCTCATTTTCCCTATCCTCAAATATGGAGTTCTTTCATGGGGCTCAGAGTTGAGACATCAGTCATCTCTTACTCATCTCAACAAAATTCATCGCCTGTGTCTCCTTTCTATCACCAAAGCCTATCACACTACACCAACTACAAAACTTGAATTATTCACTAACACGCTACCCCTACATCTCAATCTAAAGAAAACGCTTCTTAAAAATTACCTTATAACATTCTGCTCTACACCCCCACCACATCCTTTCACCAACCTATACACAACCCAAACATCCCAATCACTGCAGTACTACAATTCCTTATTAATTCAGTTTGCTCCTAACAAAACATCTTATCAAGTGCTACCATTAAATCACCCAATTGAGCTCATCCACCCTTCTTCGTCTCCTCCTTACACCACTAACATCTGTCACCATAGATATCTTGCCCTAAACTTTATAGCTCACCAACGTACAACAAATACTATCAGTTCACTTTCAATTTTCACTGACGGTTCCAAATCACAACACCGCTCTTCAGCTGCATGCGCATTCTTCCTACAAAACACAAAAAAATCATTCCTTATCCAGCACACAAACCTAGATCCAGAAATCACTGCACACGAAACAGAAATTCACGCAGTATTACTATCCTGCAACATACTCCTTAATAACCTAACTTCCTTCTTTAAACTACCTTGTCGATTACGTTGCAAAATCAAAAATCTCCGATTCACAGATGCTACCCCTATTTTCTCTACCCATCTCCACATTTACAAACACTATAACTAACTCTACACTACTGCAGTGGCAACAATCTATTGACTCAACCATCACATCACCTTCGACATCTATGCCATTATCACAACTCATTTTAAACAAAAACTTTCACTCACTCCCTCGGAACATGATTCGCTGGCTCTCACCCCATTGCCCTTGTAATGCATACTTCTTCAAATTCAAACTTCACTCAAACCATTTCTGTCCTTTCAGCTGTTCGTACATTGAAACACCAACACATATTCTCCTTTATTGTCCAATTTTTCATTCTCACCGACACCAACTCCTTGAAAAAAGCCGCTACTTTTTTAAAGATATCCCATCCTCTCTACATGATCTTCTACAACACCCATTACTCATCAAATATTTCTCTCTTCTCATAACCACAATCGAACAAATACTCTCTGCAAAACAAACACTCAACCCTCCCCCAAATATCCAATAACAATAAGCCGTTATCATCACTAACACATACATTCTACAAAATAGTCTAGTGTCTACAGCCATGAAAATCTTCCAAATTTTCTTTTCTATTTCAGAAAGACTTAGAAATCTCCATACCTACCTGACTCATATCGAAATTTTCACTAATTATACTAATATGATATATTATTCAAATAACCCTTCTTCATTATTATTATTATTATTACTATTATCATCATTTTTGTTTATAAACTTACACATAATATCTTTTCATTTAACCATAATTATCTGTCATAGTTATATTTATTTTTGTCATTAATTATTTGTCATTAACACTTCTCTGAACATCACAATTCTTCTATTCTATTAATATAGACTTTTCTTTTACTATGCAAATTCTTATATATATATATATATGTAGTTATGTCTTTTCACGCGCTATTTGTTGAATAAAAGCTCCAGCCTTTCAGATTCTTTCTATTCATCACAATTTTATTCAACATCCAACCCTTTATGGAAAAAGCCGTCAGACCAAAGGAGTTCAACGTTCTCCCTAACGAAGAACAAAGTGGAAAATTATGGAAGCACTGGTTTAGAGGATTCACTTACTACCTTGACTGTTTGAAGGATCACAGTCCCAACAAGCTTGAACTTCTCATCATTCACTTGGGACCTGACGTTGCTGAAAGCATACAAAAAGCGTCAAGTTATGAGATGGCAATAAAGCAATTGGAAAGTGCATACGTCAAAGTTCCTAATGAAGTTCATGCAAGGCACCTCCTCTCAACGCGCGTTCAATCAAGTGACGAGACCGTCGACTCTTTCTTTCAATCCTTGAAGGTGTTATCCATGAATTGCGAATTCAAAGAAGTAACTGCCGATGAGCACAAAGATCTTTTCATAAGAGATTCTCTCATCTCTGGATTGAGGAACAGTGCTATTCGAACCAGACTCCTTGAAAACACGAAACTTGATCTCAACACCGCAGTCAATCAAGCTAGAGCTATGGAGCAAGCTTTAAGCCAAAGCGAAAGCTACGCGTCCAATACCCTAACGCTTGCTGCAACCACAAACGAGAACCAACCTGATGAACTCTCAACCCGTCAAAATCGTGAAGCGTCAGAGATGGATAGTTGTTCTTCCTTTTTAAAATCTTCAAATGGAAATTGCTACTTCTGTGGAGGTAAAAGACACCCTAGAAACTCTAGAGAGTTGTGTCCTGCCAAGCGTCATACCTGCTTCAAGTGTGGTAAACTTGGACATTTCTCCAAAGTTTGTCGATCTGCAAGGAAAAACGTTTCAAACATCAATGGAACGTCGAAGAAATCCAGCTGGAAAAGCATCGTTCTTCTCAACGGCTCTAAATGTCAAGTACTCGTCGACACTGGGAGTACCGACAACTTCTTGGACAAAGATACTGCTCGTCGACTGAATTTGAAGCTATATCCCTGCAAAGAAAAGGTCAGCATGGCTTCTAGCAAGTTCAAAATGCAGGTTATGGGAAGAACTCGTGCTCAATTGCAAATTCAAAATAAAGTCTATGATAATGTGGAGTTCTTGATTTTACCTAACTTGTGGAAAGAGGTCATCTTGGGAATTAGTTTTCTCAAAAGACATAAAGACATCACCATTGAATTCCGTGGGAAAGAACCTTCTTTGGATTTCCAATATCACAGTGGAAACCTTGAAGCTCGTCATACATGTGCCACAAAGAACTCGAATGAAGTGAAACTTTTTAGATTCTTGTCTGCTAATTGTCGACCTCAGATAACAAGAACTAGAAAGTTCAGTGAAGATGATCAGCGATTTATACGAAGTGAAGTCTAGAGACTGCTGAAAGCTGGAGTTATTGAAGAATCCAATTCTCCATGGCGAGCTCAAGTTGTCCTTGTTCCCAAAACCGCCGGAGGGAAGAGAATGGTAGTTGACTTCTCACGCACGATAAATAAGTTTACCTTAGCTGACGCCTATCCTTTGCCTGATGTAAATGAATTGGCACATAAAGTAGCCAAATTCAAATACTTCAGTTTAATTGATCTTTCCGAAGCTTATTATCAAGTGGAACTGGGAAAAGACGAGCGAATGTACACTGGGTTTGAAGCTGACGGTAGACTTTATCAATTCACGAAAATTCCGATGGGAGTAACCAATGGGGCCTCTGCATTTCAGCGATACATCAATAACTTTATTTCGTTAAATAAACTTAGTGATACTTTTTCTTACATAGACGATGTAATAATCTGTGGGAAGACTTTGGAGCAACACGATCGCAATCTAAAGTCTTTTCTTAACGCAGCCAATTCCTATCAACTAAACATCATTTGGAGCAAAAGTAAGCAAGGACTCGCATCTATCAAGTTTCTTGGATATGAGATTGGTGATGGGGAGCTAAGGCCTGACAAGGATCGCATCAAACCTCTGACAAAAATGCCAATACCGCGAAGTTCTGCTGAATTGAAAAGAATGATGGGATTCTTCTCATATTACGCCAAATGGATTTCCAATTACTCCACGAAAGTTCAATCTCTAACAAAAGTGACCTCCTTTCCTCTAACCAACAGTCAAATAAAAGTAATTCACTCTCTCAAAGAAGAAATTGGTAGATCTGCTTTACACGCAACCAAGAGTGGTGTGCCATTCGTTGTGGAAACAGACGCTTCAGAGAAGACAATCGCCGCCTCACTCTTGCAAAATGGAAGGCCTGTAGCATTCTTTTCCAAAACTCTTAATCTAGCAGAAACCAAAGCACACATCGTGGAGAAAGAAGCTTACGCCATCATCGCATCGGTACGACACTGGAAGCACTTCCTAATTGGACAACACTTTACCGTAGTGACGGACCAGAAAGCAGTTTTCTGCATTTTTAGCAATAATGGCAAGAACAAAATCAAAAACGACAAGATGCTTCGCTGGCGTTTGGAGTTAGCTTCATATTCCTTTGACATCAAGTATCGACCTGGAATCGACAATTTATCTGCAGATGCGTTATCACGTGCATGTTCAATTTCAAAAGACTCGACGAAGCTAAAAGAGCTGCATGACTCACTGATCCATCCTGGAGTGCGAAGAATGAGTCACTTTGTCAGAGAAAAGAACCTACCCTTTTCAATGGACGAAATAAAAGTGATGACAAAGAACTGCCAAGTCTGTTGTAAATGCAAACCAAGATTCTTCAAGTCTTACGGAGACCACATGGTAAAGTCTACAAAACCATTTGATAGACTATCTATCGACTTCAAAGGTCCTTTGCCATCAGAAACCAAGAACAAGTACATTCTCACTATCATTGACGAGTATTCTAGATTTCCATTTGCCTTTCCTTGCAAGGATACGACGTCAACTACGGTAATAAAATGTTTGCAAGAAGTTTTCGCAATCTTTGGACTACCTAAATATGTACACTCAGATCGCGGGAGCTCATTTTTATCGAGTGAACTTAAAACTTTTCTTTTAAGTAAAGGCGTAGCCTCGACTTTCACAACAGCTTATAATCCTCAAGACAATTCTCAATGCGAAAGATACAACGGAATTATCTGGAAAACCGTCACTTTAGCAACAGAGACTCAAGGACTGCCCATCGAAAAATGGGAAGACGTTCTTCCAGATTGCTTGAATGCACTCCGAAGACTTCTGAACACATCAACTAATGAAACTCCGCATGAAAGATTATTTAAGTTTGAAAGAAACAGCGCCAACAATAAAGTTCCAGATTGGCTGTCTAATACAAAAACTGTTTGGATGAAGAAATTCCCTATCCCGTCGAAAGCAAAGCCTCAAGTGGAGTTAGTCGAACTTTTGGAAATTAATCCGCAATGCGCAAGGGTAAAATCGCAAAATGGGAAGGAGAACACCGTGGCTCTCAAGCATCTTGCCCCCAACCAAACTGAAAAGGAATTAGAAGAAACCTCTTGCTCTGAATACACTAAGGATCCTTCTCCAAACGAAGAACCCAGCAACGGTGAAGAATCAAAAGTGGAAGCACCACACCTAAGAAGATCAACAAGGGAACGAAAGCCTGTCAAGAAATATGGCATAGACAATTCCCATTAGTGCGGAAGATTGTATTATTCAAATAACCCTTCTTCATTATTATTATTATTATTACTATTATCATCATTTTTGTTTATAAACTTACACATAATATCTTTTCATTTAACCATAATTATCTGTCATAGTTATATTTATTTTTGTCATTAATTATTTGTCATTAACACTTCTCTGAACATCACAATTCTTCTATTCTATTAATATAGACTTTTCTTTTACTATGCAAATTCTTATATATATATATATATATATGTAGTTATGGCTTTTCACGCGCTATTTGTTGAATAAAAGCTCCAGCCTTTCAGATTCTTTCTATTCATCACATATGATTATTTCTATTCGGGAATGGATGTGGTTTTTCATAACACACATACACATTATGTGTATAATGCGAGATTTTTTAAAATATTAATAATATATTTGAAGAAATATTTTTTCAGTATGAAGGATTGTCATCTCCAATCTATTACGATGGTTCATCTGAAACCTATATACTACGATGGTTCAACTCCAACCTGTATACTACGGTGGTTTCTATTCAATATACAAATGACTATTGAGACAATGTTCAAATTTCTATTCATATTTTGCTCGATGTAAGATTTGGTATACCAGATGGCATGGACAAAAATACAAATAGACTCCATTAACATTATATGCATATTTTTGTCATATCTTTTTCTTTTCTTTTAAAATTTTTGGTTTCTTAAATACCAAAAAAAAAAGAAGAAGAAGAAAAAGGAGGAGAAGAAGAATTCATATTTAAATGTAAACCAGGTACTCAACAAATGAGGTAATAAACTAGTGTAACCTTTGTATATAAAAGTCGCCAATTTAAGCATATATATCTTCAAACTTGAGGAAACTATTAGGAAAGAAAAGATGACTCGTAAGACTCAGATTTGGCCAATTGAATATCAATCTCAAAGCATTTTTTTTTTATTTTTTCGCATTTGAGTAACCACAATTTTCAACGCTGTATTGTAGATGAAGAAGAAACAGAGCTATTTATATTTTGGACCTGACATTGGCACTCAAGCGGCGCAAATAAATTTACCCTTAAAAAATTTTTTATTTAAAATACCCAATTAAGAATGTAGTAGATTCTTGATTTGTATTTACAACATTTTATATTTCGAAAAAGTTTCTATCTAATATTTTTTGACAATTCATGATATTTATCGACAACATTTTAATAGTAGTTCAATTCGTGTTGAATTCAATGAGGAGTTTCTTACATTTTAGAATCAATTATGAACATAGTATATACTATATTACAGCTAAAAATGGCAAAATACATAATCGCTATTTTATATATGTATAAAATACTTTGTAAAATAAATTAAATTTACACTTTCGGTTCTTAACAAATTCGTATTTTATTGTAGAAGAAATCTCGTGGGTATGTGGACAACAAAAATACATGAAATTTTATATAATATTTTTAAACTTCTTTAGCATGTCGTGAATTTTTTCTGGTTGTTAAAAAATCGATCGATTTTCCATTTTTATCTGCTTTAAAGATATTTTTTGTCACACCTCTTTATAAAAAAATTAATTAAAATCTTAAATTTCTGTGATGCCCAGTAATGTGCGGTTGACTGTAAACCAGCATATGTGGCTTATGTATGGTGGAGCATAAAACAACTTACAAACTAATGTCTGTGCATATTTTTATTTGCCTTTGTTAAAAAGTGCGCTAGAGTGCTCTAGGATCTAGAGGTTAATTAAAAGATAAAAAATTATCTACTATGATGCTTACTTAATAAATTATATATGGTAGAGAAAAATGTATTTTATTTTTTTTAATACAGATTTGTTCCGTTATATAATATGGGGAAGTTATCCAAAAAGTTAGACAAAGTTTATAAAAAAGAAAAAAAAATTAATAAAATTATTAATAAACCAATTCCTAAAATTGTAACTTTCCAGAAAAACAAAAAAATAAAAAAAGTAAGTTTTATGATCTTTATAAAAGACGTAATTTGAGTTGTCTATAATCTCTTTTTGATTGTGTCAGGTTTCTATTTTAGTAATTGAATTTCACTTCTCATAGTTTGTAATGAGCGATGAAATCTTGTTTTCTTCAAAATAATTTATTGTATATAAATTGTAGCATATAATATATATATATATTGGCCACTAGTTTCACATTTTTTGATCTCTTACTCATTTAAACAATTTTACTGTCTCGAGTAGCATATATTCAATGTGATTAAGAAAGTTTAAAAAGATTTCTTAACTAATTTAGGACAGAATGGTAAGAGAACATACTTAACCATTCTTTATGTATCTAGTACAAGAAGAAACACTGGTTTTATTACTACAAAAATTAATATGAATTACACCAATTGCACAGAATGGCAGCCTAGTAAGAGCTTTGTGAACCATTCTAGAAGTATCACACCAATTGTCTATTTTATTTTGTTTCTTACAAACTTCTGCCGTATATGTCTTCAAATGTTCGCAAATATTTAAGTAGGCGTTAATAACTAATAATAGTAATATCAAGAGTGCTCTTAGGGGCTAATGTCTATTGTTTATAGAATTGATATTAAGATCCTTGTTATTTTATACGTTTTATCTAATATATAAAGTATTTTATAAAAAATGCAACGTCCCTCTATGAAGTATCCTTTCAATTTGTTTGTTTTACTCTTTCAAAAAGTTTCAATTATCTTTGTTTTTGATAAGAATGCTCAACTTATTAAATATTTTAAAGCATTTGATAGAAATCTTTTGGCAATTTTCTCTTTTCTTGGCTCACTTAATTTTAAAATCGCAGGAAAACAATATCCCGGGAAATAAACACTAATATTAACCTATTTATGCCCACGACAAGCGGACGATTTTCGAAATTTTTTTGAAATTAAAAAATTTATTGTCTGCGTTTTTTAAAGAAATATTGGACGTAAGTAAGTTGATAATGGAATTCGAAAGATCGTTTATTTAGATAAATTATATTTGCTCAATAAAGTTCAATAATTAACCGTGTTTTCGTTATTCGGTTAATTTGGGGGAAAATTTGAGTCCATAGATATACGTAAGATGCAAAAATAGTTTGTCAAAAAAATCAAACGTAATTTTAATAGAACCTAATTACAAAGTACCAGAAAATGAAGTTATGAAACGCCGTTTAAAAACATTATAATTACACAATAAATTGAATAAAAGTATTTATATATGTAAATTCATTATGATTTGCTAAAGGTTTTGCGAGTTGTATTAATCAGTGAGTTACGGTTTTGTTACAATAAATTATTCAGTCTTATTCACCCGTTAATAATCCTTTAATTTTCACTGAATACCATCACTAGTGCAAAAAATATTTTAAAAGCTCTTTGTTTGTTTTTACTATAGATTATTTTTATTATAAATTGCTGCTGAATACATTATAAAAGTAAGATACAGTCAAGCCACTTTTTTCCTCATCATCCGTTCTTGAAAAAATAACGGATATTTTATTTATGTGTGTCAATTTATCTAAAACCAAAATAAATGAATTAATGCTACGTCAATAATAAAGGACACAAGAAAGTCAATAAGTTTTATTAAAAAAGTCAAATTTGTTTTATCGTAAATCAAGGGATATCATGGTTGTAATTTGGATTTCTTTAAAGTTTATTTTAGTTTTTACTTTGATATCCCTTGATTTTAAATTTTCAAAATTAACATTTATCTTTCTTTTCCAAGTTATTATAAAACATATTTTTTGCTTTGCACATTTAATGAGAATTGTTGTCTAATTAATTATCAGATCTAAATTTCAAACTGTAGATGCTGATATTAAAATGTTGGTAATAAAAAATAACAGGCAAAACTGTTTGAAAAAATTCCATTTCATTCTTGGATAGATTCATCATTTTGATATGCAGAAAAATTTAACGATGTGAAAAAAATGTTGATAAAACTTTCATTGTTAACAAAGCAAAAAATGATTTTTAGTTTTATTCCTTTTAACCTTAACGTTTGAAAGAAATTTAAAGTAATGCATCTTTGGTAGAGGCAAAAGATAAAAATCAAGCGAGCCTATGAAGACTTAATGCAAATTAAAATGTGCAAAGATGTTTGACGATTCAACGATTAACCCATTTACGCCAATGTTCCTATTTTGGAACGTAAGTAATTTCATCGTCTGCTTTTTTCAATGACTTTGAATATAAATCGTCTGCGTTTTTTTAGTTATCGACTGCTTTGCTTGGCCTTAACCCGTTAACGACCAGAATAATCAGACGATATCTAATGTAAAGCAGAAGATTTGTATTAAAGAGCTTTGATAAACGCAGACGATTTTATTTTTGTAAAGTCGACTATAGTCGACATGGACGTTAACGGGATGGGTTAATTTGTTAAAATATAAAAAAAATGAAAAAAGTTAAATGAGTTTTTTCTTTGCCAGAAATTAGTCAACCAATATCAGTGAAAGTTTAAAGTTCTTTAATAGTATACTGAGATCGCATATTCAATGATAAAACGTTTGTGAATATATATTTTGGTAGTACAATCATGATATGATATATAATGTTAATTTGAATGCAGATTTTCATCTTAATAAGTATTTGTTTATTTTTAAAGTTAGAATCGTCAGTAAAAATATTGTCAATTTTTTCTTTTAGGTCAATTATTTTCGTTCTCTTATGAGTTAAAAGTTTATAGAAGGATTAAATTAGTGTATAGAAAGACTGTAGGGCGTGTTAACAATAAAAAAGATAACTAACTTTACTTATTTTTTGAATTTTTGTCTATTTACAAAGTTATACTACTTGCATTTTTAGGTTTTAGGCCAAAAAGCTACGAACAAAATTTTGAGACAAGCAATTCAACAACAAAATGAATTTATAAATGAAGAATATGAGAGTAGAGAATTCAAGTAATATTTTGTCATTCTTAATACGAGCATAGGGTTTCCTTCTAAACGAAAATGAAATACGCCTTATGTATATAGAGATAATCTCCGGGTAATGTTGCACTCTCCGTGCATTGATGAAAAGCAATTTTAATTGGAAAGAAGTTGTTCAATGATATAATGCTTTCATATGTCAATCTTATAGATAGTTTGAGTATCGCACTATACGTTCATTGTAGCAAATACAGTCTATGCCTGCCTCCATAATACGAGTATATCTACATACCATTTGCAAAAAAAATTCATTTGCAAAATAAACAATTATTTCATTTACAAAAGATATACCCATATCTCTATAACGTATGGAGAGTGTTCACGTTTTCTTAATATTTCAAATTTGGCATTTTGTGTTCATGTATAATTAACGTGCTCAGAGGCAGCGTTGTGGAGAGGGTGGAGTCTCATCTTTTGAGAAGGAATCGAAGCTGTAATAATTATTGCGACTTCGATTTCATAAATACTTATATATAAAAAATAAATTCATAGGCACTCTTTTTAGTGTGCAACTTTTCAAAAACGCGATATAAAAATGTTTATCTTTTTAGTCCAAGCCTTGTTTCTTTGCAGCTCATAGAAAAAGGGCGAAAAATTCAATAAAATTAAAGAATGAACTTTTTTATTTTACCTTAAAATTACTTTGTAAAGGAGTAAAATGTAGTTTATGAGTACAAAGTTTTTAGGAAAATTTTTTTAAGTCAAATACCTTTGGAAAAATTTTTGGGATAAATTCAGTTTATGAATCGTATTGTTTTGTCTTAGATGAAAAGGTTATAGACAATACTTTAAAAATCTTTTTGAAGACCCATGCAAGGAACACTAAACCAATAGAACATTTTAATAAATTATCTTGAAGAAAATAGATCAAACATTTTGCTTGCAACACAAAGTAAAATATATAAAATTCAGGAAATCTTTCAATGACTATCTAAAATTAACATTCACAAACGACCTTGAAATATCATACATGTCATCTTACTTTTTGGAGATAATATTTGAAACAGAAAATTTATGTTGAATAAATATAAATTTTTTGTCAAAGTCGCACATTTATAATATATAGGTGGAATCATTAATGTTTAAAAATTGGTACATAAATGGAGTTGCAGCCTTAAAAATTAAAAAATTAAATTTTAAGGTCGGCTTATTCCCTTGTATATACCCATTATGAATTGTTGTGACAAAATATAAGAGTTTAGTTTACTTCTCTAATATCCAAACTATCCAAAACTCATAATGTTTTTAAAATATTTTCACGTTTATAATTGGTTGTTTATTGTAATTGAATGAATCGTCACAGGCTTGATTTGCTCATTTTTCTTGATCGGCATCGCTAAATTTTTCACAGTTTGCCAATTTTATGACTGAGGTTTTATATTTTTAATTTGAATAAAATACTACCCGTTTTATCACACACATGTGAAAGGCGTTTTAAATGTTCTACATCTGTTGACACCCCGATAAAGCATCACAACTTCTCTTTTCACCGCCTGTCCCCAGTTTGTGGATTCTTTTTTCCTTCCTTCTATAGTCTTGTTAAAAAAATTTAAAATTTGTCTTGTTTAAAGTTTATTAAATTTTTTTAAAGAGAAAATAATACTTGTAAATGGACTATGAGATTTTTAACACAATATATCAGTAGTGTATGCATTTGCAATCATTCCCCCATAATCTGCCTTATTGAAGTCATATAGGACTTGTTGAAATCGTTTGACTCTTTTTCAATCTCCTGCATACAGATTGCAAGCATTATGATCAGCAGCGGTAAGAAGAGTATTGAACCAAATTATTCTGATGGTCAGTTGTATTTAACAATGAACCTCTTAGCACATTCCATGACTGTATCATTCATGTTTGTATTTCATCAAAAAAACGGCAATAGCAATCCAAGGATAGGTATGGCGGTTTAATTGTAAATATGTGCTTCTGTGTTTATTCCTGTAAATATGGAAGAGCGTTAGGTAAAAGAAATGGACTTTGCAAAGTTTTGATATGCCTTTGACATGTGACTGTACGCATTTTCATTGGTTATTTCAGTTCCGAGCATTGATTGATGCAAGTGTAATTTCTCATCGATACGCTCACGTCAATTGTTCTATTCTATTGCGTTTATCTTTGTTCTTTCTTCAACCACCGTAGAGATTAAACTTTTGTAACAGCTTCAACCTAAAAGTTTTTAAAGGAGCACTACATATTGTCAAAAGGCTTCTTCAGACGGACTGAATTTGCGAATACTGGACGTCTTTTTTTAGCCTTAAGACGTCGCTTCGAGTTTTTATTGAACGATGTTAATCTTGAGCATTTCTAACGTTTCTCTTAAAACAGTTTTAGAGAAATCATGAATTATTATTGTCCAAAATTTAGCATCGACATCTGTAGAAAATAAGGATCTGTACATCACTAGTAATTTCCAAAGAATATTTTATTAAGCCTAAATTCTATCTTTTAGTCGATTTATAGACTGAATAATTTTGATTTCCAAAAATGATCTGGCTTCATTTTATGTTCTGTTTTTGAAAGAACTTATACTTCTATTGATAAAATCTTTCGCCCAAATTAAAATTTAGTAACACTGTTTCCTTAAAAAAACAATTTACATAAAAAGACATTTTTCAACGAGCTAGAAGTGTGAGTATTGTTTTTTAAAATCCTGGCTTTGCCTTTCTTTAGTCTCGGGCTCGAATACCAGAATTTCAACTCTAAGAAAACTCCCCATTCTATTTCCAGAAGCGAGAATGGCGCTTCCTTGTGAAAATGCTTAATTGTATTTTTACCTATATTGTATTGCTGCAATTTCGCAAAACAGTGACAAATTGGAATTAATTCCTTTTAAATCTTTATCAAAATGTTTTAAATATTTTTTAGAGATGCCAAAGTTCCATCTGATGAAAACGGTGAAATCACTTCTGAAGGCCTTTTGAAAAAAGAAGAAACTCTTGCGCTAAAGGATGATCATGGTGATGAAGAAGATGATACTATTTACGAGAATATAGTATATTTTTTTTAAAATATTATCCTTTCTATGCTTACTTTTTGGGGCATGGTGATGATATTTTATCCAGGGCTGGGGCAAAATATATATACCATTTTCAGTTCTATTTTATCTTTTTTCAATTTTATTCTAAATTGGTTGTAGTGCAAGTCCCTAACACAGGTGATTTGTATAATAAATATCTTTATCTTGTTATTTTGATTATCAGGTATAAAAACTAATTTTGCTTTTTTCATATGGATTGGCACAAACTCTTTGATCCAATTGAATTTAAATATTTAAATCATTTTTTATTTTTAATCAATCCAATTACGTTAGAATCGAAGCAATTAATTTGAACATTTACTGAATAAACTACTAAAATTAGCTGCTCAAAATCTAGAATCTGATTTGCTAAATAATAATAATTTTTACCATCCATATGTATTATTTATATATGTATATACGAACAGCGCTATTTACATGGTATATTTAAAATCATTTGTGATATATCTATTATGTTTCTATGGTGGCTTTATAACGCATGAAAATGGAGGGGAACTTAATCTCCACTGGCTCACTTTATTCATATAGAATAGTCAAAAAATTTCTAAAATTTGCTAAATTTTTCAAAAGAGTATTACTAAAGTAGTGGATCTGAGTTTATAATTGATAGTACTGGCTGGTCCACTCCTCTTTGAATTATACCAATATTTATTTGAAAATTAGTTTAAAAAATCTTTATTTTGAATTTAAAAAATGATTGAATTATTTTTCCAAATTTTTTTGCAGGTTGTCGTGACTTTTGTATGGAAAACCTTTTTTTCATATTTTTAGTTCCTTTTTTATCCAATATAATTTTTATATTAGCAATCAGCGCGACGAGATGAACATGGATGTATTTAAATAATGTGCAAAAAGTTAAATAAAATTTTCAGGGTTTCCCCTGGCCCCTCGAAAAAATGATTTTATCCTTAACAAGTACAGAAATATACCATGTATATAGCCTCTAGACATATAACTCGCACTTTCCAATCTAGCCCTCTTTGACAGTTCCTTTCCTGAAGGTCACGCAAAAATTCCTACTCTGGTTCCTATTAAAATTTCTCCTTTTTGATTCAAATATCATGTTAAATTAAAATTTGCAAGAAAAATTATTTATCCCAAAAAAATAGATGTATTCTCAAATATATATATGTTTGTAAAAATTTGAGATGCTAAAAAGGATGTCTAGAGAACTTGTATACAAAAGTTTGGATTAATCAGGTAACGTTTCTCAGAACGAAAGTAATGAATATAAAATTAATAAACGATTTATATACGATAAAAAATATTAATTTTTAAAAAAATGCTTTTTAATGGTAATATGCCAAATGTGCATTAGACAAATTATGTTAAGCAAACTGTTCCAGCATTTATCTTATTTCCACTCCATTTAATCATTTTTTTCTGTTTCTAATATCTCAAAAATTATATGAAACCTTAATATATTCATATGCTATATTAATTAATAAATAATTAACGTGAGCTTTAGCAGGAACTGAATCTTATCTCTCACAGAAAACTCTATGCGAATCCAATGTGATAACGTATCCACTCACATCAAAACAAGAAACCTCTTGAATTTTTTGGACTTCAATAAAACATATGACGTGTTTCCATCATCAAGTCATATTCGTTATTGTTTTGTAGCAAATTGTTATCCAAGAAAATGTCAAAGGGCCTATATGTAAAAGTCATGCCATATATGTATGTATTGAATGTGGAAATGCATAAACTTTTTTATAATTATATTTTATAATCGCTTTTATGTTTTGTAAATACAATTTTTTTTAATCAAATTCTATTTTTCTCATTTGTTTTTTAAGCGTGTTTTCTAATTTATTTTGCTTCTAAACGGATAAATTTTTATGCTTAAAAAATTATTTTTTGATAGATGGCGTTAAAATTAACTTGTTTTAGCACCTAACAAACTTTTGTTCAAGGTTCTTTATAATAATATAAACTAGATAAAATAGAAAACATTTACATGACAATTTCAATAGGACTTACATATTAACTTCCTTATGTAAATTGCCTTTGAAAATTTTTAGTTAACGTAAAACCCCCACTCTGTCCTTCAAGGGTTAAAAAATTTTATAATGGTAATATGCCAAATGTCCGTTAGGGAAACGATGCTAGGCGAACTGTTCCGTTAGTTATGTTATTTCCACTCAAATTTTTTCTTTCTGACATTTCAACAATTAATGTGAGCAATTTTTAGATCAAGAGCAGCAGGAATAGTGTCTTTAGCAAATATAATGACTTTTTGTTTGAATGATCTTTGCATTTTTTAAGAAGCTCTCTAAGCAAGACGAGGATGCATTCGAGCGCTTTATGGGCCTGTCATCTTCAGATCATCGGGATCGCATTTCCGATTTGATTTCAGCGAAATTAACATCAAGAAAGAGTGAAATTCTGACTCAATGCTCAGGTGACTGCATTTTCTTCTAGCGATTCGTATTTTTATTTGAGTTGGCCAACATTTCAATGCGTATACAATAGAGCAGTATGCTACATGAATTCGTTACACCTGGGCATTGGCAAAATGAAGGCCACGTTCCAATATTAAAATATTCCGAATTCCAAAGCCTTCGTAATAATCGTTTAAAACAGTTTTACGGTAAATTGGTATATATGCATTTTTTGAAGTCGTTGGTTTTGAGAAATTTAAATTACAGAGCAAACTTGTCGATTTAACTAGGTAAAGGTACCGTGGGGTGTTTTCATCGAGAAGGCACAATTGCGTCTCTTGTATTGAACTAGGAGGATACATTATTTAATTAGAGGGATTTAACTAAAAGATGCGTGTTTGATTCCAATATACGGTTTACTACCTTCGACCTACATTAAGCCAAAAAGGTACAGTATGCATGCATGTAAATATAAAATTGATTACTTACCTTCTAAAACTAGGAAACTTTTATATTATACTTATATCAACTTATTGTGGGAACCCACTAATCAAACACAATTGAGGAAATTATCTGAAATACTAAAAAAATTGCTCTGGGCGTTCACCCTTTGTGGATCAGTGTTCCAAAAAATGAAAATCGTGTTCTTTAAATATTTAAAATTTCTTTGAAAAAGAAAGCAGCTGATTCCCTAAAAGATTCAGGCAGTTCTATATCAATTACTTAATGTCGTCTTTTTTTGGATCACATGGGATTAACTTTTTTTTAAGAACGATCATTGCACTAGTGCGGCGCGGCATCAAAAGCATAAAATCGGTCTTTATAAAGAGCATTTTCAATTAACTCTGAAAAATTGTTCTAGTTACTTGGACTGAAGCCAAATTACTGAGTTATATATATCATATTATTCATAAATCAATAAATTTGCGAAAATTAGACACTTAACCCATTTACGGCCAATGTTCCTATTTTGGAACATAAGTAATTTCATCTTCGTCTGCTTTTTTCAATGACTTTGAATATAAATCGTCTGCGTTTTTTTTTAGATATCGTCTGCTTTGCTTGGCCTTAAATGGGTTAATATGACATTGTTAGCCTATTTTTTCTGCAACTTTGTTATATGAGCCGCAAAACAAGAGGTTGAGAATCATACCACTGAATTATAGATCTATGAGTTGCAGTATGTATAAATGCGATCGTGGGTATGGATTAGGCTAGAAGGTAGTGAGAGTAGAACAAAGACACATAATAATAATAATAATGATGAAGAATATGTGTAGAAGGCAAAATAATTTGACAATAGATTGATAAATCTAATATATAAACAGGCAAATGGCGATAATAAATACATAAAGAAAATGCATGCCTCTCTTTATACGACGCGAATTTTAATCATTAATATACTTCATTGTATATTTATTAGTATCTCTACTTAATGAAAAATTACTTCATCTGCAACATAATTGATCTCTCTTAGTTTATTCTGAGGAGTGCAAAATTAATATGTCTTTATCGTAGTACTGCATAATCTCTGTATCTGACATGATTTTATTGCATGGAAGTTCGGACTCCGTAGTGTTCCATTCGTAGTGCTCCCCTTTTTCCGAAAATCTACTTCGGATAAAATTCAAGTTTCCATTTTGTTATAGCATGAAGTGGATTGTGAGAAGTAAATTAATTGATTACATCCATGAAAAAAGACTCGTTTGAAGTAAATTTTATACTAGGATTTATTTTCCTTTGCGTGTTGGTGTTGTTGCATTCCTCCAAAGGCATATGCAGCTTTATAATGGATCTAAGATAGAAAAATCGCCTGCTTCAGTAGCCAAGTAGTAGGCATACTGAACTATTTGGCGGATGCCTGTTTTCTCTTCAATTCTGAAATAATTATATACTGATATATCACATATAATCATTTCCCAATGACCTATACTTTTATAGACCAACTCTCCATCGTTGATTCGCTAGATCCGCGTATCATTGAAATATATGAGGGTGTCAGCAGCATCTTGGCTCATTATCGAAGTGGCAAAATCCCAAAAGCCTTCAAAGCGTTGCCCTCATTTCAACACTGGCAACAATTGTTGGACCTCACAAAACCGGATGACTGGACCTCTGCAGCAATGTTCCAGGCTACTCGTATCTTCGCATCTAATCTCGACGTTAAAATGGCCGAAAAGTGAAATGTTCTGTTCTTATTTCGATCCACCTCATCAATCCCTTTTTCTTTAGATTTTACAATAAAGTTTTGCTTCCAAGAATTCGCGATGACATTCAAGAATTCAAGAAGCTGAATCCGCATCTTTATCAGGTAATTTTTACAACAATTACTCACCTACCCTTTGGAGAGCCTTTAACACAACCAGAGAGCGTTTTAATAAGTAAAACTGCGTTATCTTAACTTTCATTATCGCATTTAATTCAATAAAATTTAACTCTGAGCGATTGTTATTTGATTTCATGATACTTCTGATACTTTTTTCATGATACAAAAATACCTATTGGAATAGTTTACAATGAGGCGCATGAGTATTGGGTAAATCAGTAAACTTTTACTGTCATTACTCACAGACTCCATAACCATTCGTTCTGATTGTTGTTATTGCCCGCAGATTAAAGTGTAGAATTTTGTTCCACTTTCGATGCAGCAAAGATAAATGAGTAAATCATGCAAACCTACATAAAAGCCATCGTTAGGTCTTCTGGCTTCAGGTGTAGACGCTTTATGGTTTTTAGATCCAAGACTGAGCCAAGTTGTTTTCCCACTTTGCTAGTAAGTTTACCACTTGGCACGGGTTGGACCTTAAATGAATGAAGTTACTATCCTTTAAGAAAGTAGATGAGTGTATAACATTCTTCACGTGGGCGATATTTTCGCGTCTCACTCTGTGCACGAACTTGTAATATTCTTTGTAGGCCATGTTCAAAGCTCTGTTTAAGCCAGCGGCCTTCTTCAAGGGCATCTTGCTTCCGCTGTGCTCGAGCCCAGACTTCAACCTGCGCGAAGCCGTAATCCTTTCATCGCTGCTCTCCAAATGCTCCATTCCAGCTCTGCACTGCGCGGCCGCCATCTTCAAGCTCTGCCATCTCCCCCACTCCCCACCCACCTCCCTCATCATCCGCACCCTCTTGAACAAAAAGCACGCTCTACCCTACGCTGTCATCGACGCACTCGTCGACTACTTCCTCGGGTACAGTCCTTTCATTTTCTTTTCCATTTATAACAGAGCTTTTAAAGCAGTGTCCAAATTGCTGCATATATAGCATAAAATTAATAAATCAATAAACTTGCAAAATGTTGACTGTTTTAATATGTTTGTTAGAAAATTATATACTTTCTCATTTAATAGTATAGCATTTTTATTGATTATATTCCTTAATCTAGTCAATAATGATGTTTCAAAAGTGATAGGTGATGGATTGAATTAAAAAGTAAGAAAATCATTTGATAACAACAAACGTGTATTTAATAAATGTCGAAACTTTCTTATCTTTTCTCGATCATACAAAAAATACAATTGAAAAAAGGCAATATTATGAGTGGCCTAAATGTAAAAAGGATCAAATATTCATTAAAAGCAAAAATCACAGTTGGTGTTTCGCGTGTTTCTCACTTTTATGATATTTATTAAATTGTTCTTTCAAATCTTAAAATACATGCTCCTGTATCATTGCTTTGAAAAAAATAGTTTAAAATACATACTTATTCTGTAGAACACACTTAAACTGTTTTAAATTTTCTTGGGTTTTCCTCCATAAATGTAGGTTAATTTTTAAATAAACGACATTTGGTTAAAATTTCTTACATTGTTATTGTGGAAATAAGAGTTTGCAAATTGTGAGAGAGTTCAATATATGTTTGTTAATGTGGCAACATTTGAACACAGATTTTATTAATTTACATTTCATTTATTACTTCAAATAGATTTCACTCAAGCAAAATGGAACTAACTGTCATGTGGCATCAATGCTTACTAACTTTTGTGCAAAGATACAAGGAAGATTTGTCTGTTTTGCAAAAAGAAGCTCTACTAGATCTCATCAAACGCAAAAAACATTACAAAATCTCTCCCGAAATTAGAAGAGAAATCGAAAATTCTACTTCCAGAGCTGGCGAAATACTTGAAAACACAGAAGAAGAAATGGTAGAGTGTTGAAACGAAAAAAATGCACTCGTAAATGGACAATGTGATTCTTTCGTCACAATTCGCTAAACGTGTGTTAATAAAAAAAATTTAAAAACGAAATTCGTCTGACTTCTAATTCCTCTTTTTAAAATAATATGCTAATACTTTAGCATTTACATAAACACAGTAAGCAAATGTATAGGTTTAAAAATACAAGTAGATGGACAAAATTTATTTTCGTTTTAGATGCTATGATTGATCGACTATATTAATTTCTTCTTTTATTATGTTTTGAACAAAAGTATTTCCTCTTCCTTGCACAATTGTGGCAAGTGCACCCAGAAAGTTCTAATAACCCTTCAAGACGGAACTAAATAATACGGGTAGAAGATAAAGTGTAGCAATAATTATAACATTATTGAAGTGTACAAAATTTACATTTCATTTATTCATTTATAAGATGCTTTATTTGGTTCACATCTTTTTTCACCGTTTTTATATGTATGAACGCAGGAATTCAATGAATTAAAAAGAATAAAACTTTTTTTATACTTTTTGATAACACAACAACATGCCGCTACTGCAAGAATTTTAGTTGATGTCTCTATAGTCTCGTCTTTTTGACCTCTACTTTCGAAATTTTATTTTGAGAATACTATGTAAGATCTGTTTTACTTTTTATCAGGGCTAATCTTATAATTCTAATTTTCAAAAATATAACATTCTAAAATATGTGATGGATGAAAGAAAACGTAGCTAAGAGCTCATATTAATTTGAAGAAAACACATTTATTTTATCTGGCAAAGAAGTGAAATCTGGGTTGTAGGTTTAGACTTTTAGATACTTGAATTGTGTTTAAAATTATAAAGCATACTTTTTGTTTTAATCTTTAGCATACTATTAGTTAGAAAGATTTTATGGAGTCGCTGGAAGAAATTTGAGCTTATCTTGTCAAGTACTCTTAGAATCTTTTCCAGTTAACAATATTTTATGATGAATAGTGAATTAAGGAAAAATAAATTGTATGTATGTTTATATTTTTATCTTTTAAAAATTTTCAATCTAATTAAATTCCAATCACTGAAAACGATAACTTAAATTTTCCATAATTAGTCGACAGGATGTGTACCGATTAATCCTTAAAATTTTTAAGAATCAATATCGGCAAAAACAAAAATACCGATTCTAATCAAAATTTAAATCTTTGAACTCATTTATAATATAAGAAAAAATGTTTAAATAAATATTAAAATTTTAATATCTAATTTATCGGGAACCCTTTGATTTTCTTTATAAAAATGAATATTAAATTTTATTCTAATATTTTTCCCAAATACAGCTTGTGTAATGAGCATTTGTTAACTTTATCAAACAATGGATCCGGGTAAACTTCAGCACCCCATTGCAACTCTTGACAACGTCATTGTATATTTGTATATATCTTTGGCGGGCACACTTAAAAGTTAAGAGCTTCATGACATTTTTACTTGAGTTAAAAAAGTTATTTATTTTTTAAAATAGTCATACATTTTTTTCAAAAAAATTACGAAAAGTAATGAAACCTTTCTTTGGGGTAACGAAAACGGCCAAAAAAATAACAAATGGCTTTTTTATTAAAAGTAACGAAGTTATTTTTAGTGTTAACGACCCACGTCCAAGCATCAGTATCATTGTTCGTGGTTGTAAACAGTAGCTTGGCTAGAATTTTTATTTGGAAGGGCCCTACTTTGCATGTTTACCTACTGGTTATGTCTAAAATTAGAGTAATAAATGATGCTGTAACACTTTTTGTGTTTATGAACTCCTTTGTGTACTTTTCTTTCTATTTATAACATTTTTGATTTTATCATAGTATATATGTTCGTTTCTCATACCAATGGGTAATTTTTTAGGTATAAAGCAATCTTAAAAAAAATTAAACGATTTGATACTCCAAACAAATGATATCAATAATTTTTCTATATATTTTTTATATTGTAATTATGAGCATTACGTCAAGACAGATTCATTATTTCAATTTTTTGATAGTGCGACCTGTAAATTGGATGGAGACGCCGATACCATGTGGCCATGGCTCGGAAAAAAAAATGAATTATTTTACAAAAACTTTACAATTACTAAATATAGGTTTGGGAAACTAAAATGGATTGGATCCCAATAGCATACACCATTCTCTAACCTTTTTGTATTTTGTCCATCCTAAATGGGGACGTAAAATCGAATTCTAATCGTTTTAATGACTTTGATCTTATAACTAAGGGGACGTGAACCAATTATTGTCAAATTTTGCCCCCCCCCCTATTGTCAGCCAATGTCAACTTTACTTCCCCCCCCCCTTCCCACTTTTAGTTGACATCAACTTTTAAGAAAAAATAGAAGATGAAAAATTTTTATTTTGTAGAAAATATTTGGTCAATTCTATCAAAAATATTCAGCCCCAAACTATTTTCATCTTCATATTTAAGTTCTTCGTACCTTTCATTTTCTAAAATTATTTGAGCTTGTTAGGGTTTAAAGATGCATAATGATGAGTGCTTGTTTTTTTCTTTAATTGAACAAAAGTTCTTTGAACACTTCAAGCAACTGCGGAATTAAATTAAAGTTCTTCCTTCGGCATCCAATTTTTGCAAAGAAGGGTAGAACTCATCGAAATATCTACTTAAACCAAGATTTTCATAAACTGAGCTTAAAATAGTGAACGAAAATGACCGTTTATCATGTCTATAGCTAAGCCTTCTGTTGTTGAACTAATTGGAACAGGAGGTGATAAAAACCTAAAAACAGAATTAACAAAAATGCAGACAACAACTTTCGCTTGAAAATCTAAGCTTAATCTCACCAAATAAGCAAGAATGTGTTTTCAATACTCGCTCTCTTTGCGTTTAATAGAAAATGGACAAATAAGACCTGATCCTGAAAGAACCAGGTCCCTTCGAGTGCTAAGGTTCCCGAAACACCGATTGAATTAGAAAGAGTTAAAGGTTTGTTCAGTTATTATTCCAAATGGATTCATAAATTTTCTGAATTAATTAACCCGCTAATTTGTGCTAGTTTTCCTCTTGGTAAAGAACAAATTGAAGCTTTCAATGAAATAAAAAACAAGATTTTGAATTCTGTAATTTGGGCTATAGATGGTAAGACTACTTTTGAAGTTAAAACAGACGCAAACAATTAAACCGTATCAGCGGTTCTCCATCAAGAAGGACGACCTGACGCCTTCTTTTCGAAGACTCTTTTAGGCAGTGAGAAGAAATATTCCATCATAGAGAAAGAAGCTCTCGCAATCATTGAGACCCTGAAGCACTGGCGGCATTACCTAGTAGATAAAATTTTCATTCTGTCTCTTTTATGCTCAACCAAAAACAAACTAACAAAATCAAAAACGAGAAGATTTTAAGATGGAGACTCGAACTTTCCAGTTATTACTTTGACATAGAACATAAATCCGGTAAGTTGAACGTTGCGAGACTTTGTTCATGCCAATCATCCTGCCATCCAATTGAAAAGCTCCGTTTCCTTCATTCAAAATTAGCTCATCCTGAAGTCACGCGGTTGGAGAACTAAGAATTTATCATTTTTTTGTTTCAGAAGTCCGTATGTTTCAAATGTCCTGTTGGATCAAGCCAAGGTTCACAAAAGTTGAAGAAACAATGGTAGAGGTTACAAGGCCATGGAAGCGACTCAATTTGGACTTTAAAGGACCACTACCTAGTGCTAAGAATAATAAATGTCTTCTGGTATTTGTCAACGAGTTTTCGCGATTCCCTTTTGTCTTGCCTTGACATATCGTCTACGACTTTGATAAAGCAGTTAACCGGTTTGTTTTCCGTATGTGGACTGCCAAATTACGTTCATTCTGATCGTGGAAGTGGATACATGAGTGAACAGTTTTGCAACTTCTTGAAATCTCATAATGTTGTACCTAGTAGAACGACTCCTTAAAACCAGGCTGGAAATGGTCAGTCTGAGAGATTTGTGGAAACGATATGGTAATATATCCAACTAACTCTGAAATCTAGGAATTAAAATGTAGTCCACTGGGAACATGCTATCCCCGAAGCGTTAAATTCTATCAGGACTTTAATTAATACTTCAACAAATGTTTCACCGCATGATTTAATCTTTAAATTTTATAGAAAAACTTCGATGGGAGCAGCTGTACCCCAATGGCTCTTTTCTCAAAAGTAGAGGTTTACGGAAAATTGGTAAAAACGTGAGATGTACTGGATGCAAATCATTTGTATGCACAAGATCCAGGGAAGATAGTCTAAAACACTTTGCTCCGGCTCGTAGTAGTGCTGATGTTTATTGGCAAGTAAATAGTGAAAAGCAGTTGGCTCAAAATCTCAACTCTTATTGTTCTGAACAAGAAAAGCCATCTTCTGAAGATGTTATATCAATCCCTGAAGAACCGAATTATGATGATCACAGAAAGGAGGTGGAACAAAGTCATCAATGCAGACAAAAAAGAGATGATCCAAAAACAGCTCGAACCTGTTCTAAGATCATCCCGCGAAAGAAAACCTGTTGAAAAGCCCCCTTGATGATTTCCTACATGCGGTTGATGTCATATTAGTACAATTACAAGTTATGAAAGTTTAATTTGTTTTTTTTTAATTTATATATATATTTTTTTAAATAACTCCATAGTGCTTTTGGTTTTGTTTTATGTAAGAAGATAAAATGAGATTCTGTTTTATGTAAAAAGATAAAATGTTATAAAGTTTAACGAAACATCATGGCTGCTGTTTTTTGAGAAATGATGTGAATTTTTTAAAAAGAGATAACTAGTTCTATAAATAAAATATCATCGCAAAAACTGTAATACATACGCTGTTATTTTGCACCAGTTGCCTCGTTCGTTGCATTTGAGATACGATGGTTTTATTTTTTTTAATTCAACAAACTTTTAATATAAGTTAAAGCTTTTATATCTTGACAGCTATGTAAAGTTTTGTGAGTTTTCAAGTACTCCAAAGAAAGCTATAAGCGTTTAAATTTTTTAACTTTAAATACTATATAGCAATGCCTCCGAAGCTTTGCCAAGGTATGATAAAATATATAAATATTTTATGATTTGCAGAAGATACTGTGAAATCTACAGATCTGAGAAAAAGAGAGATCTATATATAATATTGATGTCAACTTTTCCAAACCCCCCCCCCCCCCCCCTATCCACCTTTTTTCAACTTGAAGCCTCCCAGTCTATGTTGACATCAATTGTGAATGACCCCTAAAGAGTGTAAAAATAGTTATAAGAGAAGGCAGTCTTATTCTGAGAAAATTAAACATCAGAATAAACAAATTTTTATATTGGAAACAAGAATAAAATTGGAGATAATATTTGAAAATTTGGTATTCGAAAGCACAAAACTTTTTCAACGAAAAAACAAGATAGGAAGTTATTATTATCAGGGGCCTGGTTGATGCTTCAATTTGTCTGCAATCAGTTTAAATTCAGGCAGCAGGCGATTTTCATTTGCACACCTCATTAAAATCCAAATTCATAATGGTATTTCTTTTCTTTGTCTTGATTGAAACTAAGGATGAGAAGCCTTGCTCACATAGATATAATGTTTACTGTTCATCAGCTAACTCTTTGTACCCTAGAAATTAATGGGATAGTTAAATGTCTTGAATGCTTCTTTTTCAATCGGAAAATGGATTGAGAACCCAAATATTGGAGATCCTACGGTCATTTTCATTGTCTCGAAAATAAGTCAACATTTCCTTGTATCAAAGTAAGATGCTGGTTTATCAAGTGTCATTCGTATTCCCGTGTCTGTTCTTTGAGCAGTTGATGTTCGTAGCCATATTCATTCATGTAGATATTAAAGTTTCAAACTCAACACAAATTTACCTCGAGCACTTGGCAAATGCATATACATCACTTCATTATTTGAGCAGTCATGATCCTTGTGCCAGTTTGATGATGGAATTTTTCGTTGCTGTTATGAAACATGACATAAGTCGACATTTGTCTTACTAATGCATCATTAGAACGCTTTTTTAAACTACCTTATCTAATCTCATGCATCCTAAGGTTGACCGTCTACCCGGATACAACTGGTATACACTATATATAATTCAAAAAGAATGAATAAAATATAATAATCAGAATTCAAGGTATAAAAAATTAGGATGGGGAACTACAATTTCCGACACAAACATTCAATTCGTTTTGAAAAATGTGCCAATATAGAGAATAAATTCTAGCCCCAAAAGCAGGGTATACGAATTTGATGAATAAATTTATTTCAAAAATAATATCACAATGATAAAATGAATCATTCAATAAGAAAAGTATTATTTTAAAATGACTTACATCTTTTCTACATATTTAAGCCCTAGAATTTTAAGGCCTTTAGAAATGATGAGGGAAGTTACCTCACATAAAATCAACCTCTCATAAAATATCTTTGGCTCTTCAGTATCAGATAATTTCTCCACACAATAGCAGGTATCATAAAATTCTGTGAAAGCGCAAGATATTTGGTAAAGATAATCACATAGCGTATGAGGATTTAAGGAATCGTGGACTACAACAAGAACTTCGGAAAAGCGCGCCAAAATAAAACACAACTTCCTTTCTTTCGGATGTAGAAAGAAAGTTGAGACATTTGAACTAATTGCAAAATGTTTTAAATTTTCTGAGGACACAGCTGCCTTTCTTGCAATTGACTTGATCCTTGTTAAGGCATAGAGAAGATATACTGCTGTATTTCCCTTATCGTCAAGCATTTTCTCAAATGAAAATATGTAATCTTTAATACGATTTGTTGAAAGATCTGCATACTTGATGCAACCAATTGTAACAGCATTTTTGGCAGCATTAAATTCTTCTTCAGTTAACACTTTGTCCCTTTTTTTCTCAAGCAACTTCTCTTCTGCTCGTTTAAAGCCTTCATTGAGTAAATCAATCAATTTGATGGTATCGCCAGATCTTGTCTTAAACTTCTTCCTGTCTTCTCCAAGAACAACTCCAAATGATGCATGCTCCATACTAGTACTGACTTTATCCCAACCAAGCATCCTACATGCATCAAATAATGTATCAAAGTGCTCGCTTTGTCCAGAATCTACAACGTAAACCAATCTAGACGCTCTCTCCACTTCAATTCTTTGCTTAATGGCAGCTAAATCAGAAGTATCATAGGTGAATCCACCATCTGATTTAACAATGATAAGAGGAACTTTGTGCCCAGGAACAAATAAACACTTTCTACCATCTTCATTCACCAATCTACCACCATTTTCTAGCTCTTGAACCATCTGAATCATGTGCGTTTGATAAAAAGATTCACCACGGGGGATCAAGTTGTTGATATTCAGTATTTCATATATTTTATTGAACTCAACTAAGGAAATATCGCAAATAGACTTCCAAAGTTTATAAATATCTTCTTCTTTATTTTGAAGTTTAACGACATTGCTATAAGCTCTTTGTTTGAAATCAGGATTTTCATCAAATTTTAATTTTGCTTGTTTATAAAAGCTTTGAAGATCAGTGATTTTCAAAGCAGAGAAGTCTAATTCATCACATTCTTGAAGAAAAGCAGTGAGCATACCAAACTGGGTACCCCAGTCCCCCAAATGATTTATGCGAACAACTTTGTAGCCAAAAAATTCAAAAAGATTTGCTAAACTATCACCAATAATCGTGGATCGTAAGTGACCCACATGCATTTCCTTTGCAATATTTGGGGAAGAATAATCGAGGCAAACAGTATCCTTTTTGAAATCAAAAGGAGCCTTGATTCCATTTAAGAATGTATCAAAAATAAATTTACTAAGGAAAAGGGAATTTACCTTTATGTTTATAAATCCAGGCCCAGATACGCTTAAACCATCAACAATATTGTTTTTAGGTACATTTTCAATTAGCTTATTAGCTATATCTTTGGTATTGAGAGATAAATCTTTAGACAAGGCCATTGATGCGTTACACTGATAGTCTTCAGAATCTTGAAAAGGGTTAAGAGTAACATTAGCTTTAGTAGTTATATTAAATACTTTTTGTATTGTATATGAAAATAGTTCTTCTAAAAAAGAGACTAAACTAAGAGAGCATTGATTAAAACGAGAAGATTCTTCTTTAAGAGATTTTTTTATAAAATTTAATCTGTATTTAAGTTTTGAGTTTACAGATTTTACTTCATCAAAAATATTATTTTCTGTGTCTTTTGGCTGAAAATTTATTCTCTCTTTTATTATGTTAAAAAATGTGCTGAAATCATAAAATTCTTTTTTTTGTGTTAATAAAGTATCCATTGTATATAGATTGTAAAAAAAAGAATAAAAATAAAAAATAATTGTATGACGTCTCTATATATCTATGATGTATATTTTTTTAATCTTTTTCTGTTTCTTCAAAGAAACCTTTGAAATAAAATGTGAATATTTCTGAAACATTCATATAAAAGTTTTTTCTTTGTTTTGTAAATTTCTGATATACTTAAATTTCTTTTGTTCTCCCTATTTATTTTGATCTTTAATATATTTCTTCATATTTTTGGGCGAAATTTTTCTTAATTAATTATTTTATGTATGTAATTTTCAAAGCTGTAAATTATTATTTAATTTATTTTTAATGTTTGTGATAAAATTTAAAAGGAAAAAATTCGATAATAAGAAAGATTTTTTGAGTAAACTGTTATGTGTTAAGATAATTTATTAACCAACTATGCCTTGCGTCAATGTCAGGCATTTAAATAGTGTTAACATAAATAAATATTGGCTCAGGGATGCCTTTTAATTAAAAGGTGCAATGAGCTTACAGCATATATTTACAATCATATAACATTCTTCCCTTCCAGGAAAACAAAGATCACCATTGTACTTGAAGTCTTTCTACCGGCTTCCTTTCCCTACTTGATCTTCTTGGAAGGAGTTCAGAGCTTTGGTCTTCAGTTTCCTTTTGTGTCTATCCACTATCCGTTTGTTCTTCTTTATCAAATGCGGTACCGCCTTGATAATCGCTTGTTGTAAGCCCACCTTTTTCGGCAATCTTTTCCATTGAGTACTCCTTTGAGTTTTGGTTTTGAAGAGCTTTACTTTGAGGGGCTGGTGATAGATGCTTTAAGCAAACGGTGTCTTCTCTTCCACTTGTATATAAAACATGTGCGTACTGGTGATTTGCATCGATTACATTAACTTCCTCTACTTGCTCCATGTATTTGCTACTTGGGATGAACTTTCTGACGAGAGCCTTGTATGGACTCAGTAACCAGTGTGGCATGGAAGTTCCTGTCTGCGTTTTTCGAGGAAAAGAAAAGATAGGCTCATGCAGTGACTTGTTAGTGTTAGTACATATTAAAGTTCGCAATGCATCCGGAATAGCCTCTTCCCAATATCATATATCAAAATTCAAACCTTTAAATGTCAATAAAATTGATTTCCATATAGAACCTACAAATCTCTCAGCTTGCCCATTTCCTTCTGGGTTATATGGAGTTGTTCTACTGGGTACAATACCTTTTGTTTTCAAAAAAGTTCTAAACTCCTCTCTCATAAAGCTACTACCACGATCAGAATGCACATAGTTTGGCAAACCAAAGACAGAAAAGAGTTTTCTTAAATGAAAAACTAAAGTTGTAGACGAAGTATTTTGACAAGAAATTGCAAAAGCAAACCTAGAGTATTCATCTACAACTACTAAGATATATTTGTTGTTAGACACACTTGGTATTGGACCCTTAGAATCTAAATTAAGCCTTTCTCAGGAACGAATTGCTTTTATTAATTTTTCATTAGTTTTAACAAACTGTGGCTTAACATAAGCAAATATGACAACCATTGCAGACGCTACGAACTTCTTCTACTGAAAACGGCAAGTTCCTAGATCTAACAAAAGCCATGAGTCGAGTAACACCAGGATGAGACAACCTATTGTGTAAAATTTTCAGTTCATCTAAAGTTATTGGACTTGTAACAGCGCAAATCCTTGAGAGTGCATCAGCTGCCAAGTTTGAAGACCCTGATTTATACGCAATGTCAAAATGAAAACACGAAATCTCTAATCTCAAGGGCAATATTTTTTAATTTTTTTTTTATGATTTGTTAACTTTTGGCTAAACATAAAAGAAATCGACTTCTGTTCTGTTACAAGTAAGAAATGCTTACCTATTAAATAATGTCGCCAACACTTCAGGTATTCGATTATAGCCAAAGCTTCCTTCTCTATGATAGAGTAATTACGTTCAGTTTTACTGAGAGTTTTAGAAAAAAAAGCTACTGGACGTCCTTCTTGGTTCAAAACAGCTGATATTGTTTTATCACTAGCATCACTTTCTACCTGAAAAGGAACTGAATCATCAACAGCCCACACAACAGAATCCATAATCTTTTTTTTTAATTCATTAAATGTTTGGCTAGCTTCAATATTTAAAGCTAAACTTGTATTGATAAAGGTTGTATTAACTTCGAAAACAAGGTATCCACTTTGAATAATAACTAAAGAATCCTTTTACTCTTTCAAGATCCTTTTTTGTTTTGGGCTCTTTTAACATCCTTTGTGGTTGTAATCTTTGAGGATCTGGTTTAATCTTACCTTCTTCTATTAAACAACCAAGAACTGATAAAGATTTGGTACTAAAAACACACTTATTTTTATTGAATGTAAGGTTCACTTTAGAAGAAGCCTTTAAAATTTTAAAGATAAAAAATTTTTTAAACTCTTTTTTTTTGCTTAGCTACTTTTCATCTTAACCCATTTAAGACCAAGCAAAGCAGACGATATCTAAAAAAAACGCAGACGATTTATATTCAAAATCATTGAAAAAAGCAGACGAAGATGAAATTACTTATGTTCCAAAATAGGAACATTGGTCGTAAATGGGTTAATCTAAAAAGGGGTTTAAATTTGAAATTTAAATTTATAGGTCACCAATAACTTTAACCCATTTAAGACCAAGCAAAGCAGACGATATCTAAAAAAAACACAGACGATTTATATTCAAAGTCATTGAAAAAAGCAGACGAAGATGAAATTACTTATGTTCCAAAATAGGAACATTGGTCGTAAATGGGTTAATAAAATGCTTTATCGATTTAAAAATATTTCTCTTGTGTTTTATGTTTGGTTAGAATTTTCTTCGTATTATTTTTCTTTATTATGATTGAAATTTATGGATTAGGAATAAAAAAAAATTATTTCTTTTGGATTTTTAAAGAAGTGTAAACAACGGTTAGACTATAAATTTGAAGACTGTGTTTTGTAGGACTTGTTCTATTTTTTATTGCCCTACAGGTTATAAATTTAACAATTTTTTTTATTGTAAATAATGATAATTTCAAAATTTTTGCAATTCCATATAGTAGAATTTTTATAAATAAAAACTGTAAAATTCAATTTTCTTTATTATAAAATTTTTTCTTAGTAAATGTTCACTATATTAATCAATTCGTATATCAATTCTCATCTTATACATTCAACTCACGTTTATGGTGGCTCTACTTTGTTAAATTAGATTTGTGCCTTGAATTGTTAAGTCCTCCATATATTTTCAAATTATTTGCTCAATTCTCTCATTTTATCTATTAAGTATTTTTACTTATAATGCACCTAGCGATATTAGGAAAACTCACAAAGATACAAGGCATTTGATTGAGCCAATTTTTTACAATTTTATTTTACCAGACTCAAAATCTTGGAGAATGCTAAATCTCTTTTGGAAACTGAAACCAAAAATAAGCCTACTAAAGATCCTAGATTTTACTCTAAAATTATCCTTAATAATTTAGATTAGGATTTGAGTGATGAATTAATACTTGACTCAATAAATAAAAAGAATCTATAAAGCCATTACCTGAAAAAAACTTTTTAGAATAGCTTTTTCCAAAAGAAATTAAATGATGAATAACAAACTTATAGTTTTTTCCGTAAATAATGATATAAAAAGTATGGAAGTAATTTGTATTTATCGTAGTGTTGTTACAAGATTTTTGATTTCTATTCATGCAAGCAATGCACAAATTGTTGAAGTTTTGGTCATGCATCTTCATATTGTAGGAACAAAAGAAACGTTTATAAATTTTTCGCTGAAGGCCATAAATCTGAATCATGTACCATTTCGTCAAAGAAAGATTCCGATAAATGTATTAATTGTATAAGGAAAAAATTTGCAAAGTTTAATCATGATGCATTCAGCAACACTGTGAATGTAGGGCTCTTTTTTTTTTTAGATTTTATTAAAAAATTTCATCATTTACTGTATTAAAAGATTTTGTATTATATAATTTTGTATCAATATTCATATAAACCTACATATATATTTGTTGCTCCATATATTCATTCCTCTCTCTTTAAAAATGTATAAGTTTTATTTTATTATTTTGTATCAATATTCATATAAACCTGCATATATATTTGTTGCTCCATATATTAATTCCTCTGCTTAATTTCCTTTAATATTCTGTGCATCCTTATACATTATTATATGTACTTTTTTCCTTATGTAAATCATACTTGTAACACAACTACTCACACCAAAAATTTGCCTCCTCCTACAACTCTGGTATATGAACCCACTCTCAGATTTTATCTGTCATTTTCATCTTTAAACGCTTATCCTTTCAACCAAGTATATCTCATTACAATTCAGCCTCTAACAGTACCAAAGATCCTCTCTCCTACTCATCTACTCTAACTCCGTTTAATTCTTTTCATTTAAAGCATTTATATCTTCTACATTTAGTACTTTAATTTGATAAAGACTCGTGGAGTCGAAAATTTGTTTTATTTAAATAAATTTGTTTGAAATTTACTCTTTTAATTTATCTAGTATGTAGGCTTTTTATATAATACGCTTAAAAAGATAACTTTATACTTGACTCAATAACGATATAAATTCATTTATTTAATTTAGGTTTTAATTTTGCTTTTTTCATTGATCAGTTGTATACTTTCGATTGAAGTGACAAAAAACCTTTTTAACTTGTTGCTCTCTTCGATCTTAAAATAGAAAAAATTATATGTAAATGATAATAAAAAATTAGCGAAATATTACCTTTTATAACTGGTTTGACAGGGTTTAGATGCAAGTTTTTTGGTTTTCACTGTTAATTCACTATCTTTTGAAATAACAAAGTTTTTAAAAAACAAGTTTTTGTTTGATTCTATTACATTTTTGAAAACTTCTTCTTTCTTTTGTTCATCATATTGATTCCAAAAAAAATTTGAAATCAAAAACTTTTTTGCTTCATCTATTAATTGATAGTTACCCATACCATGCATCGATTCTTTGATCATTTTTTCTTCAAAAATTGCTTGATCATGTAAACAGGTAATTAAATCAATCAAACTCTTAGGTTTCCAGTTTATTGACAACTTGAGAACATTATTTAAAGATTCTGATAGATTATTTTTCCAATTAGATGGTATGAAAGGGAAAAGGGATCTAGGAACAAATATAAACTTCTCAACCGTTGGTAAGAGTTTTTTTGACAAATAAAAACCAAATTTATCTAGGTACCTTGATAAAATCCTTTTTTCTTTCTCATGATATTCAATATATGATGTTGAATATGCCAGCCCGCAAGGTCCAAACATTACTTCTAAAAATTCATCTATTTCTTTTTTGTTCACTCCAAATTTTTTACTCAAGTTTCTTTGAATGTTTTCTTTTAAATGTCTCGTATAGAGTAATATTTTGGCCTCGCCAAAACAAAAATTAATTGATTTAACCAATGCATACTCTTCATTGGTTCCTATTATAAGATTTTGTAAACTCTTACATGTAATGTATGCAAATAAAATTTGCCTTAAATAAGAAAAAAACTCGCAAAAAGTTTCAAAAGTCGAGTCAAAATGTAAAAAAACTGGCCTGGAGAAGACCGTGTTTTTTTTTACTTTTTTTGAAAGAATGTTTTTATCACTAAACACAGTAGTAGTTACAAAACAAGAACTTAGGTTATAAGTCTTATCAACTCCCATAATACAGCATACGTTTTTTTGATATAATATACAAGATTTCATATGCATCATTTGCTTTTCTGTGTAACAAATAATTGTGGGAGATTTATTCCCAACTTGAGACACTCGTTTTATATATAAATGACTTTTGAAGATAGAGATAACAGTTCATGTGTTTCATCACAAAAGTTTTTTCCACCATTTAAGGATGAATTTTTATTCATTGAATATTTTGTATTATATATAATAGATGAATTCCGTATCATATAATCTTCATTTTTCAAAGATTCACTATATATCTTTTTAGGGGCTATTTTCTTTTGAAAGCAAGATTTTATGTATTCAAAAGTACTATGTTCAGTTCTTATATATTCGCAACTAGGAATCTTACTATTCCCATGTGATGAAATTTTTTCTTTTGGAAATTCGCCAATATATTCGTATACACAAAGATTAAGATTTGAACCATTCAATTTTGGATGTTTTTCGATCCATGAGATTCTCCTTTTATATGAAGGATAACGTTTCAAAACCGAATAATATCTATGTAAATATATTACATTATCTAACGGTTGAGGAAATAATGTTATATTTTTACCTTTCAGAATTTTATAAAAAGATCCATTACTCGCTTTTCTAATAAATTCTATTGAATCATCTTTTTTCAAAAAATGGTACACTTTTGATGAGATGCTTTTCCAGCTACCACAAGAGTCATGAAAAAATAGTTTGTTGTTATATAGTTTTTTTTCAACTACAAAAAACTCATTTTCTTTGATATTTTTTGGAATATTTTGATAGTGATTTTCAGACTATTCAATTATTTCAATTATTCTAGGTGAAGACATAAAACCTTGAATATAATTTTTATCATAATTTGGATTTGATGTTACTCCAATGCCATTATCAGTCTTTCCAAACTCAATAATCTTTGGTTTCTTTTCTGGGGAAAAATTGAAGACATTTGTATTTTCATTGCAAAAATTTTTTTGATAATGATTCGAATGTAAGCATTCCTTTCTAATTAATGGTGCAAAATGATTAGGCATAAAAGTTTTATCTTTTATATTGTTGGTCGAAGTCCATAATATGTTTAGGGAATTTTTATCTTGAAAGACTTTGGAAATGCGAGGTAAAAAAGTAAAATTCAGCAATTTACTATAAATGTTGACTTTTCCATTGATAGAAGGATAATAACTATTTATCGGTAAACCTATCACAGAAGAGGCAGCCATTAAGAGATATGTAGACGACCAAAAATAATTTTTCACACATTCACACATTCTTCATTTATGTCTGTAGATATATTTTCTATATGAAAAGTTTTACCTAAAGAAACATAATAGTCTTTAAAGAAATTGATCTCGATTGCCGTTTTAAATCGAATTTCTTTTGAGATTGATTCTTTCCCAATTAAACCAATTGAAAGAGCGTTGAATAAGCAGTTGCCGTCGTCTTTTGTAACGAGAGGTACGAAATAATCACTTTTAAAATATTGGGCAGAAACGATATCAATATCAATAAACTTAAAATCAACTGGCTTCGATGTATATTTAATACACAAAGGAGAAACTTCTTTACGTAAAAAGATATTTTCTTTAACAAGTAATTGCATCCTTTCATTATTGTTTAGAGAATCAAAAAATTATAATCTTTTTAACGAGCAATCAAAATCTTGGATATGATCCAAACGAACACATTTTAAACAAAGAAATTGGTTGTTCCAAAAATTACAACCTTCAATCATTGAAAGTTCTTGGCAATAAAAATGATAAACTTTCTTGCATTTTGAACATTCCAAGTAATTCCTATATACTATCTTTGAACATATTTCACAAAAATGATTATCAAAAGGAAAATTTATTCTAAAGTCAAATAATAAATTATTACATAAATAAAAAAGTAAGAATGCCATTTGAAAAAAATGACAAATTATATTTCACATGATATATAATTTAATATAAATAAAAATTAGGGAAGGGATAGTTACGCATATTTGTCTTTTAATTTTTAAACGATTTGGTCTTTTTTATGTAAATTACATAAAATATATGCATTGATAACTAAAGCTTCCTTAATTTTTTTCTAATATTTTTTCTAAAACTTAACAGAATTTACTTTAAATCTTTTTTTAGATGAGCGATATTGCAAAACAGGTAGATGTTCATATCATTAAAAAATCGTTGACTAATATGGGGACAAGTACACACAATATGCCTTTTTTTCAAGGTAGTATATAATATAGACTCTAAGTTATAAGGTTAACTATAGATAACGCCAAAATTTTGATGAAAAATTTAAATTTTTGATTTTGATAGACAGTTTTGGACATGAAAGTGCCATTAAACTACCATGAAAATGGTATCAAAAATGCAGCTAGCGATTTTAGGAAAAGTCACAAAATTTGAAGAGATATGATTCTGTCAATTTTGTACAATTAAATTTTTAGTCAAGTGCCCCTAATAAGGCCCCCTTATAATAAATCTGATATATAATCCCTTATAAGGCATTAATAGGGTTAAACTGTTATGAAAATACACAGATATATAATTTCTTTTTTAAATAAAGCTGATTAAATTTATGAATAAAACTTGTTTGAGTTTTAGAATTCAATAAATCTAATAAAGTTCACTTTAAGTTAAGTAGAATAATATAATTAGAGAAAAAAGTTAGTTAAAATGTCTCAAATTAAAATTTAGTTTTGTTATTTTAAAAGTAATCCAAAATTTTTCCTTGTCCCATATATCTTAGATCTTTGAAATTTAAACGAACAAAAAACACTAAAAAAAATTTTTTAAATCCATACGGATTTTTAAGATTATTGGTGACCTTTAAATTTAAATTTCAAATTTAAACCCCTTTTTAGATTAAGATGAAAGCTACCAAAATTTTTAATTTTATGAAAAATTCAAACTAAAATAACTGTAATATGTATTTTATTGAATAAGGAAGTATATAAAATAAAAATTATATAAATTTTTACTTTATTTTGTTTGTGCCCACTGTTTAGAGATACCCTAGAATATTGGCTTTATACTGTAAAAATTAAATTTTCGTTTGAAATCGACTAAAATAACTTTCGTATAATTAAAAAATTTATGTAATTTTATATGTATAAATATAAATATAGTTTTTTAGAAGAGAACTGAGTAGATTAGAGGTGGATTTGGGTAGATTGGGGTAGGTTGGGGTAAAAAGACGCACCCACTTACACTATATAATTTCAAATAAAAATTATTATGAGACGAGTTCTCACCTTCTTTTATAAAATATTATTTCATTTGTCAGTATTAAAGAGATATTTTGAATAAAAAGTCTTAGGCATAATTATTAGTGTGAAAACTGTTTATTTTTGTTAAAGTATGGTATGTGATACGTTTGGTACTAATAATCGTATCTAATGGAGTATCGTATATGATACGTTGGTCATTAACTGGAAAACAAAATTTTCTTTTCACCTTATTGAACATAAAACTCTTTCTATTTTCTTTTCACCTTATTTATATTGATCTTATCTTATTGTATTACTTAGTTGTGTAAAGGTCAATCCTCTAACATCATTTCTTTGGTGAGCTATTCAAACTGTGATTGTAGACTTAATTAGTGCTATTGAAAATATCTATTTTGTCAAAAAAACATAAAAAAATTTTGACCTACAAATAAATGAAAGGATTCTAAATATACCTCATTTACTATTGATAAAAATTAGAAAATTAATAATATTTAAATCAACATCCTTAAATAAGCTCTGTGAGATAGAGGCCCTAATAATATGCTAACGGAAAGGAAAGAAGAATACATCACTTGTGCTGCATGGTTTTCTTATTTATGTGTTGTTATTCAAAAAATTGAACACTGTTTTAATTTTCACAGTGCTATTATCAATAAGGTAGCTGCACTTAACGAAAGTCTTTTATTTTCAATGTTACGAGGTACAAGATAAAATTCATCTGTATAATTATGCGTTAGCTATTCCTGATGATTATATTGCAATTCTTTGAATTGAGATATTTTTCTATGAAATTTCAACTCCACCAACAATACTTTTAGAAGGATATTTTTAGATCTGAAAACATGAAGCTTTAAAGGATGTCTAGTCTCGTAATGGTTGAAGCTACTTGAAAATATGAAAAAATTATTGAAAGATAATGGAACTTCTCCAGAGAAAAATTTTAAAGCTAGTTTAATGACTATGAATTTATATAGATCTTCTCTCTTCAAACACTCCAACTCTTTGAACTTATCATTAGCATGTGCGTTATAGCGTTACCCGAAAATACAGCGAATTATTCTTTTTTGTATTATTGTTATGTATTTGAAGGTACAATGTCCCCAATTTACTATTGAATACCTTAACAGTGGTTCTACTAGCGCTTTATACAACGTAGATTTAGCTCTAAATAGTAAAAACTTAGTTCCTCGAAATAGTGAGAGCAATGCATTCATTCGGATAGAGAGATTATCGATATGAGCTTTTCATTCAAGTTTATTTTCTATGACAACGCCTAAAAATTGAAATATTCTACAAACTCTATGTTTATTCCGTTTATTATTAACGGCAACTTTTGAATGCTTTTTTTGAGTTAGTAAAATAAATACATTGCTTTAGTTTTCAAAATGTTTATCGAAAGGTTATGCGAAGCTAATTTAGTATTAAACATATCCAAGATTTCATTAATTTTAAGAAAATTAAGACTTCTACCTTTGAACAATAAAGTGATGTCATCAGCTTATATAAAACATGAAAAAGTTTCACTTGTAACATGATCTAAAATCTCATTGATATAAACTATAAACAAAATAGGACTAAAAACCGACCCCGAGGTA
The DNA here is from genome assembly GCA_030549495.1 of Nectonema munidae. Lineage (NCBI taxonomy): Eukaryota > Metazoa > Nematomorpha > Nectonematoida > Nectonematidae > Nectonema > Nectonema munidae. Next base: position 1,329,165 of record JAUIRK010001051.1, on the reverse strand, counting down.
ATCCTATATTTGAATCAAACTTGATAGAAGAGTCAACATTATTGATATGAACATATGACTTCCTATAAAAACGAATTTACTAAATTGACTGTATTAAAATCAAAATATGTTGAAAGTTTACTACCTAACAAGCTAATTGACAATGAATTAAAGGCATTTTTTAAATAAAAAAATTTGCTATACATTGTTCGCCTTTTGATCTATTGATTAGTTATGAACTTTATAATTTGATGAAACAACTTTTTTGTATTGTTTTATTTCATTTAAGTAATGGTGATTATCTATATAATATATTTAAATTTTTACGATTTTTTTTAATTCTTAAAAAAAATGAGATAAATGTGATTAAAAAATATTATTGTGCCTGAATTTCAATGCTTGTATAAATAATTTAATTAAGATTGTTTTGGATTCGAAAACAATAAATTGCTCTATTTTTCATCCATATAAAATATTTTGATAATGATAATCCGTTTATTACTTTTATATATGAGTAAGATAATTAAAATTTGCTAAATGTAGAAATAAATTAGGTGTCTTTTATTTTAGTAGATTGCACCATTATACTTGCACTATAAGCTCTCAATCCTTAACCTTAGAACGACTAAATGGGTCAATTGACCATTATATAAAATTAAATATAAAACACGGCTAATTTTTATTAAGTTTAAGTTTTTCGTACTAAATAAAGTTTCCATTATATTAAAATAAAAATAAATATATTATTGTCAAATAATTAATGAATATACTAAAAACGGCTGAATAGGTCAAATGACCCATAATCCATTATAACTAAAAATCTGCAAAATAAAAATATTTATTTCAAAATTTTAAAAATTTTATTTTTTGAAACATTCAAAACAAACTTGTTTTGAGCAAGAACCACAAACTTCGATATTACAACTATGACATTTTGAGCCTGTTTTATTTTTACGACATTTTTTTACATAGAAGCCGTTTGTTGTTGATATCTGATGACACTTTCCTTTTTTTTGAATTTATTTAGATAGACTCTTTACTCTTCAATATTTTAAATTTTGAGCAAAGCTCTTCACCCAAAGATAACAAAACTATCTTCTACTAGTAGTGATGGAAACTGTATTGTTATATATAATATAGGAGTTGAGGCAGACTATATCAAGCAAGTTGAAAAAAACGGCTAACGGCCATCGTCTTGTTCCTGGCTTTGTTGAATATTCTTTCAACACTTCATCACAGGTATCTACACCACGTTTTGTAGAGTTATAAAACTCAATTGCTTCTGGTTTTTTCTTTTCTTTTGTAGAAATCAATTATTGTGCATAGAAGAAAGCAAGTAAACGATTTTATTTTTTTTTGTCTTTATAATTCAATAATAAAACTCCATCGTCTTTTGTGAAAGCATATTTTGAGCTAAAAAGTGCTGTCTTTTTTTCAAATTTTAAATATTTTGGAATTTCTTTACGATTGGCACGCAACGTTCCAACAAGTGTTGTTTTTTCTTTCAAAAGTTCTCTAGCTAAGTCTAAGCTCGTAAAGAAGTTATCGGTTATCACATTTAAACCCATTCCAATAAAATCTTTCATCAATTTCATTACAACACTTTGCCCAAGTGAAGTTTGACGCTCTTCTTTTCCAATATAAGGATAAGAATTCAAAACATATGAAGTTTTACTGTCGCAAAGCATCCAAAATTTTATGCCAAACTTACCAGGCTTGTTTGGCATATATTGTGTAAAACTACATCGACTTCTACAAGCAAAAAGTTGCTCATTGATTGTAACGGTTGCATTTGGTAGAAAACACTTTTTGCAATTTGAAATTACAGTATCCCATACCTCGCGAATTGGAGCAAATTTATCCATCTCTTTTCTTTTTTTTCCTAGACTCTTCTTCATCAAATCTGATATATCTCAAGATCTTTTTAAATTTATCTCGTGCCATTGTATTATTGAAGATTTTTCTTCCATAATTATTTTCCCAAAAAGAGTCCAAAGGCTCAGATTTGCCTTTCACAACTCCACGTATGATACACAAACCTAAAAAAGCTTGCAAGTCTTCAACACTTATTCTAAAATCAGATTTTTCTTTATTGGCTTTTTTGTTTGTCATATCTACAATAAATTGTAATGTTTTAGATCCTATTCTCTAGAAAAATGTCAATAGAGTCACTAAACCTATTTCGAATAAAATTAGTTACACCACCTCTATTACGTATAATGTTTTTACAACTTGTTTTTCCTACACCTTTAGAAAAAGATAATGTCCAAAGTACTCCGTTTTAACTTTCAAGTTCATTACAATTTTTTCATCAATTTCACTTTCGATTTCACTTTCATCAGATGATTTATAATTGAAACATTCCATATTTACATTTTGAGTATTTGCATCTTTATATGATTCTGAACAATCGCTTGTATAAGAAGCAGAATCATCATTTTCTTCAGTAGGATGTAAGTTTACATCAAGCATTCTCTAAGCCATAACTGGAACAATATGGCGAGTTAAAAATTTAGAAAAATAAAAAAACTTAATAGTGAATATTTTTTTTTAAAACTATACAAAATTATATAAATGTTTTATCAAAAAAATTATTTTAAATATTTTAATATATTAAATAATTATTATAAAATTTTTATTTTTTTTACATTTAAAAAAAAATAAAATATATTTAAATTTGGAAGCAGTTTTTAAAAGCCAAAAATGAGTTTAGGTCAATTGACCAGTGTAGCCTTTCTAAGTATAATTTTTTTCAGTCGTTCTTGGGTTAAGAATTTAATTTCATAGAAACTGAATTTATGTGATTTTTCCACGTCAGGTTTTCATTTATATACAATCCTAGAAGATTAAAACATGATATACGTTCTATTTGGCTTTTAAGGCACAAATTATTCATTTTATTAGAAAAATCATATATTTAGTTTTCTTCATATTAATTTTTAATTCATTGGAAGCTACCCAATTGCAAACCTGATGTAATAATTCATCTACAACGTCCCCAGCCTTAGAAGAAAGTGAAAAGGGTGCAAAGAATAGACATTTTAAGTTTTGACTCACATTATGGAAATCATTTACAAAAAGGATAAATAAAATTGACCCCAAAATGGATTTTAATCGTTGGCTCCCCTTACTTTTAGTTTCGTGTGTGAATAATTTGATAAAAATTAATTATTAAAGACTAGGTTTATCTTTCAATTTTAAAAGTAATGGGAGCCAACGATATATTTAAAAAGAATAAATATTTTTTGATTTGAACATTTTTCGATTCTTTGATTATTCGACAAATATAATATTTAAAATCGTGCAAATTGCAAAGTATAGGTAATAACTTTTGTAACATCGTATGAGGTAGCAAAATATGAACAGAAAGTTTGATATTTTTTGATTTTTTAAAGAATATTTTTCGATTCTTTGATTACAGAATTTTATTTTGATTATTTGATAAAATATATTATATAGGTTGGAGATGAATTATCGCGGTATACAGGTTGGAGATGAACCATCGTAGTATACAGGTATAATGTTTATAGGTAATAACTTATGTAGCATCGTCTCCCCGAATGAGGTATATCAAATCTTACATCTAGCAGAATGTGAACAGAAAGTTGAACATTGTCTCCCTAGTTATTTGTACATGGAATAGAAACCATCGTAGTATACAGGTTGAAGATGAATCATCGTAGTATACAGGTTGGAGATGAATCATCGTAGTATACATGTTGGAGATGAATCATTGTAGTATATAGTTTGGAGATGAATCATCGTAGAATACAGGTTGGAGAAGAATCATCGTAATATACGGGTTGGAGATAACACACAAGTTGTCTACCCGCGTTCAACCGTACAGGTTATGAGATCATAGATATAACTATATATTTACTGCACATGCTTGAATATAAATAACAAAGAAACAATTTTTTTATTATAGCATATCATAGATTATCCGACCCCCAACTTGGGGACAAGGTGTAGTCAAAGAAGAAGATAGATTTTCACTTTGATGTTGCAATTGGTTATTTTTTTTATAGATGGCGTTAAAATAATAAATTTCATTTTCTTTGTCTGAGAAGGTTTTTTCTGAGGAATTGACCAAAAAGTACTGTTTAACAACAGTCTAAGTTAATATTGAGAATAGCATGAGTTTAACCGTTTTATATTAAATTTTCGAAAATGGACTTTTTTAATAGGGAAAAAGATCACTTCGTTGTAACAGATGTTGACTGGCAGTTAAAAGTAAATATGTCAAGGGCGCGATTTCAGGATTTTCGAACTTAAAACAATTTTACCGAACTTTAATTTTAAGCCTTGTTTTTTCAACTTAGACAGAAAATTGCACAATAGAAAGAAGAAATGGGATATTACTCAAAAATATAAAAATGCATTATACAAATAAAAAAAAATTCAACTCCAAAACTTCAAATTTTTTATACCTTTCGAACTAATTTTAGAAATGCCTTTCTTATTATTTATAAAAGCTCACTTATTTCTAGCATATCATAATAAAAGTAGATGAAAGTAATCTTTCTGTCTCAAAAAATATGTAAACTTATGAAAAATTTTTTCATTACGGTCCTTTTTAAAAAATATGATAGATTCTGAAATGAAAGTTCTGTTTATGAAAGTTTAAAATTTGGATTGATCTAATAAAATTTGAGAAGTTCTAGTCTTTATGGATTTTGTCATGTTTTTTGAGCGTCTTAAAAAAATTCAAGTCAAAAAATTTATTAACATTAGCTTTTATGATAAAGGATCAAAAATTTTAAGATTATTTATACAAAAAAACAGTTAAAAAAATAAAAAGCATATATGGTCATAATGGAATTATTTAAAGTTAGCAAATAAAAAAATTATTATGTTTCAGTAAATCTTGACTTTTTTGACTTTATTGATCTAAAAAAATTGAAAACAACAGAAAATCTTGGAAAATATGTTTAATATCTTTTTTTAATAAGAAAATACTTTTTTGAAATGTTGACTTTTTTGACATTAACCGCCCTAGTCATATATCTGTAAACTCTTACTCGTTAATGCATTTAAGAAAATTTAATAGAATGAAAAGTTTAGCGAAGAAAAAGCACACAAAAAAAGGCTCTCAGCACAAAAAGAATGTGAAACAGAAAAAAATTACTCATTTCCGAAATCCTTTGAAAAAGAAGAAAAGAGAAATTATCACTCCATCCAAAAACTTCAACCCCTTCTCCAATGACAACAAGCACAACGTTAATAAAAAAGTGAAACAAGAATACATCATCGATCCAAGCACTTCCTGCTTTAAAGTTCTGAAAGTGACTCAACTTTTTTTCACTTTTTTATTGTTTTTTCAATATAATAGATAAGTTTAACTGAGTAGAGATTTAGCCAGGGGTGGGCAATAGGGTGTTCTAAAAAATTAAATTTTTGCATAAATCCTGTACATGTATACAATAAATTTTTAATTAATTAGATTTAGTACATATCATAAAAATTTTTATAGCATTTAACCCATATTTAGAGGTCAAACGGATCTCCTCTCTTTTTAAATTCAATCTAAAATAAGGATGGCACATAACACAGATGCTTATTTTTATTCAAAAAAATTCAGATATACCTTTAACAAAATACAAAATAGTTACTCTATAGCACCTTTGTTTGGTGTTGGTAACTTTTTGCCATGAGCATCAACAACCTGTATGAGGTTCTACTTTTAGTTTTCATTTTGCATTACAGCTCATTATAGCGTTCAATGAATGCAATTGCTCTCTCTTCTGAGTCTTTTACCACCTTGATACTTTTAGCACGATTTTTCATTGTAATGAATACTTAATTTTCTTTCCATGCACTCGGATCCACACTTAAAAATAGTTGTACTCCTTCTTTACCCTTCTGTACAAGAACATCAAAAATATGCAACGTTCGCCCAGAAACAAATGATACAAGATTACTGATAGGAGTTTCATCATATATCACAATACGCCTGGAAAAGTTTACTTTCTTTGTGTTTTGCTGATTTGTGCCAATAGATGCAGTTATCAAAAAAGCTTGGACAGATTAATTGTTCTGAAAGATAACAGAAATGTCTGCTGATTGCTGCATGTGATCTCTTTCCAAATTGCTTAATATTCTTCCAAAATCTTCATAACAGCCATTGCTTCATGCCAGTATCTCACCTTAATTATGCTCACAAACATAGGTAGTTGTGTATTATTGGTTTGTTCCTTTCTGTGCTGACAATAAAATTGATACTTGAACAGATAGATTTTGAGGGCATAGATTTCTCTTGCCATCCATCTTGTATGGTGTGTAGGACCAGGTGCTCAGAAGGAAACTTTACTGTTTGATAGTCCACCAAAAATAGAAGCAATAATTGCAGGAATTCTTTATAATCGTCTCGTGGCTGATTATCTTGTAGAGCTACTGGTAAATATTCAAATAGCTCCTTTCTGAATACAGTGAAACCTTGATAGTGTGGACACCCAAAAGTTTACGCTTAAATGTCCACATTAGCGAGGTGTCCCTATTACCAAGATTGAGTCAGGAAAGTTTCCATTTAGAGTTATACATTTTGAGAATACGGTTATACGTTTATTGAACAATCTTAGTGGTAAAAATACGTGCTTTAAATAGTAAATATTAGTTATTAATATCAAAAAGATGAAAAACCTTTATTGTCAAATATGAAAATCATTCAATTCATCTAAAAAACTCTAAAATCTTCGCTTGTTTAAAAACATTTTTATGAACATGTTCTTCGAGTTGTGTTTCAATTAAAGATAAGGAAGAAAAAACCTCATTCAAATCTTTGTTCAAACAAAGAAAATGTTCCAATTGAATCGGATTTCATATCTTCTTGCTCATCTTATTCACTTTCATCTTTTTCATCTTCAGTTGCTTCAGCTTCTTTAGAATTGATTTCATTATTTTGCTCGTTAAAATCCTCACAAGATTGAATTCTGTTATCATAAGATACGTAATCCTGTTGCTCCATTACATCTGAAATATTGAATACTTTTGCAGTGGATTCAATCAATTCTACAAAATCATTATCGATTTCTTGATCTTCTACAGGCTCTTGAGTTAACATAAAACCACTTTTTTGGAAGCACTTCAAGACTTTACTGCATTTGAACTGAGCCGCTAATTTTCGAACACTGGTTTTAGAGGATTTAGACGCTTTTATAATTTTAATTTTTTTATCAAGAGTAAACTCCGTCCTTGGAGACACTGAAAGCTTTGTTTTATTAGACATAAAAAAAAGATAAGTTTTTATTAAAAATACGGTGCTAGTTAGAAACGAAGAAATGACTTATGCGATATAATCTCATACACATTTACTACAGTTTTTATTGGTGATATGGGTCATGATGAATGAGACAAAAAATTTTCACATCATCGTTGTATCAATGTATGCTTGATACAAATATGTAAAGTTGTAATGATGTATGCTCTACATAGGATGATTGAATCGGAATATATTGAAGTTTATGGTATGAACTGTAAGATTCATGTGTTAGCAGCGTATGGTATACTTGTCACTGCTAAAACACAACTAATTCAACAAGATTAACATTGTTGCACCGCTATGAAATCTCTGCTAAGTGGCATCTTCATACTATCACAACTACATCTACTTGCTATATTAACTACTAACACCATCACCAAACTACTTCTGCAAACATCATTATGAAAAATGTTGACCAGAAGCTTTTTTCAGTTGTAATAAGTCTTGTAAAATGAAAACAGATGCTTGTAATTTTGCGTTTTTTACTTGCGTCCATTGTCCAGAGTAGTGAGGTATCCATATTATCGAGCTTCATTTTCTATGTATTATATGTAAAATTGAACGCTCATTTCAAAACTGTCCATTATAGCAAGGTGTCCTTATTATTGAGGTGTCCACAACCCGTGGTTTTACTGTATTTGCAGTATTTGATTTTTAAAGATGCTTTCCGTTCCTGGAATAAAGTCATGAAGCAAAATTCATGAAGCAAGAAAGTCTGGAGAAAATAATTTTGTCTCAGTTTCTTGCTTACCCTCACTTACTCTGTATCGTCGGATAGTACTATTAGAAAACGATGTATCTGCCAGTTCATGTTCAATAGCTTATGCACCACCGCTCTATCTACAATCTCAAGATTTCTGTCTCATAAATTCGTATGATCTATGGTTCAATGACTTCTTGAGACTTGAATTCGTTTTTTAGAACCTTTTTGGGGTAGTGATTTAGACCAAGATTGAATCAAACTAATGGCTGATATTTCTCATCTGATGAAGGCAATTAAGAAGAAAAATGGGAGTGAATTACTCATCCTATTTTATTCAATTCTTCCCTTGTTTTAGATTTAGCTATTGCAATAGACTCTTTTTTTTGTTGCTTCCTGATTTCAAACAAATCAAATTTTTTATCAACACCAGTCATGCTAGATGACTGAACTTTTTTTCACACCAAACATGAAATGATACTCAAAAATTTTTTCACTAATTGTTGTCTTCCAAATTGACCATTTGTGCATAGAATTTTTGTAGCAATGTCAAATATCTCTTTAATCTCAGCTTGGAAAACGTGTTCTTTTATTATTTCACTATCACGGGGTCCATTTCTTTTTACTTTGACCATCTGGTAACAATGATATTTTAAAAGCTTACGAGCGTAAGAATCTTTCCATTGTCTTTGGATCTTAGCATGATTCCAAACTTCTTTAATTTTTATGCATGCTTCATTCTGGCTCACACCATACTATATTTTTCTTTTATGTGAAAATATTTCAACAAAAATAACGCATTTCTACATGACCACAGTCATTGATAAATTTTGTAATGGATTGCCTAGAAGCTAAAATCTTGGATCTGATCTTTTTGTTGTTATTGAATCCAAATGAGAAGGATAAACGATTAATTATCTTGTCAACATAGCAATGCAACAATAAAACATATATAATAATTAATAGAATGGTCTTTAACTATAGTATTATAAAAAATAAAAGTAATGATACACATAAAAGATTGATGATTGCTTTTTTAACAGCGTTTTTGAATTTAAAGGGGTTAATTAGAGAAATCGAGCTCGCTATAAAATCTATTTATATTGTGATAGATACCATAAATTATTTTCTTAAAGCAGTTGTTATTGTCTAAAGACTGAAAATGAAGAAGATGATTGGATCTAGTGAAGTGGGAGTGAATACTATTATTATATGAAAAGATATCAGAAAAATAGTGATTTCTGAAAGATAGTTTATAATAAAGCATGCATAAAAGATATATTTAATTTCGTATATATTGAAGAACATAATTAAGTTTTTTTCATTATTGTAGTTGGTGAATTTTATACACTTTGTTTGTACTCGTAGTAGTTTATTTGGGTTATTATCAAAAGAGTGACAAATCAAAAGAGTGACATGACAAAATATACAAAAATTCAAAAGTTTTACTTACCTACCTATCCTTACATAAAAAAACTCTTTTGATTTGTCGCTCTTTTAATCGCTATTTTAAGAGGGAGAAATTATGGCACTGTTTTGATTTGTCACTCTAATGAACATCTCCCGTTTATTTATATATGTGAAATGACTTGTGCACCAAAAGATATTGCAATATATTAAATGAGGGTAAACGTAGGAATAGTATAGAGTAGTCCTGGTTCTAGAAGTTAGAAAATGCCGTAATCTAAAGAAGGTTCCATAAAGACGTGAGGTTTTAGTAATCAAGTTTTTTTATGTGGTAGGTCCATGAGAGATTCGAAGAAAGTGTAAATCCGAGATAGGTATGATGTTCGACACGCTCTAATTTATAATTATTATTGATAGTTATTTCATGAGAATCATTTCTATTAAATTTGGAAAAAACAACATATTTACATTTACTCAAGTTCAAGTTTAAGAGATTGTTATCACACCAAGTATGAACTAATCCAAGTACATTATTATTGATCTGATTATTATCATACTTCAAATTACTAAATAGGTTGAAATGTAAGCAAATATCATCTGCATATAAAATGGGTGAACAGTGGTCCAAGAGATATATAGGTAAGTCATTAATATATAATAAAAATGGGAAAGGACCTAGTATGGAAGCCTTGGGGAACTCCAGTTTGGATGGGCCTGGATGAGGACTTAAAATGATCTTTGTAAATGTAAAAATTCCGAGATTCAAGATAGCTTTTAAACCAGAGGAAAATTTTTGATCTGAAACCCATCCTGTAAACTTTGTGAAGGAGGATTTTATGGTTAATAGTATCAAAGGCTTTAGAAAGGTCGAGAAAAACGCTAAGCGAAGATGTCGGACCATAGAAAGAATTACAGATTCTATTAAGAAGTGTTAAAATGGCGGTTTCAGTAGATTTACAGTTAAGGAAGGCAAATTGATGTTTGAATTGAAGATTAGTTTATATTTGTTGACAAATTCTGTAAGTCTTTTGAAGACCATCCGTTCGAGGATTTTTGAAAACTTAGAGAGTATAGATATGGGTCGATAATAATTAGTAATAGATAAGTAAGGTTTGTTTGATTTTAATATTGGAATGACTTGGGCATGTTTTAAATGGGCCGGAAAAATGCCAGAGAGAAGATTGATGCTTAGATTGAAGAGGTTAAGAAGGAGAGGGATCAGCAAGGGAAGTACGTTTATGATCAAACGAAGGCTGATTTCGTCATCGCCCTTAGTTTTGAGATTTTTTAGAGACTTGATCGCAATTATTATATCATTGGTATCAAAAGTATCTGAATAAAACGAAAACTGGTTAAAAGGGATAATTTTATCACAAAAATGAAAACATCGAGAATTGGCTACGCTTTCCGGAAATGAAAAGGCTTGAAGAAACTCATCGTGGGTGAAAGATTGTTTTGGTTTGAAGAGATTATTTAAAGTCTTCCAGATGTTTTTTGGGTCAGTGAGCTTTTCGGAGTAATATTTGCTCTTAGCAAGTCTAATTTGTGACTTATAATATGATAGGAAGGATTTATAAGCATTTAAATTATATGTATCAGGAGATCGCTTGTTCTTTTTGAAGAGATATTCTTTTCGCTTTTTATAGGCAAGAAGATTACCTTTAAACCATGGATTAGAAATTATTACGTTATTATATGCAACTAAAAGAAAGCTCAATTCAAAATTATTTTTGAAAATGAGATAAAAGGTATCAAATGCAGAATTAACATCAATGCTTACAAAAACATTCGTAAAATCAGCATTCTCTAATTTTTCATAAAAAACTTTATAGTTGAAGTTAGAAAAATTTCTTCGATAAGAAATGTGCTTGGTGGAAAGAGTTTTCTCGAAAAAGTTTCCTATTGAGACTAAGCTTCCATAGTGGTCAGATATATCTGCTATTACATTAGTGGTCGAGAGAGGACAGTTGAAGTTGATAAATACATTATCTATAAGTGATCCCGAAGAATGACTCATTTTTGTGATAATCGGTGCGAAACCAAGTTGTAAAAAGATACTAAACAGCTCTTCACAATATTTATCTTCACTGATTTTCAAAAAAATTTCATTTAAGTCTCCACATATAATGGATTTTGAATTAAGAAGATACGTAGGTAATTCTTCTAACCACAGGAGAAAGCTTCTCAAATTTGAGGAAGGGGGACGATAGAAAACACTTATGTAAAAGTGAGAATTTGAAATAAGTAATTTTAAAACCAGAAAGTCGCAAATATTATCCCCATAGGTGAACGCTTCGGAAAAGGATAGTTTGAAACACGACTTGAAAAAGATTCCCACTCCACCTCCTCTTTTTTCTCTACTGAAAAATTTATATTTAAACCCGGGTACATCAAACAACAGCTCATTGGAAGGTTAAGTCAAGGCATGATAGGTAAGGAGATAAAAAAAGTATTAATTGATCGAAATTACAACTTAGACTACGAATATTGATATAAAAAAACTGAGAGTTTCAGGACAATTAGAAGAAAACACAATTTCATCAGGGAAGAGTAGTGAGGTTTTGGGATAAGGTAAATGGCATACTAGCATTTTTAATTGGTATAGATCATCTATATTACTCCGAAATGTCAAATTATTTCTTTTAATCTTTTACTATTATATATTTTATTTGACTCGGAAGTAGGAAAGCGAATAAAACAGGGATTAATCTATATTATGTTACTCTAGCGTCTGTGTTTCTGTCGGTTGAATGACTCTTATTGGTTGATCATTATTGATTGACAAAATAGACCAATCATATTCGAGAAGATATATTGGCCACTTTCTCCATCCATTTTTCCTACATCCTGTATACTTTGGAACTGATCTGTCATTTTGATTGACGCCTTCCAAATTTGTTATTTTTTAGCTGAGTGTTCTTCATTTTTAAAAGTTGGACAATAAAATAGTACTTATTGTGTATCAGTCGAAGTTTAATCGTGGACTAGTGTCTACATTTGTTGATTCTATACAACCTATGGTTTTATCTTTGGCTCATTTTTTATTTATCAATATATTTTATGCATTTAATATTGGCAAAGATAAAATAATACATTTTATCGACGATATTTTTATTTCTATTTTTATAGATTGATTCCCTTCTTGTTCCATCTAAAAGCCCCTTCTGCTCTTCTAAGGAAGAAATTAGCAAGTTGTTTACAATGTCTGAAAGCTTGTATTTTCAAGAAGCTAAAAAGTTTGAAATAGGTAAGCTTGCTTTATTTTTTTTATTGAATATCCTTAAATATCGTATACCATTCTTTCCATGGTTGGAGTCTTCAAGGGTAAATCCTACTACTCCGACTCTTAGTTCCGATTTCCAATACGCAAAAAAATTTGGCTGCCATTTTTAAAATTATTTGTATTCAGATTTTGTTTGTAAAATTTGTAAATTAGTGAGGAGAAACGATATTATTCTCATTAGATTCATTATTATGGACAGACATTTTTTGAAACTAAATACTTTTATGCAATATTACTTAAACATAAGTCATCCACTCAATTACTTGTTATCTCAAAAAATATTAAAAAAAATTTTAGATCAAAAAAATTTTATGAGTAAGGCTTTCAAACTCCAAAGTTAACATTAGCCTTTGAATACACTAAAAGCGAGATTTAGTTTATGGGAAAAAATTTGTTAAAGCAAAAACTATGAGAATGTTTTGTGGATTCATAACTTTGGCATATGTACTCAAGTTCTATGAAATTTTATAAAATTTCTCTGATTTTGTAAATATGATATATAGTAGTCTGACAAAACCACGTATGTTTTGTATGTTTCTTATAATTTTCCTCATTTATTTGTTGTCTCCCATGGTTTTGCTAGATAGGCGAAATTATGAGAATCGTAGGCCCAATGTGTTTGGATAATTTGAGATCCGTTTTTTAGAATGGTTCCACCTGTAAAAGTATTTCATATCTAGTGTTAGGCTGGTTTCAGAAATTTGATATAAGTACTTGTAATATTGTCATGTCGAAAGGATGTCCGAAGGGAACGTTGTAAAGAAGATAAAAGATGAATTGATTGATAGAAAGATGAAGAGAGGAAGACCAAAGAAAGCATGGAATGAAGTGATTCACCACAATATGGAAAAAAGAAAGCTTGTGCGAAGGATGCTAAAGAAAGAATGAATGGCGTAGTTGTTGCAGGAAACTGGTTGACCCCGACTCTTTGGGAACAATAACCAGGCCTAGAAGGCAAAATTGATGATGATACTCTGTAATATTGATTTCGACTTCATCAAACAGCATGGATTTTTATTAACTATTTTTCTTTCTTTTTTTTTGAAAAAAAGTTTTTTACAACTTAAGAGTTCATAAAAAACGCATTTATAAATAAATATTTCTTTGTTAGTTATTTACAACCCTGTCGCGAGACTCTAAGCACAGGAGGCAGAGCTGATCCCAAGGGTATCTGGATTATAAGAAGGTCTTCCAATTTATATATTTGAAAAGAGTTCCGTGAGGGGGGGGGAGGTTAAATTCCTGGCCAGAGAGAGACTATCACTGGAAAATTCTGATATGAGAAAAATTGATTCATTTGAAAAAAATTTTAAATATATTTTTTTTAATTTTATGTTCTCAATTATAGGAAGAGAGATTTTAGAATTCGGTTTTTAAAAAAAGTCTACGTCTTTCATGATATAACTGGGTGGTGTACAGAAGTTTTTTATCATTAAATTTCTTGAATTGTATTTTACAGTATAGTTGATATAGAACCTAAATTTCCCTAAATTTATGTCTCAGTTAAATATAAAAAACTTCAAATTTCTAAAATTTTTGGAGGGCTTGGGTGCATAGCTAAGAATGGGCTTGAGGAGTAGAATTTCCACTAGAAACAAGATCAATATATAATGCAAATATGTATAAAAGAGATAAAATCTAGCTTCATTATGAAACATCTCTTGCTTTCGGTGCTTATTATTAGTTATTTTTCATTTATTTGACTCTGAATATTTTAAGTATTTATATCCATACTCTTTTTGAAAAGGCGGGATACTTTATTTTTATATAGCTTTTCTTACACATGATAAAACAGCGAATCAAATTTCTGATTTAAATTTTATGGCCAGAGAGAGAATCAGCATCGGTAAATAAGATATTATGCTGTCATATCACTTATATCATTTCTGTATTTCTGAGTTTTGTATGACCCCTACTAAAATCTCTGAGCTCTCTGGATGATCTGCATGCTGATTCCTAATGTGAATACTCGTGTCTTTAAGAAAGTCGTGGCAGTTCAGAGGGATGGTTGACCAAAATCTCTACCCATGGAACGCGTTCAGACAAGGTGGCAGCATTAACTGTCCTCATTCAAAACTCTCTTCTCTACTCTCTCAAACACATCAATGCACTAAACGGTAACATCTTCATTTTAAACATCTTTCATGATGATGATCATCATCATCTCCCTCATCATCATCATCATCATCATCATCATCATCATCATCATCATCATCATCATCATCATCATCATCATCATCATCATCATCATCATCATCATCATCATCATCATCATCATCATCATCATCATCATCATCATCATCATCATCATCATCATCATCATCATCATCATCATCATCATCATCATCATCATCATCATCATCATCATCATCATCATCATCATCATCAACATCATCATCATCATCATCAACATCATCATCATCAACATCATCATCATCAACATCATCATCATCATCATCATCATCATCACGTTCTCTACATTTGTGTGCCGAATTTTTAACTTCACTGCATGCGGCTTTTTAGGTCTCGTGAATACAGCTGTTATGCAGAGTACTCACAAAAGTGACGACCTTGACCAACTTTTACCCAATGCCCGACTTCAATTTTTAATTGGAACACCTGTGTGTAACTTTCAACTCTCCTTAAACCAAATTTTTGTAATTCCAATTCTTGATGGTTTGAATAAATTTTTATTATTTTTTTCATGCTTTGTTTAGTGTTAAAATTCCATAATCTGTATCCGCCATAGGCGAAACTCTAAACATTTTTTTCCTGATCCAAAAATCGTAACTCTCAAAGTAGCACTAATTTTTCCAACAAATAATCAAATTTATCTATATTTTATTAAATACGGTAAAGTACTTTGATTTCTAGAGAACAAAATTTTGCAAATTATTTTCAAAACAAACTCGCAAGAATTTGATTTCGAGGATAAACATTTCTAAATTTTTGGATATCTAGTCTCAAAAATTTTGTTTTTTTTTACTTGTCGAGCACTTAATATTGAAATTGCAGTGATTTTTAATTTTATTTATGAAAGATTTTTAATGCTATAAAAAAACTTGAAACTCTACAAGTTTGCGAAAATTTCTCTCTTTACGGTAAATCAATTTTCTTTAATTATTTATTATTAATAGATTATTTCTATTAAAAAAATTAAATACGATTTGACCAAATAAATTTGAGTTTTCAAATAGATCTGGTATTCATGTTAAGTGGTAGCGTCTTGAGTGTTTTCAGCAAATAATAAAAATTCCGTGTGCGCAACGATAACAAAAAGAACTATTTTGAATAAAGTAAATTGTGAGTTTGAAATTATTTTAGGCTTGTTCAGTCTTAAGCATCGAGATAGCAGTATACTGCTCATTGAAAACTTGTCCGAATTATTTCAAACCACTCTTTTGCCTGAAGACAGAAAGTTGAACACCTTTTCTCAGCTTCTCTCCTCTTCGTGCGCTAGCAATTATCTCTCAAACAAGGAAGTCAAAGACAAAGCTCTGATCCTTTTTTACTTTGAGAACGCCTTGAAAATGGCATACAAACACTTCATCAACAATCTCTCCATCATGTCTAATGATCAAGTATACACACTTTACTCCACTTTTTTGACTGGAGCGAAGTGTATACAATTTTATCGTATAAGCTTGTAATTTTATACAGTGTATATACACTTTTATTGTATATAAGTAAAACGCTACGGGCTTGATCCCAAGTCTTGATTTTATTTTATCTTGCGCATCACTTTCCTTTAAACCTCTAGTTTTTCTTTCATTTCATTCTTTTTTTTTTACTGGTTTGACTGATTTTCATAAAAAAAAATGAACATCACTACTAGATTCAGCGAAATATATATCAGAGGTCTGGCAAGACCTCCGGGGAGACAACTCGCAAAACTTGCCTGCCTTATTATATATTTAAATGTGTAAATCGTAAAATGCTTAAAAAATATACTTAAATTAAAAATTTTCAAAAAATATTTTACATACATATTGAAAGCCACATTTCAAAAATTCTACCTAAAAGTTCAAAAAATTTAACTTTGAAATTGCAGTTTTATTTCATAAAAACTATATGATTGGTTGAAATGTTTATGTAATATATAATAATAATACTACTACCAATACTACTTTTTGGAAATTTTTACTTGTTTGATTTGAAGAAAGAATTCAACTGTTTTTCAATATTTATTTTTCATGATATATATATCATTAGAAAGCTTATCGTTTGCTACATACTCTAGAATAATTTATTTTTGCAAAAGTTTTAAAAAATTTTAATAAATGGACATTACTTCGAAAAATTTTGTCTAAATTTTTGAAAAAATTACGGACCACCTTTTTGTTTAAGCATAATGTGTCTTTTTAAAAAAAAAATTAAATGAAAATGGTGTCATTGGAAAGGTATACTCTTTGTGGTTAACATAGGCTAGGTTATACAAATAAATATATTTTTATTTTTCCAAAATCTGCTTTTATGTGAGGTCAGTGAAGTTTTATCTAGTTTCAAAAAATACGAATAATAATTAACGTTCTTAATTTATAAAATATTTTTTGAATATTTTATATTCACAAAGGTAAAATATGATTTTTCACATTTTAAAATTTCATAGTTAAAGAAAACTGTCGAAAATTAATATATATTTTTTACTTTTTATGGGTCAGTAGTATAGGTCAGTATAATGTTTTTCTAATAAATTTAAAATTATTTTTGAAGTGAAAAATGTTGATCGAATGTACAAGATTTGAAGCTATACTCTTTGTGGGTAAAATACGCTAGGTTTTACAAATAAATATATTTTTATTTTTTCAAAATCCGCTTTTATGTGAGGTCAGTCAACTTTTATCTAGTTTCAAAAAATACCAATAATTAACGTGATGAGTTTATATATTATTTCTTCAAAATTTTATATTCACAAAGGTAGAATATGGGTTTTAACATTTTAAAATGTCATAGTTAAATAAAACTGTCGAAAATTAATATATATTTTTTACTTTTTATGGGTCAGTAGAGGTCAGTAAAATATTTTTCTAATAAATTTTAAATTTTTTTTCAAATGAAAAATGTTGATTAAATGTAAGAGTTTTGTTTGATAATCGTAGTCTACTTTTATTTAGTTTAGATACAACCTTTCTAATTTTTAACGAAGAGCATTCGTTAAAAATTATACCGACAGTGTGCGAAGAATAAATCACATTATTGATTGATTTTAGAGCATAATTATGCGAAGAAAGATTAACACATGTTGCATTACGCGTTTGTGAGCGCAGTGAATTCTTATCTCGCATACGCTACACCACATCTTTAGCACGCGTGTGTGGTTTATTTTATCGGGCTAGTGTACGCTTAGTTTATTTGTAGTGTTCCTAGCTTAAATTTTAGTCAAATATTAAAACGCTTATAACTTTCACATTTCTCAACAAAATGCATCATGCGATATACCAAATTGAAGCATTTTTTATGGGCTTTCAGAATACATTACTTATATCACAAGTACTTAAGAAATACCTTTTACTGTTTTTATTTTCCATGGGCTTCATACCATTAATTAGCAGATAAGGGATGCATTTTAAACCAAAGCTCCTTTCATTATGACAAATTTTTACCTATATTATGTGACAATTTCCAGCACTATAAAGCGACTCTACTCTCAGAATCTAAATTTATTTGTAGATTTTTATAAAATAGTATTAGTTTTTCAATTTTTTTTATAAATTAACCTTCGTTTTTTTATTGGTCAGTATAATCTTTTTCTAATAAATTTAAAATTATTTTTGAAGTGAAAAATGTAGATCGAATGTACAAGTTTTGTTGGATAATCGTAGTCCAATATTTATTTTTAGATTTTTATAAAATCATTTTAGTTTTCAGTTTTTTATATATTAACATTAGTTTTTTACTTCTTTTGAAGTGCGGGTTTGATTTACACTTTGATTCGAAAAAAATATGTTTTGGATAAATATTATTTTATTATTGTTTATTGCATATAAATTTTTAAAGAGAAGATAAATAGATCAAAATATGTGTTTTAATCAATTTTTATCAATAAGTAATCTCATGAATTTATTTTTTTTTCAATTTAATCCTAAATTTATTTCTATATTTTTATAAAATAATTATAATTTTCGACATCCACATTGAAGAAATAATGAGTTTTGTTGGATAATCATAATCTACTTTTATTTAGATTAGATACAACCTTTATAAGGGATGCATTTTAAACTAAGGCTCCTTTCATTTGGACAAATTTTTACCTATATTATGTGATAATTTCTAACACAATTATAAAGCGACTCTACTCTCAAAATCTAAATTTATTTGTAGATTTTGAATTAATCAACCAAAATTTAAATACGGGTTTGATTTACACTTTGATTCGAAAAAATATGTTTTGGATAAATATTATTTTTATTATTGTTTACTGCATTAATTTTAAGGAGATAAGGGATGCATTTTAAACTAAAGCTTTTTTCATTTGGACAAATTTTTACCTATATTCTGTGACAATTTCCAGCCCAATTATAAAGCGACTCTACTTTCAGAATCTAAATTTATTTGTATATTGAAGAAATATTTTTTCAGTATAAAGAGTTTAGAAAACTCTTCTCTAATATGTAATGATATATTCTCATCTAAATTTATTTGTATATTGAAGAAATATTTTTTCAGTATAAAGAGTTTAGAAAACTCTTCTCTAATATGTAATGATATATTCTCATAACCTGTACGGTTGAACGCGGGTAGACAACTTGCGTGTTATCTCCAACCCGTATATTACGATGATTCTTCTCCAACCTGTATTCTACGATGATTCATCTCCAAACTATATACTACAATGATTCATCTCCAACCTGTATACTACGATAATTCATCTCCAACCTGTATACTACGATCATTCATCTTCAACCTGTATACTACGATGGTTTCTATTCCATGTACAAATAACTAGGGAGACAATGTTCAACTTTCTGTTCACATTCTGCTAGATGTAAGATTTGATATACCTCATTCGGGGAGACGATGCTACATAAGTTATTACCTATATACATTATACCTGTATACTACGTTGGTTCATCTCCAACCTGTATACCGCGATAATTCATTGGTTCATCTCCAACCTGTATACCGCGATAATTAATCTCCAACCTATCAGTACATATTTTGCTATTTGTAAGATTTGATATACCTCATTCGGGGAGAGGATGTTAGATAAGTTATTAATTTTTTCACGATATTAATGTTAGATAAGTTATTAATTTTTTCACGATATTAAATAATATATTTTATCAAATAATCAAATAAAATTCTGTAATCAAAGAATCGAAAAATATTCTTTAAAAAATCAAAAAATATCAAACTTTCTGTTCATATTTTGCTACCTCATACGATGTTACAAAAGTTATTACCTATACTTTGCAATTTGCACGATTTTAAATATTATATTTGTCAAATAATCAAAGAATCGAAAAATGTTAAAATCAAAAAATATTTATTCTTTTTAAATATATCGTTGGCTCCCCTTACTTTTAAAATTGAAAGATAAACCTAGTCTTTAATAATTAATTTTTATCAAATTATGCACATACGAAACTAAAAGTAAGGGGAGCCAACGATATATTTAAAAAGAATAAATATTTTTTGATTTTAACATTTTTCGATTCTTTGATTATTCGACAAATGTTCAAATTGCAAAGTATAGGTAATAACTTTTGTAACATCGTATGAGGTAGCAAAATATGAACAGAAAGTTTGATATTTTTTGATTTTTTAAAGAATATTTTTCGATTCTTTGATTACAGAATTTTATTTGATTATTTGATAAAATATATTATTTAATATCGTGAAAAAATTAATAACTTATCTAACATTAATATCGTGAAAAAATTAATAACTTATCTAACATCCTCTCCCCGAATGAGGTATATCAAATCTTACATCTAGCAAAATATGTACTGATAGGTTGGAGATTAATTATCGCGGTATACAGGTTGGAGATGAACCAATGAATTATCGCGGTATACAGGTTGGAGATGAACCAACGTAGTATACAGGTATAATGTATATAGGTAATAACTTATGTAGCATCGTCTCCCCGAATGAGGTATATCAAATCTTACATCTAGCAGAATGTGAACAGAAAGTTGAACATTGTCTCCCTAGTTATTTGTACATGGAATAGAAACCATCGTAGTATACAGGTTGAAGATGAATGATCGTAGTATACAGGTTGGAGATGAATTATCGTAGTATACAGGTTGGAGATGAATCATCGTAATATACGGGTTGGAGATAACACGCAAGTTGTCTACCCGCGTTCAACCGTACAGGTATATATATATATATATATATCAGGGATGGATTTACCCGGAAGGGGGGGGGGACAATGTAGCAATTAAAAAAGGCCGTTGAAATGATTAACCTTATATATATATATATATATATTTACAAATCATTGACGAGTATAAGATATGACCTCGCAGGTCTAACTATTGTTGTAAAAACTTCGGCTTTCAACTTAATTGGCATGCTTTTGTCATTCATAATTGGTTAAACTTCTTTCCACTTGTTCCAATTGGCGCTTATTCGTGCTTCAACTTCCTTTTCGTACTTTACATTCTCTAGAGCTAAGATACTTAACGTTTTTTACTTCGGTATATAATTTGGTTTAATCATAATTTTTTCTGTCACTCTACTATTTATTTCTTATTATACATAGTGCCATAGCCATTTTTTACTCCTAGTGAGTAGGATTTTGAAGACTAATCCTCTTCTTTCTTCTTCTATGGAATTATGGATGGAGCACACATTTTTCATTTCTCGGGAAGTTAGTCCTCAAAGGCTCAATCAAATTTATCAAAAATGATTCCCCAAACCCGTTTTGCGTTAGTAAAAAGTCGCTGTACTATTTACACTGTTTTAAAATGTATATTTTTTGTTTGGTTAAATTCATAATAGAGTTTTTCTATAAAAGTAGAAACTATTTTATTAAAAAAGAAAACCTTTAATTAATTTACCTATCCAGCGTTCTTTTTCGAAAAGTAATCGTCTTTTTTAAATTTAATCAGACGATTAATTAGTTCTGCTAATTGAAAAAAAGTAAACTCTTGCTCCCTCTCCAAGTACACCACCGTTTTCGACTCGCGCGTATCATCGTTTGTGGCTTTGTCAGTGATAGTGTTTTATCTGTCAATCTTATTTATACTTTGATATGATTTGTAGAAAATATTCATATCATAGCTCATATATTCCTTACCTTTGATTCTCATATTTAATAATCCATTTTTGTATCAGATAGAAGTGGCGAAGAACAAGGCCATTCTGGCCATTCAAAAATTGCTAATTGCAAATCCCGAACAAGAAGAAGTTCTTTTATCCCTTCTCGTTAATAAACTTGGCGATCGTTGTGCCAAAACGGTTTCCAAAACCCTCTACCTTCTCAATGATCTTCTGGTGCAGCATCCGATGATGAAGCTTGTGCTTATCAAAGAAATAGAAAGTTTTTTCCTTTCCTTCTCTCTATTATATTTGAAAAGATTTTTTTTATCTTTCTAGCAGTCAATTAAACCTAATTTTAGATAACCACTGACTGATCGGTCTCATTTAACGTTACAATAAAAAAATGATGTAACTCGTCTCCCAGTAGAGAATATCGGCTCCCACTAAAATGAAAAAATCTAATAGCCCAGTTGGGCCTTCCACCTCCCTCTCAGTGTGGAATATAGGCCCTTAGGTAAAAAGATAGCTAAAAGTCAACATTCTACGACATGCCACTCGGCCACTATCAAAAGCTGACAAGACCCTGGGATATAGTGCAAGTCTTCTGCACTCTCAATTTTTCTATAAATTCAGCTTAAATCTGGCATTTGAATGATCACAATTTTATATACCCTTAAAATCCTTTCCAACATCGCAACAAGACACGATATAATTGCACAAGACATTGCATTGCAATAACTTTAAATGGTTTTTAAAAGTATCTATATCTGCACTTTTATTATGATTTGCTAAAGGTTTTACCAGTTGAATTAACCGTGTAATTACACTTCAGTAAAGGGTGAATTGTTCCTCCATATTCACCGGTTAATATAATCTCCGATTACCATCACTAGTGCTCGCTAATCCTTTGCTTAAAGTTAATGCTTTTCTGCCCAATGTACTTGGATCCGCAAGTACAAACAAATGCATTTTTGAATGGTAAAAGGATATACAGATGAGCTCTCTCAGTACCAAAGATTTTAGAAGGAGGATTTTTAAAATTTGTTTTATCAATTATAGACTCCAAGAATGAAGAGGTTATCCATCGGGACTTAAATTTTTCTTTAAGTTAACTAATTCAGAGTGTAAAAGATTTTCCCTTGAACATATTTTATAGGCTTTTAAGCATAAACATTTAATAAGGCTTATCTTATGCTTGGAATCTGTATAGGAGTGGAAATTTGTGCATTAACTAATAAAGCTAGGCGCATGGTGTAAAGTTGTGAATTTGCATCTATGTGTTTTAATTGTGATATCTATGTATGGAACAGAGAAGTCCTCTATCTTTTCTTGTGTAAATTTCATTCTTGAATGTAAATTATTAAAATTCTCAAATAGGTCGTCAAAAGTCTTCTCAAAATCGTAGTCTTATAAGTGATTTAGTCATATGCCTTACACTTTATCAATTTTTTTTAAATATTTTAAGCACTTATCTTTCGCTCCAACGTCACGACGAAATCCCAATATTACTGCATCTGTTGCCTAAATCAAATTATTCTGAGGAAATCTGACAGGGAATCGGTTTCCAAGCTTGTTTCCATCTACATGTCACTTTTTCAAGTAGGCCTATTTTTTTTGCCGTAAGCATTCTATGTCCTAATCCTTTCTCAGTTTTATACGATGAGCGAAACGAAGGAAAATCTTGACAAGTTTTTTTCCGCAATTCTCACTGGCCTGAATAGAGTCTTCCCGTTCGCTGTTGATAAACAAAATATGTTGGAAAAGATATCAAAAAATATTGATTCCCTTTTCACTATTTCCCATTCTAAAAACACCAACACAAGTACGATTATATATTTTTTTTGTTAAATATTCAAAATGTTCTTTTTAAGAAAATTTTTTTTTCTTCTTTATACTTACTGGATAAAAAAAAGATTTCTTTACTACGCACACATATTTATGAATATATATATGCTCAGAGCAGCCCTACAACAACTATTTTCTTGCCTCGAAATATTCCTAGATTTCAAAAAAAACACTTTACAGCCCTCATCTAGATTAGGGGCCTCAGACTTTTTAATCCGTCTATGACTTCATAGATTATTTGCTTTCTCATCGACCCCAATCACCATTTGCATTTCTGATGATGAGCAATAATATATGAATATTTACCTTCCAAATAATATTTTGTTATTTGTTTATATACTAATAACCATCTTTCATGATTATCTTGATTTTTCCTGTTTATAAATTTAATTGATTCTCCATAATATAACCGGCACTCTTTCAACCTCTATGTAATAATCGATCCCTGGAAAACGCTCATAAACTTCAGGTGGTCAATATCGACCACTTTGTGGACCCTTGAACTAGATCAAGAGTTTCAGTCTCACTGCTAGCAGGGCAAATACGGCCTTCATGATCATTTCACTCGCTCCATATAACGATTATATGTATTGCATAATGAGTTATATTTTATTTAGAATATAAATTTTGTTTGTATCTCAATAATGTTGCTTTTGCTTATAAAAGATTGTGTTAACGAATTTAATGAAATAAAGCTAAAAATTGTACCATTTTAAATACTTTTTCTCGCATTCTTGATAATATTCCCAAATTAAACATTCACGAACCGAGTTGTGAAATCGGGAAAATATTGCTCTGACTGAGACCTATTTGTAATTTTTGAGACTGCAACTCCATTTATGTAAAAAACAATTTATACAATTAGGCGATCTTGACTTTAAAAATTTATAATCCAAAAGTGTCCTTTTTTTTTCTTCCTCCAAAAAGTGTGAGAACATGTACTATATTTCAAAGTCGTTTGTGAATGTCAATTTTAAATAGGGGTTGAAAGAAACCCATCAAAACAAAAAACAAAAAGTTTGATCTATTTTCTTCAACATAACTTATTAAAATGTTCTATTAATTTGTATTTGTAGTTTAATTTCTTTCTTGCATTGCCTTCAAAAAGATTTTCAAATTATTGCCGATAACCTTTTTATCTAAGAAAAAACAATACGAAAAACTTTTTTTTTGCCTAAAAACTTTCTACTAATAAACTAACTTTTGCTCCCTTTCAAACTAATTTTAACATTAAATAAAAAAGTTCATTCTTTAATTTTATTGAATTTTTCAGCCTTTTTCTATGGGTTGCAAAAATACAAGGCTTGGACTAAAATGATAAACATTTTTATGTTGCGTTTTTGCAACGTTGTACACTAAAAAGAGTGTCTATGAATTTATTTTTTAATCTAACATATATGAATATAACTATTTATGAAATCGGAGTCGTATTAATATTACCACTCCGACTCTTTCTCAAAAGGTGCGATATTCTACAATTCCAGAATAGAATCTAGATAAACAAAACAAGTATAATAATAAGCATATGTAAATTAATATATACAAAAAAAATTTTTATACACGAGGTGAGATGATGAGGAATTGAAGCAGTGCTTCCACCCTCGCTCCTCATTCTCAGTTCGATTCACAGAAATGTCAATAGCAACCTGCATCCAACTGATGAGACCCACTAGTTCGAAACCGGTATTGGATTGCCTTGCCTTGTGTATTAACATTAATCATATCTGCTAACTACTTTCAATCATTCTATATACCAGGGGTTCAACCTTTTAACACTCGTGACTCCTTAGCACTAAGTAGGAAGTCATGTGACCTCCTACTTAGTGCTTACTACCATCAGCTCAATTTTTTTATTTTCTGGAAAGGAGAGGATAGAAACATCTAAAAAAATTTGTGATTATTTATTAGCAAATTTAGTCTCATTGATCATTTACAAAAAAACATAGATATGTTTGAACAGCTATCCAACCCAGCTAGTGAGATGCCTGATGCTGCTTTTCAGCAGCAAGCTTTGCAATTCGTGGCCGAACGTTTGTTAGAGCTAGTCTCTAAGAAATATATCCTTGGAATATTCTTGGAAGAGATAACGGGCTGAAGAGTCGGTCCTTAGATCCAGAAATTCATCTTGGATATCATCTGGTATGCTCGATACATCACGCTCAGTACAAAATGTGTTCCATACCAGGGCCTACTTCCTTTTCTAGAGACTTTGGTAATCTCATCCTTGAGGAACTAATCCAGTTGGATCTGAGACTCATCCGTCACTCCCCAAAGTTTTTAAAACATAACGATGTTTCCAAGATTGATTTTTCGATTCCAGTTCTGCAGTTTGAAAACAAAGGCTCGAAGACTTCTTGAAAAAGGAGAACATGTGTATCCCTTCTTGAAGCTTCACATTTAGCTTGTTCAGCTGGTCGAAAATATCAGGTATGTAAACAACCCTTTTATTCCATGCCTCATTTTCAAAGTGAGCTACAGGAACTTTTCTTTCTTGAGTCTACAGGAATAGCATAGAAATAAATTTATTTCATTTCAAACATACGATTAATGACGTTTCCTTTCGACAATCAACGTACTTCAAGCAGGGACAGTCTCACAGCCGAGAGCACACCGGTGAATCATGGAGTGAACGCCTTTGCTTAAGGTGATAGCTTTTTCACTTTCGAGTGGAATCCTGATTCAATCCCAGCATAGCTCGTGCCCCACCCGTACAAAACCCACACACGTTTTCCCATTGAAGATCTTCGTCTTGAAAAAAAGTTGAAACTTTTTTCATGACATCATCAGCTTTTGCTATCGTTTCAAGTGCACTGCAGAATAAGAATTGGTTTTCGATGTCACCTGAATTTATGTATCTCACGAAGACAAGCAACTTAGAACATGACCTTACATCTGTTAACTTGTCGAGTTGAAAGAAGAACAAAGAGGAACCTTTGATTTCAGTCAAAACCCGTTCCTTCACATCCATAGACATTTTAAAAATGCACCTCTGTATAGTATTATTTGATTGAAGGGGTACACTTGCTGCATCTTCTTTGCACTCGCTTCTCCAAGAAGAACATTACTGGTTTCATCATGCAGGGTGTTTATCATCACTTTTTTGTAATTTTCCTTTGTTAATCTAGTCAAGAATTTTTATTTTAAATAATTCAAATATAAAATTAAATTAAATTCGATACTTTTTTCACTTTACTATCTTCGTTTAAATAGGGCACCTTGCACCAACTATGTATGGATTTGTGCGCTGGTTGAAACGCCAAAAATGATAACTTTATTTGCGAAATTGTCAAAGTTTTATTTGAATTGACTAGTCATTTTTTCCTAATTTTTTTAAATTTCTTTATGTTTTATCAACTTTTCATTCTTTTTTATATTGACTTGTTTTCCCTTTTTAATTGAATTTTGAGTTTCAAAAGACTTTTTGAATTATTTAAAAAAGGTTGTTTAGTTTTAGTTCAGTTTTAGGATGTACATGTGTTTAGGTATTCGAGCCTTGAGCATTATCTTTCAAGTTTGTGTGGGCTTGGAAAGTGGTGGAAATAGTGATTCAACAACATCCAGGTTTTATTCCTGTTTGTATGCCAAGTTCTTGGATCCAATCTTTGAAAAGTCTTCTCTCAATTCCATGTTTATGAGTTTGTTGTATAAAGCCTTGAAGCACGATGGCAACTACAGCAGAGTTAAGGTTTTTCACTCTAAAAATTTTATTTATCTTTTTATTATTTTTTAACATTTTATCTCTCCAAGTTCGTAAGCTTAATTTTCACTTTATTATAAAATTAATTCTTAAGATAATCTTATTTCTTAAATCAAACCTATAAATTAGTGCAGCTAAAATAAATAAAGTCTATTTTATTAATTAACAATTTTGAGATTACTTGAGAACTAATATATTAAATACACTCTATTTTTTTATATAATTCTTACGCTTCAATAAAGGCAATTTTTATGTTAAAATATTTTTTAATGACTTTTTTGCTTGTTTGATATTTCTTTTATTACTTTCTTGCTCACTGGGTCACCAGTATTGCATATAATAAAACATTCTTCCTTAAATTATATAATTAATTAATTAAAATATAACCTGGGCCTAAAAGGTTAAAATTGCCAAAGATGCTCAAAGCTAAGCAAATTAACAAAGATTGATTTAATTTTAATCTGCTGAACATATTTATTTTTTTGCTTTGCAAAGTTTGTTGAGTAACTGTAAACCTGTGTTGCTAATCTTTGGATTTGAAAAAACATATAATGGTTCTTTGTAGCTCGAAGGCAGGCAATCTTTTCATGGTGGCTTTTTGAGAACTGGCTGCTCGCAGGAGCGACAAACAAAGCGCCTCAAAGTGGATGCTGTATCATAGAAAGCGTGTATTGGTTGGATAAGTGATCAGTGTGAGAGGGGTTTTTCTGACAAAGGAAGCCAAACTATCTCAAATATCCTATTGGCTGCAGAAATCGACGCAGGTTTATTGTTCGGTGTTCTGTCTACCAGTTGCGATGTATGTTGTATTTGGTCATGACAGTAATAGTCTTCAAGCATATGAATCAACGTGCATGTCCAAAGCGCTCGATAAAAGGTACTTTTTCCATTCATGTTTGAAGGCCAGACGCTTGAAGTCAACTTTTTTGACCTTAACTCACAGGATCGCAGACCGCTGAGTATAACAGAAATGCAGATTTTAAAGTTAAAAATAAATAAATCAATGAAATTATGCTATCAAACAAAACTTCATATACCACCACAGCATGGCTGCTAAACAATTCTAATGTAGTAATAACTACGTTTCTCCAGACACAATGTTGAGCATGATATTTTCTTTGAATTAAAATTGGGTAAATCTAACAAGAATTTTAATCTATTTTGAATTGGAATCAACAACTATAATGCTTTCAAAATTAAACAGTTATTTTTCTTTTGAAAAAATAATCAGGTTTTATATTCAGACATAAATATTAAACACCAACTCACACTACCTAGCTTCTTGTCATGGGAAGGTATGCCCGCTTAGTGATGCAACACTAAATTGATATTGTGTTTTTTTCTTGATACTCCACACCAAATAAAAGCATAGGCAAAGTCAGCTTCTATGACGAGCAAAAGACATCGAACATCCCAGCTCCTTTTCTTTTATGCCTGTCAATGAAGGAAGTACTTACGAAGGGAAGTGACGATGTTTCTACCGTTGCAACTAAGTTTTCTGCTCGAGGTGGCGGACCGAACGTTAGGCCATCGGGTACCGGATCTCGCCCTTGAGCCTGAGATTGATGTAGATCATCGAATACAAATCGTATTAAAATGGACTTAAAACGAATTGATAAGAAACTCTTAAGAAACTTGGTCAAATCTTATCCATAAATTGAGAAGTTTTTTCTGACTTAGAAATGAATACGCAAGTGCTTATGTGTCTTCTAGCTGGGCAATCGTGATCTCAACAATCTATTCTTTTTTCTGGAACATCATTTGGACAAAGCATTAAACAATTCTGCTTATATGCAATAAAACCAAATAAGTATTTTTAATGCTTGATAAACATTAAAAAATAACATTTAACATTTCTAACATTTTCTTGTTAGAGTAGTAGATGACATTTTAAGAGGAGATTTTAAAACAATTCATTTCAATTTATTCCACATTACATCAATTGCGTAATAATTTGTTCACAAGGAAGTAAGTTGCTAGCATCAAAGGAATCACGATCTAAACACGGTGACCAATGTGTTCCTTTTGAAAGTATTTAGCCCTGTATAGAATTTTTATTAAGATATTTTTGAATTAGATTAAATATTTTAAAAAAAATAATGAAAAATTAGCTACTCACTTTGAAACAAATTTCATTTATTTGGCATGGATGGGAAAAGCTTTTTTCTAAAATCTAATAAATGATAACACAAAATAATTCGACACATCATAGGAATCACTTTCAGAAATAATCACCCTACCTCCTATAAAATTTGAAATATATCACTTTTACTCAGTTATGACTACAGTTGCTTCTCGTTAATCCGAATTTCAGATATTCTGAATAAATTAGGATATTTTTTCCATGTCTTGTTTAAATTCAGTGTAAATAGACTTCAATTATCCCAATCCTTTATAATGTGTACTGATTATGGTACTTGCAATAATTTATTAAATGCATTGGATAATTTTTCAATATATTTTAAATGTAGAGATGAGGAGAGGGGACTAGACATATACCCCACTTGTTTATTTTAATTTACCTTTAGTGGCTGAGGGAATTTTGTATGTATGTGTGAACCAAAGATTGCATAATTAATTCATTGAATTAAAAAAATCAAATTAAAATATTTGAGTCAAATTGGATATAAGTTTATTCAAATCGAAATTTTATCCACATTAACACATTTCTGCAAAATTATCTTCTAAACTTGTTCTAAATTGTGCTTCCAGCATCTTTTTCTCAATTCATCAAATTTTTTTGTCACTAAAAAACATTTTCTAATTAACTTATAAACAAAAAATTTTGAAACTTCATCTCCTATGAGCCAAAGAAATAAATTTTGGCAAAAAGATAATAAAATCTAACTTGTTTATGAAATATCACTCCTATTCTATCTTCACAAATAATTTTTGTCCATATAAATTTAAGTATTTAGATTCATCCACTTTTAAAAGGTTTATCTATAAGACGTGATAAAAAAACTTGGCTTTGACCTTAGAATCGGCCACAGTAAGTAAAATACTGTCACAGGAATAAAGACTTTGTCTACTTTAATTTTTTTGATGAACTCTTTCTCCATAAATTTGTAGATTCGCCTCTGCATGAGGGGCTTCATCTTTTCATTACTTGCTTTTTACTTGACTTACTCCATCTCTGATTTTATTTCTTTTAAAAGACGATTACGAAAAGAGTTTGTCAATTTTGTTTGTACTCCTCCCCATCCTTTGCTTGCAGCTTTTTAATTATTTTGCTGGAACTCGAAAAGACATTTCCTGACTTGTTCAAAGCTTCTTCAACAGCAAAATTCTTTTCACAAAATGCTCAAAGTGGAAACGATGCAAACGCTTCATCTGGAAGTGAAGATGAACAAGATAATTCTACTTGGCTCAGCTTAAAACGGGAAAAAGGTTTTTTTTTGTTTTTCCCACTCATTCAAAATAGGTGATGAATAGAGAAATTAAAATCAACAAAGTCAATTTTTTCCAATTAAAATTTCTGAGATTTTTTCAAGTCAATATTTTTGGATTAGGTCAATATTTTGTTAAAATAATTTATGGCGTTTTGTTTCCTTTTTGATATTTCTCATTTCAATTGGGCACCCGTGTCCCTTCGTTTTCAAAACTTGAGATTTAAAAGATTCAAATTCCTAGGATGTGCTCTAATCCTCGATGTTTCAGGATATTTTAACTGACAAAAGTGTTTGAGAAAATTTTTTTAAGATCAAATTGTGTTTACAAATAAAACCGAGTATCCAAAGTCTGAAATTATGTAGAATCTAAGTTATCACAAAAAAAGCTTTTGGCAAAAGTAGAAAATATTTTCTAAAAAAAAATTTTTTCTTAAAAAAAATATATTTACAATTTTTAATAAAAAAAAATTTCTTAAAGTTTTTTTTATTTTAGGTCAATTTTTTACTATAAAAAGTCAATAATTTGACAATTTTTGCGCTAATTTTTAATGTTCAAGATTTTTAAAATTTTTGAGATTATCTTCACGTTTGTGCATTTCTCTAAAAGACTTTTATTTTAATTATCTTAGTACTGAGCTTAATAAAGAAACGTAGACACCTAATAAATAAATAAAAAACTTGTGTATGTATTTTAATAATAAAAAAACTTAAACTGAACTTAATAAAGAATGGCTGTGATATTGTAATTTTATAAACGAAAGTCTTTTTCAACTAAATCAAGCAAAAAGCGGAAAAAATGGATTTGTGTCTTCCCTCCCTGTTCTGCTGACTTACGTTGAAAAAGGCTCATAAAGTCGAAATATTCTTTTTTATAAAGATTTGTCCTGATATCTTACTATATTTCTCGTTAATAACTCATTATATTTTATATTGTGATTTTGAAATTTCTCTCATTACATATGATGATAAAATGACGATGAACAAAACTTTTGCCACTCTTAACTTGTCAAATTTCTGGGAACATATTTATTAATTAGAAGAAGAAGAAAGAACTTATTTCACAAAATAGATCTAAAAATTATACGTATTTGCACGATAAATCATAAGGCCAGGAAGCTGCCTTCATGATTCACCTTTTCTGATGCTTTCATGATTCTTCTTCTATTAATTAAACTTTTTTTATATATATTCTTTGTAAAAATTGGTCTCCCGTTATTTTAATCTTGTTTTCGGATTTATATGAACTTATCAGCGAACAATTTGGTTTCCAATGAATTTTATCGTGATTATTGAGTAAGTTTTAGTTTTTCTTTCTCTTTTCTAATTCTTGAACCTATTTAACTAGTTTCTGATATTTTTTCAACTCGAATATTAACATTTCTAGATATAGGTAAGGTAAATAAAACTTTTTTTAACTTCAGAATGTTTATACATTAGACCAGTGGTTCCCAACCTATTTTAGTTTGCGGCACCCTTGGCGAGCCTTTTAAAAATTCCTTGCACTTATTGAGGAAAAACTTATTTAAAATTTCCATAGTTTTTTATTATAATTTATTTATACACTATGATATAAGACATAACACACAAATAACAAATAGACCAGAGTGAATCATGTGTGTGTACTTGGTGTGAAACTTGCGATTGATGCTTAGAACACAAACTCTTGATATCAGGTCTTATTGTTGATAATGCCATCCGCATATCTTCTTCAAGTGAAAGAAGATAAAAGTTAAATTGTTAACTAGACAATAAAAGCAGAGAGAATGAAATTAATACAATTTTTACCCTGAATTTGGCGGCACCCTTAAAAAATCTTACGTAACCCTTTAGTGCCGCGGCACACCAGCTGGGAATCACTGCATTAGACAAATCCATTCTGTATTCATCCCATTTTCTAGAAATCTTGGGATTCAATCCACTAACGCGAAATCCTCTTTACTCTGGCATTGAAGCACTTCCTCATCCCTTACTTTATGAACTTTACATGGTAAGTTCTTGAACTAACATTCTCGAATAGTTTTTTGCAGGGTAATCCCCGAATGAAAAAATCAGAATTTTTTCCCCAGCTATGAAGTCAGTGCTCGTCGCTGTATGTGATTCGCTAATGTGTAGATTTCCTTATATCGCTTTATTTTTTTCTTTAATATGAACGCTCACGCATATGCCAATGAAGTATTTAAAACAATGGCAAAACAAAATTTTGATCAATTTTTTTGTCGACATAAAATATACCAACAATTTGCGTGCTACACACAAAATATCGAGGTAAAAAATATTAAAACTGGATTGTTTTTTACGAAATATAA
The DNA here is from genome assembly GCA_030549495.1 of Nectonema munidae. Lineage (NCBI taxonomy): Eukaryota > Metazoa > Nematomorpha > Nectonematoida > Nectonematidae > Nectonema > Nectonema munidae. The sequence continues at coordinate 1,296,085 of JAUIRK010001051.1, read as the reverse complement.
GTTTAAAAATCTTTTCTTTTACTATGTTGTTGTTGGCGCCCAAATTACCCTGTCCCATGACAACTATGATCTGTTATTGAAAAAAAAATTTTTTTTTTACCTACGTGAACACGTTTTCATACAAAAGTGTGTAAGATATTTTTTCTATGCTCTGCATTATTATTTGGAAAGGATAAATTTAAAAGGTTTAGTATTTAATCCAAATTTTTAGCTGGATATTCTAAAAGGACCTTCATCCAGTTTTATTAGACAAAAAAATTTTAGGCACTACATATAATATAAATTTCTCTTTGAATACAGTGTCTATGTTGTAAATTTTATATTTATGTATTAATAACGACTTAAAAATAGAATAATACAAAATATCCATAAAAACGTAAAAAATATTGATGTAGTTTAAAATCTGAAAAATTGAAATATTGGAACAGTTAAAAAAAGAGCATATGAACTCAAAGCACAATAAAAATTCAATTATAGTTTAAAAATTAATAAATTTTCACTATTTTTTTTTGTTTTTTTCTTTTGAAAGTTGTTTTATCGAAAGTTGATATCTCTCGAGATCTGGAATTCATCAGAGAACTGTTAAAAAGCTTAAAGTAATGAGAGGTCGTGTGGTTGGAAAACTATTATTAAAAAATTCTTTTTTTTTTTTTACTAATTAAAAAAAGAAAAGTAAGACCTGATAAAGTGTTTATTTCAGAGCCTTTAAGATTTAAAAATAAAAAACCGTGTTTTACTGGGGTTCTTAGCGAGGTTTTAACCTCTAAAACTCAGATGTGTTTTATTGCGCTTATTAAAATTTCTAACCGAAAAGTTTTTGATACACTTAATAATTGTACACTTTCTTTATAAGTAAACGAGTTCTAGGAATTCAGTAGAGATTCAGAGTTGTAGAGATTCAAGGCTCAAATCAGGTCAAAAATTAATGAACTTGCTTAACAACCCTCATGCCTCATATGAATCTCTTTGCTAAATTTTTGGAATTGTAAACATCGTTTTCATTTCTCCCTTTCCTAAGAAATAAGACTCAGTTTGAATTAATTTAACTGTTTTTAGATATAATTTAGTAAAAGATTATTAAATAATATTAAAAAATGCCAAGCAACCAATTAAACAACTTGAGGTGAACAACCTACATCCTTGGCAACATCAGGCCTAATCCAGAAAATGGAATTTCTTATATATAAATAGGTGTACTCGTTTTAGAGGCTTCTTGATAAGCAATTACAGTAAAACGTGTTTTAACGTTCACTTCATTGAATGGTCACTTGTCTAAAACGGGCATTTTCAAAGGGTCCCATGTTTGACGGTTATAAACAGGGTTTACTGTGTTTACAACATTTATAATTGAATTTTTTTAATATTAACATTGATACTCAAACTCATTATGTAAAAATAAAGAACGAACTGCTTACGACAGTATAAACCATTTTTAGGAAAATATCAAACGAGATCACTTCTTTTGAAAGACGTGAGTATTTATTTTACCATATGTTCACCCGCCAAACATGCTTTTTCTCAGTATGGATTTTTTTATCACACTTCCTCTGCTCATTCACAAGTTGTAATGAGATTATTGAATTCTTTGCAATTTTTTTAAATCAAGTAATTATAATCTTTATTGTTCCTAACCGTTTTATAAATATTGAGTCTGATTTTCCATTTGCATTTGTCAATATTTTGTTCAATTACATAAAATTACGCATTTATATATATAAAAAAATGCGTTTCAATATCAATAAACATTGATGAAATAATTTACAAACTTCTTCTTTTCAAAGCTCAGAAGCTGTATAGATAAATATTGTTTTTCACTCTCTCTCTTTCTCTAAAAAAAGCTAAAATGTTTATATGAAATTTTTTAAATTATACGATATCGCAACTATCCACGTTTTTATTTTAATAAAAATGAATTTTTTTGTTTGATTTCAGTTGTCGCACAGTTATCATCCCTCTGTTTTACTATTTGTTAAAAGTCTTATCTCTCAAAAAGACATCAATTACAAGGGAATCGATCCTTTTGAAAGCTTTTCCATCATATCCTTTCTCGATAGATTCGCTTTCCGAAATCCAAAGAACTTGAACTCAAGTATTTTTTATATGTCATTCTATCATATTCTTTTCTCTTCACACTTTTGAATATTCTTTTTCAGTTTCCTTTAGAATTTATTAATTCCATTTTTTGCATATATTTGCTATTCTTCCTTGTATTCTTCACGTTCATTATAATGAATATATTATAATAAAATTTATAGATGAAGTAGCCGTTAAAAGGTATCATAAAGTCACTCTGTAAAGATAAATAGCAAAAGGTAAAAAAAACCTTATTGATGAAGTTATTATCAGTATGAAAAGGAGGATTCTTTTACAACGTACTAACTACTTCATCAATAAAGTTTCACCTTTTTGCTATTTATAATAAAATCTCATTCCTTTGTTTCAAAATTTTGTTTATCTGCATCAATGATTGAAGAACTTTTATCCAACCTTTGCAGTCCCAACGAGACACCAATTTTCCGTAAGATAAAAATGTGCGCTTTAATAAATATAAAAACTTTAGCAAATTACATTAGTGTTATCATGCATGCCTAGCAAATCCAAGACCCGGTTCGTTCTTTTGCCTCTCATTAGTTCGATGTAGTAAGAAGCTCCCATTGCTCTGCATCGAACACAGCTTGGTAGTTGAAGGCACAGAACCAGGCTTTGTTCGATTCCCAGCAATGGGAGTTTCTAACTGCATCCAATTGATGAGACCCAAAAGGTCGATGGCTAATGAAATTTGCTAACTGCTTGCAATTCACCCCAAACATATACCTTAAATATATAACTGAATTCAAGTACCAAATCATTCAATCATGTATAAAATATAAACAGACGATTAATTCTCTAAAACATGGACCTTGAAGGTTTAATTTGCAACTCCTTTAAAATTCTTTTAACACTTCAAAGCGCTGGAAACGGAATAACACGCGTATACCAAATAGGGAAACAAACTCTAACAACCATTAAAATATACTCTAGATCAGCCTTTTTCAAACTGTGGGTCCGAACCTTGATTGGGTCGCGTGAAAAATAAAATGGGTCGTGACAAAAAAGAAAGGAAATCAAGAGAGAGCAAAGTGAAGAAAATTAAAAAGTATTAATTGTGCAGATGATAAAAAAAATACCTATATAAATTGTCGGTGCTGAATAAATGAATCTAGTGATCAGAGTTTGTCTTTTTACACCTAAGTATTATGGGTCGCGATGCAAACTGTGCTTCTTGCTATGGGTCGCAGTAAAAAAAGTTTGAAAAACGCTGCTTTAAAGTAAGGAATTTTATTTAGGGAACACAAAAAAATTTCCGAAATTAATTTTCACAGTTTAAAGTTTTGCTATCTGTAATTTTTTATATCATTTAAAATCTTTCATATATAAAATTAAAAATCACTAATTTCAATTTAAGTGCTCAACGGGCAAAAAAACTTTTTTTTTTTGGCTAAATATCTATTAAAAAAATGTGAAGCATTGTATTCGCGAATTTGTTTCGAAGCTTCGCGATATTTTGTTCTCGTGAAATTAAAGTAATTTACACTTCTTATAACATTTCTATTCATCGTATATTAATATAAATCCCAGTATTCTTGCTCTTTTTTCTTATAAAGGATAAAACATTGTGAAAATTCAGACAATAGTACACAAAAACGCTTAAATGTATGCCAAAGTATCATCAAATCAGAATAGTCAGTTGAATCCGCATAGTATTGAAACGGACAATAGAAAGTATAGAAAAGTGAAGTTGAAATTTCAGACTATTTTTTTTTGCGTGAGATGTCCTTCCGGATTTATTGCAGGAAGGAAAATATATTTTCGATTAAAATTCTGGTCTCGAAAAACTGTTCCTCAATGAGTATATTTGTTGAAAGTGTTTATAAATTTATAACCTGCTTTGGTATAATTCTGATGTTTATTCTTTTTTTCAGTTTTTCATATTATTGTCCAAAATTTATATTTTATGTTTTTTTGCTTTTTTTAAAATGTTATAATGTTCAGTGAATCATTTATTTTTAGATGTGAAAAATGATCAATTAAAAGTTTTTCACAAGAAAAGTGGTAATTTTCTAACCGAAGATAAAAAACCTGTCAAAAAAATTCCTCAACCTATTGAATCCTTTATAGAAAAGTATTTTTTTTTAATGTTCTCCTACTATCAGGGTCAGATTCATACATTGTGGCGTGCATAGGCCTGTTATGCAAACCTTATTTCCGATCTAATTCCATATTTTAACCATTCCATTTTCTGAAAATTTAGGCAAAAATACCATATGCTGTTGATTTAAAATTAAAAAGCGGTATAACTTTACTTGCAGGTTTTTTAAATGAAATATTTTAATATGTCGAAGAAAAATTTAGTATACAGAAAAAGGCTGAAATTTTCCTTGTTTTTTTCTAGCTTCCTTTAGGAATTTCACAAATTCAGCGATCGTTTGCCAAAGTCATAATTTTCTTTTCCTGCATCATCACGTTGGCATGATTGCAGACAAAATTTATTCCTGTCTTTTTGAATTCCCTAATTTAAGTCTTTTAGTAATAAAATTTAAAAACACACTAAAACTTCTTATAAAAGAATAAATAAAGAAAAGATGATATTATGTTTATTATATCTTCATATTTTTTACTCTCTATTTTTAATTTTACGTTATTGATTTGAATGGAGGAACTGGTTCTGTAGGAATCTTGAGTCAAGTCCTTCGATTCCACTTACAGCCCATACAGGGTATTATTATTTGCAAATTTGTGGCTTGTCATTTGGGACGCACATTCTTCATATTTTAGAAGAGGGGGTTGACATTTTTTAATTGATATAACTGCCAAACATATTTCATCAATGTAATGATTTTTTTAAATATAAAATGTGTTATTTAAAAACATATTATAAGTGTATAAGATAAAAGCATTAATTTTTGTTTATTTTTATTATAAACTGGAAATTTTTTTATTGTAATCAAGCATAGACATAAACCCAATGACGGGTGAGCGCACTGTTTTCGATTTTCCACAGAGCATATATTAAAAGCGCATTCATTGTCTTAAATGTTTGTTTGCACCCTTCGTCTTTGCAATCTCGCTTCCTCTCTGCCCGTAATCCATATAGTAAATTCAGCTTATATATATCGACTACAGTTGTTTCTGAACAGTGCTTTTCATCATTTAATAAAAACTAAGTTCAGTGAAAATTCTACTAAAACTGTAAAGTGTTCCTAAAATAAATGTTGTTAGTCTTTGAAATGCACAAGATGTAGGATTGGCTCATTTTGACGATTCAAATTTATTCCTCAATTTGCATAATAGTTGACAAATGTTCACTAAATTTATAAACGGGCCTTGATGTGTAAAATTTTGGGAACGTATTGTCGAGGTAGAATTAGCATTCGTGCTAGTATTAGAGTTAGCGTTAGTGTTGGGTTTAGGTTAGGTTTAGTGTTAGCGCAATCGTACATGCATACATGTACATATACATTTTTGACATTCTTGACACTTCCTCTTTATTTGTATTAATAGACGTCTTTTGTTGAAGTTTAACTCAATTGAGCTGCTGACCGGTACTTTCCTATTTCTCTATCATGCTTAGTTTACTCTAGTGAGAATCGGGGTTGTGGTTGGCTATCATTATTTGGCACCCAGTATATAGCATATATATATTATATATTCATGAGAAAGCGGGTGAAAATGAGAAATTGTGGAATTATAAGTTCCAAAAACGAAAATATCTTAATAATTATTATTAAAGTAGCTGCTTCTTTATAAAACATGCATGATGATCGCATTATAGAATGTAATGAATTATTTTCATAAGACAGTTCGTCCCATGGACAATTTGCCCCATTATTTTCATAAGACATTTTCTTTTATGGACAATTCTAAAAAAATTAAGAGATAAAATGATTAATTTGAAAAAATTTAATAGAGGTAAAATAAACAAGAATATAATTTTTTTTAAACAATTTTACACATATAATAAGCAAAGATGATGAAACAAATAGCCTATGAGACAATTTGTCCAGGGGGGGGGGGGGCAAATTGTCTATGGGGCGAAATGTCTGTCGACCGTTAGTTTAAATAATTTTTAATTATAAGGGTTAGCTACTTAAACGTTGGCTTTTGCTGCTTATAAAAACAACTATGAACAAATTTGTATCGATGAGGAATCGAATCCAGAGGCTTCCGTGCTGAGTCCATCATCTCAACCAACCTGCCATGCCACCCATAGAAAAAACTAAAAAAATGAACTATTTTAAGCTGTTGGGAATACGTCAAATTAGTTTTCAAAAAACTTATGTTATGCTCTAAAATTTTTTAGTTTTTTTGAAGCTATATAACTTTTTCTGATAGACTTTTTTTCCTTAAAAGTTATTATAAAAGGCAAATCTTTGCAAAATGTTAACAGTTATTTTACTTTTTGTAGCTTGTATCAATTTAGCTTTTAAACTATTTTTGAATGATGCTGAGTAAAATGAAATAATGCGATTTTAATTTTTTGTTTTATTTTTGTTTGCACAATTATAACTTCATTTTATACCCTTGCCCCTGAATCAATCACATTTTTTCATATAAACATCACAGGGTGTCTAGTAGACTCTTTGCCTTTAAACTAAATTCACTCATATAAAACTATCCAACCTTCAGTTATTTGTTTTCTCTATGAATCAAATATCCTCCAACAATTTAGGTTTTTTTTTAACTAGTGTATATTCCATGGTTGTAGGAAAAAATGCCTCCTAATTTTTGATTTTAAGAATTTTTTAATTATATAAATATTTTTATTTGATACCGTTTTGAAAGGCTAAATTTCTAAAATTTCTTAATCTATAGGTTTTTTCTTTATAAAGTTCTTGAAAACAATAACAAAGGTGCAGATTTGTGGGAATGTGTTCTTAAAATCAGTTAAAACACAATTTATATTTAGAAAGTGTTCTGATAAACACAAAGTCCAAAAATATTTGCTGTTTTATAAATTTTTTTTTGTATTTAAAAAATTTTCGTATGCTGAGTTTTTTAGTTTACTTTAATTAAATTTTAAATGTTTTAGATGAAAAGTTAACTTTTTGTTTTTTTTTTACAAAAAAACTTTATTTGACATATCTTTTTTAAAAAAAATTTTAATTTAATTTTTTGTGTTGGTTTTTAATTAATAATTTTTTGTGTTGTGTTTTTTCCTAATTTTAAATTGGGGCATTTTTTCGGCGGTATTTTTACTGGGGGCATTTTTTCCTACTTTTTAATACACTCTATTTTAAAGGCTGAATACACTCTATTTTAAAGGATTGCTTGTATATTTGGTCTGCCGTGGTATTTCCAGACCACTATTTTTGAAAATTGCAACAACAAAATTTCGCCCCCTTCCAATAATTTTGAGGATGTGCGCCCCTGAAAAGGGGTATTATTGAATGCAAGAAAACTTCTTAGCGTATAGTAATAAAATGAGACACTTAATCGCTTCTGAAACAATGCTTACATACCAAAGTGAAAACAAATCTGTGTAAATTGGAAGAAAATCACATTTAAATGGTGATATCAAACTAAGACAATAAACTTGCATAACAACCAAGATAACAAATAACAGGGCCGTGGTGCAAAGGAAAATAACCCCTCATCACTTAAATAAATATTTTTCAAAAAAACGTATGCTTCAAATACTGAATATTTCATAACCAGTGTACAGGAATATAATTTAAGAAGTTTTCTACCTTAGTTACAAACAACTGAAAGAAAAAAAAGCAACAACTTTAAGCGTGAGCTACGATCAGCAATCCTCTGGCGTTGATGAGGAAGGAGAAGAACATTCTGACTTATGTGAGAAGCAATTTGAAGAAATACTCAATAACTACGCCGATGACCAACTCACACAATATGCCATTCCATTTGATGCTCAAAACTTTTCCTTTCTCCAATCCAAAAGTTGTAAGAAATCCAAATTTGGCGATCAGGATTCTGAGGTATTATTTTCCTTTTTGAAACTCTTATCAATTTTTTTGTTTAAAAGTTTATGTGTTCGTTGCGATGTGGTCTCTAAAATTTAGGTATTAGATCTAAGTATTAGTTTCTAATGTCAAAATCCTGTATGTAATTTGTATGTATCTATTTATTCGTGTGTATGTGTGCCTATATGTTTTTTTGTTTCAGACGTGTATTTTAATACAAATAAATAATAAACTTTGTGTCAAGAATGTCAAAAAATGTATTTGTAAATGTATGTATGTACGATTTGACGTAAACACAACCCTAACACAAACTAATACTACCAACGCGAATGCTAATTCTACACTAATCCTAACAGCACTTGTCAACTATTATGGAAATTGAGGAATAAATTTAAATAATCAAAATCACCGATAGATCGAAATTTTCACCCCTTACAGCATTCTTCTCTGTTTTATGGTCAACCATGTATAAGGTAAGTTATATGTTCTAGAATTTTTTTTGAACATTATTAGATAGTTATTTTGCTTCTCAAATACGTCACGCTTACAATATACTACTCAGGGATGATTGCGTTTTTCTGCTCAAAAAGTTTATATTTGCCTCACTCCAAAAATATTTTCCCCATTTAAAAAGTTGTAGCATTTTTTTTTACAAAATTTCAATAATAATTTTTGTGTTATTTTAAGCTATGTAAATGTCACTGATCAAAATCATCTTATCTCGCACTCAGCATTGATATACTGATGCTGTTAAGTGAACAAGTAATAACCTAATAACTATCATTAACTATTTGTTTTAAATCTACATGATTTTCGAAAATATAATTGTAATTTTAAACAAAATGAAATTATTCAATTTTAAACATTATTAAATACAATGCTAATAGATTTAAAGAGAATATTGCTGATTTAATTCAGTATACAGGCATAGATAGCGTTGTATTTATGTCGTATAAGAACCAGGGCTAGAACTCTTCAACTTTTCAGGGTTTTCAAAATTTCGATTTATCTCGCCAAAAACAAGAAACAATCTAGAATCAGAAAAAGAGCAACTTTTTTTTTAAATTAAGTATTCTGCGTATTATATTCTCTTGTTTCGCGTGATTGAACGTCTATACTCATATAAAATACCATTTTTTCGTGAATATTTTTCACCTCCCAATCTCATTAATCACCAAGTTTGATTGATCAATTTTATTAACCAATCATACAGTCTAGATTCATAGTGTCCTTGTTTTGACATTTTTCTCCTCTTATGATAAGCTTGCCAGAAGTCACTCATCATATGATGTACTTAGGCATTATGTCAGCCGTAGAAATGAGCCTCCCCATTTCAACATGTTTCTTGATTTTTGTTAAATAAAATATTTTTTTCTTTGTGTTTTAGTTTTTTTTATTAAAAAAAACCTATACCTAGAACTAATAATTTTGATAACTATTTTGAAACAGCCATTTAAAAATGGGGTTTTTTCAATTGGTTTAAACTGCATCGTTTTTTTCTTAAACCCAGAGAGCATTTATTGGATTTTTGTTAGTTTTTGGTGAGTCCAGTTAACCGATTCTCAATTTGCCGACTTTTAATATATTTATCGTTATTTATTCCTATCGAGTTCTATTTTAAATTATAAAAAAATTTTATCCTTAAATAATTAATTAACTAACCAAATATCTAACAAACTAAACACCAACGAACTAAACGGCCTTATTATCTGTTTTTGAAGAGGATCTTACATCTATAATATATACAATTATACATAAGGAAATACGTTTTCTTGCGTTGACAAAGTGTAAATTGGCACTTTACGATTTTGTCAAATGCCTTCTATACATCGAGGAATGCTCTTCTCTTATTAAAAAAGAATCCGTGTGTTGTGTCATGTTTTGTTTTGATTAGCATTCCGAAAATTCCTTCGACTCTTCCAGTTCTGTTGATGAAGAGTTTAGTGAAAGTGATGAAGAAGGAAACAAATTTCTGCGTGAAGCCTTGAACAATGAAGAAGAAGAAGAAGATGAGTTATCTCTTTCCTCAGGTTTTATTTATCTCCGTTTTTGAGCCGCTATTTATCAATATACATCTTTCAGTTTGCTTTACTTTGAATGCGTTTTTTTATTTTGAGTAAATATTCTTTTTTCTTTTTGAAAGTAAAAGATTGAACTTAAATTATCAACTTTTTTTAAATAACACTTCTGAAAAATAAAATATTGCATAAAGAAAGAACAGATTTGAAAGAAGTACTTTTATAATCGGACGTTGAGTATGCTTGGTTAGATACTGGGTTTCGATAACTCAAGGTCTTGGGTTCGATCCCGCATCACGCCTGCTTTCCTCATAGTTCGCTACAAGCGACGCAATTCTGCCTTCTCGATGAAAACATCCCACGCTACCTTTACCTATTATTTCAAGAGTAGTAAAATACTTTTAGGTAACTTTGAAAAAGGGCAAGCAATATAAGAAAGAAAATATAAGAAAATTTTGATAGGTTGTATTTACTCGCTATTCTGTCTGCAAAGTTTGCTTTAATCATTATCCCTACTCCGGCTGTACCTTTGTCGTTCCCTGACCAAAATAATTTGTAGACGATTTACACTTACCTCCCTTATTATACCTTACTTCCTGAACTCCTACAATATTAATTTTTCTTCTATTTAACATTTCTATTATTTCTATTGATTTTCTAACTAAACTACCCACATTCAAACTCTCAACCTCTCCACAACTTTTTTACCAGTATTCTTTGTAAGGTAGGAAACTAGTGAAACCCGCTCGGTACTTTTGGCTGTACCACGTCAATGTAATTTTGATGTCATAATTGTAAATAAGTTTTGGCAAATTTTTTTACATGCCAGATGCCCTTCCTGACGCAAAGCCCTCCTCCTTTCCCACTTTCGGCTTGGGACCAGGCGATGGTAGAGTTAGTGATATAATAATTGTTATAGATATCTATATTAGCAACGAAATTTGGTCGTTTTTATCTGTATATGCTCCACAAATAGGACTTAGCACAAAGCTTAAAGAATAATTTTATTTTAGTTTAGACAAAGTAGTTTGGGATAGGAAAGAAAAGTGTATTGTTTTAGGAGATTTAAATGGGCATGTTGGTGAAGTTAATACCACGTATATGCAAGTACATCGAGGATACGGGTACGGTAGAATTAATGAAGAGGGTAAAAATATACTTGGTTTTGCAGACAGCATGGGTTTATTTTTTAGCTAATACACCCTTTAAGAAAAGTATAGAGCATAGGATAACTTACAAATCAGGTAATGAAGCTTCTATGATTGACTACATTTTGTTGCCACAAAATTTTAGAAAATTTGTGATCAATACCAAAACTTTTCTGGGTGAATCCGGTGTAAGTCAACATAGACTTATTGCCGATTTTTTTATCAAGAAAAAAATTTACACAAGAAAATAAGAAAAATTAAAACTTTAAAAGTTTGGAGATTAAAAGACGAGAATATAAAAAACGAGTTTATTAAACAAGTAAAAACAAATGGTGTATTAGAAAACGGAAATAATAACTTAGACAAAATTAAAAATAACATGGTAAGAATAGGAGAGAAAGTTTTAGGTAAAATTAAGTTTCTAAAAAATAAAAAAGTTTTGGAGTAAAGAGGTTAAGGAATGTATCGACATAAAAAGAAAAGCATTTACAACTTATCAGTTACATAAAACTAAAGAAAAACAAATAGAGTATAAAAATGCAAAAAATAGTTGTAAAAAAATTATCAGAAAGAGTAAAGAAGAGAGAATTTTACAATTAAAAGAAGAGAATGAACGCAAAACAACTAATGATGTTTTCAAAATAGTTAAGCAAAACAGAATGTTAAACCAAGACGTAGTTGGGATTCCTTGTATAGTTAATAAAGATGGATATTTAGTTAGTAATTTAGTGGATAAGTTAAATACCTGGTCGCATTTTTCTAAAGTTATCTTTAACCCATTTAAGACCAAGCAAAGCAGACGATATCTAAAAAAAATGCAGACGATTTATATTCAAAGTCATTGAAAAAAGCAGACGAAGATGAAATTACTTATGTTCCAAAATAGGAACATTGGTCGTAAATGGGTTAGTAATGAAAATAAGTTTGGAAATCTAGATGCGGTCGATAAAGTTGAAGGACCTTGCGAAGCTGTGTCTCTTAATGAAGTCATTTGTGCTTTTGACCAAATAAATCAGCAAGATATAGTGGATGTTGTTTAGAAATGTTAAAGTTATTTAAATATGAAATCGCTGAAGTTTTAAAAATCATAGTTCAAAACGGAACTTCCATTCCAAAAACCTGGAATAAAAATTTATTAATACCATTATATAAAGGCATAGGAACTATAACAAATTGTTCAAATTATAGAACAATAAAACTATTAGAACATGATATGAAAACAGTAGAAAGAATTTTATTGAATAGACTAAAAAAGAGTATTCAAATTAGTAAAATCCAATTCGGTTTTATGCCTGGCAAGAGCCCAAATGACGCTATTTTTATTATTAGACAGCTTATCGAAAAGAGAGCAAGAAACGGGTATAGTCTGTATCTTGCTTTTATAGACCTGGAGAAAGCTTTTGACTCATTGAGTGGTCTTTGAGAAGAAAAGGGTAAACGAAAGACTAGTGAGAGCCATTTTGGCATTGTACAAAAGCGAAGACAATTTTATAAAAATTAATAATTCAATTTCTACTAAGTTTAAAATAAAAGTAGGCTCACATCAAGTTTCGATTTTAAGCCCCTTTTTATTCAATATCATTCTTGATGAAATTCTTAAGAATTTAATTAAAGAAGATACGAGTGAGATTTTATATGCAGATGATATAGTACTAATAAAAGAATCTTATGAAGAATTAAGTAAAAAGATTAGCATATGGCATGAGAAACTAGAGAAAAAAGGTTTAAGAACACTAGCAAAACTAAGTGGATGAAAATTAGCGATTCTTTTAAGGGTACTGAGAACACAATTTCCAAAATAGATCCTCCATGTGGAGTTAGCGAAAAAGAGTTAAAAGAAACTCTATTCTTTGTGTACATTGCAATAAGTGGGTACATAAAAAATGCTCAAACATCAAGGGCAGTTTGATAAATACAACAAATTTTAAGTGTAGGTGCTGTTTAAGTTTCAACCCAAATACCGATGTACATGAGCAAAAGACATTTAACATTAGGGGAGATGAATGGAGACGCAAAATAATGAGAGATTAGTTTAATTTTGTCTAAAATGCCTTAGTGATTAAAACCGGCTAAACCTCAACCTGCTGGGAACATTAGTCGTAAAATTGATTATTATTAATTGATTATTTACTCATTATTTAATGGGGTCTATTATAGGGGGCGTAAGTAAGGTTGGTTAGACACTGGGTTTCCTTCTCTTTCTTTGTTGTTTTTGTAAACGCATGCTTGCCAACTATTCCGCGATACTGATGTACGCCCTACCCTCAAAGGACGGATTTGGTGTTTTACAGTTCAAATCAAAATTTACACAAGGAAGTTAAGAAAAAATGTATTATTTTTTCCTTCTACTTGAATTTTATGTTTTATTTTTGGAACAAAAAGTACTTTAACAAAAATGTGTAAAATTTAACAATATTTCGCTTAGCGAAATAGATTTTTTGCTGACAAAGTTAAATGATGGGTAATGATATATTTACTCTAAAGTATACGTGAAAAGCTTCAGAATAGACGATGGAGTTATAAACGACATTTTCTGAACACTCAAGTACGGCCTTTCATAACAAAAAGGCATAAAGGACAATATACGAAAAAGCACGCGCCAGTGATTCAGGTAACGAGACACTTATTATTAGAGCTGCAGTTTGTTTTTCACGTCTTACTGCTTTACAGAATTTACCTTTTGGCAATATTTGCGCATTTTTGTTTACCGGACACCATTTGATCACTCTAAGCGTGTGCTAAGCTGTGAAATAAAGCGAAAGAATGGACGCGTTAAATTTTATGTAATTCATATGGATATGGGGTTGATTTTTTGACAAATAATTTTTACGATTTATAATTTAAAAATCATTTGCTTTATAACTTTTGGAACTAAATTCAATAAAGTATTATTCAAAAGTAAACTTTTTTTTAATTACATAAAAATTGTGCGCATAAATTATTTTACAGTTCTAGTTTTTTCATTTTTTAATAAATTTTGGCGTGTGTGTCCATAAAATAAAGTTTAGCAACATTTTTTAAAACGAAAATTTATTAAAAAGCCAGAAGAAATAAACCTGTAAAATTTTTGCTGACTAAATATATACGTTTTGCATTAGAGAGTGAGGTATCCTTATAAAGGTAAAGTGTACTGTGTAGTGTTTTCATATCGAGAAACCAAGCCAGATAGATCCTAGAAACCTGCTATGCTTTTCTAGACGAGTGCGCTTGTCCATTTTGGACTTGATTTGATTCATATGGTAAATGATTTTTCTTAAAATTTTTGCATACTTATGTGTTATATTTTAGACGAAGATAAAGATCAGGAATATATCGATAGAAAGAAGAAAAAATTGAAGTAATTTTATTTCAACATTTATTTTTAATCGTTGCCAACACATTTCACATTTTTTGGGCCTCTTTATATCCTCTTTTCAAGCACACTCCTTATCCTCTAGAAAGCGTATATGCTGCTATATTTTCATTAAATACTAGTAACATGTGTTTACGTTTCTCATTTTTTTGATGTAGCATATACATAGAGAGGAAAAATGCAAATAAAGTTCTGGCTAGTTATTCTTTGAAATCTAGTTATTCTTTTTCAACAAAGCAGAAAATATATTTGATTCATAGAGAAAGCAAATAACTGAAGGTTGGATAGTTTTATATGAGTGAATTTAGTTTAAAGGCAAAGTGTCTACTAGACACCCTGTGATGTTTATATGAAAAAATGTGATTGATTTAGGGGCAAGGGTATAAAATGAAGTTATAATTGTGCAAACAAAAATAGAACAAAAAAGAAGTTAGATTTGAAAGTTTTGTGTAAAATTTTTCCACGATATTATAAAGTTTATGTGAAAAATATCTGAAACAATAATTACTATTTGAACGCTTAACCAATCAAATTTTAAGTCAAAAATAAGTCTTTTTTTCCTTTTAAAATGTCTTATCGCTGGAATGATAAAAGTGTTTATTCATCGAACTGTATAAATAGAATGAATTTATCAAGCTCATGATATGATAGATATAAATCTTACTTCTGAAAATAAAATAGTGCTTCGAATTTCTTTCAAAAATATTCATCAAAACTACATGGCTATTATGGAGTTGGAATTGAAGTTAATGCAGTAATTCGTATTACATTGAATTTCTATTTAAAAAATAACTATTTCAAATAAACAGGAAGGCGAACAAGTAGAAAAGATCGATGCCCCAATTTAAGGGGGGGGGGCGAATCAATATGGCCAATGGCCCCTACCCTTCGCCTTGAATACGCTACTGATTATGTTTGTGATTTTTCCCATTTCTCCATATTTGTCCTGAATATTTGATTATTTTCAACTAATTCTTAGGAACCAATTTATTAAAAATAAAATTTTTTACGTGTGCAAAACAAATAAGAACTAATGAAGTTATTTTAAATTTAACTTCAATAAACGCGCCTTATTTTTTATTTTGTTTTTCTTATTTTAACATTTCGTTCTTAATTCAGACCCCTTTTTCTTTTGATTTAAGGTCTCTCTCAAAACATCGGCTGAATAATGTCGCTGAACAGGTATGTTTTGTGCTATGTTCCTTTCATTTTTTGAAGGCCTTATTTCTACTCATCTTCTATTTAGTTTGCAACAGTTTTAGAAGATGCATGTGAATTGGATGCGAAAGTGAAGAAACACAAGAGTACTCTATCTTTTTTACCTATGAGTTAAAAGGTGTTATAGTGTCATGAAAGGGCTACGCTAACACTCTGATCTGATTCGATAAAAAATATTGAATATCTTTTCGTTTTAACCAATCAAATTATGTTTTTTGACGATAAATTTTATTTATCTAATTTAGAATTTGTAAAAAAATACTATTTGTACAATTTGATTTGTTAAAACAAAAAATATCCGTAGGGGGGGGGGGGGAGAAGAAGCTATGTTTCATTTTGAAAAATCTAATCTCATAAATACTAAGATTTTAAAAGGGGTTATGAAAATAAAATATTTAAAAAGATTTAGAATTGAAAAATATCGGAATTTGGTAGCACGGAATTTCAAAGAGTAGCAAATTTTGCAAAAGATCGCCCTATTTGGTAACATTCGATATTCCTATCTTTTAACACCTTGCATTATTTTGACTTAAAAATTACAATCAATATCACGCAAAAATTTAAAAATCACTACCATGTAAATTTCAAAGTACCTGTTTACTTCTATATCATAAAAAGTTTGAATTTTGAAATTAGAACTGTATTTGAAAACATTTTTAGCTTAGAAGTGTATTTGAAAAAATTAAAATTAAAGTACAATGCCTCTATTTTTTTTAAAATATGACATTTTTGAACAATGCTGTTTTTTGTTTAAAGATAAACTAGTTTAACGTAAAACTGCTTCCCTCAATGTAAAAAGTAGAAGAAATAATTAATATTCTTTTTTATTAAGATAAAAGTATTCTCAAACAGGCGTATTCCATAGATACATTTCATCCGACTGAGAAAAAGAATTTAGTTATAAACAAAGACATTTAAATGTTTAGTAAAGTAGTTTATACACATACAACTCAATTAGTTTCCAACAGAGAATTGATACCTTTTGATTATGTCTTGCGCTTTTTCAGTTGAAGATAAAATTACTAAAAAAAATTCCCATTATAAAAGATAAAAGAAATATTTTTATTAAAAATAGAAGCCTCCGTATATAGTTGTATTTTTTAGATACATTTCATATGAAAAACATTTAGTTAAACACTTTGATGGAAATTTGCCTTCCAAATAACTAAAAAAATTGTTTAAGAACTGTGGAATTAAAAATAACTGGAAATCTTAAGTAATTTTAAAATGGTAAAAAAGTTTTAATTTAAAAAATATTTAATTTTATTTTACTTGAAGTATTATTTTCAAGTATCAATATGTAGTTTTTTGCACATCCCCAAAAATCTTTCTTCTTCAAAAATGTCATGTTTTAAACAACATAGAGGCATTGTATTTTACTGATTTTATTGATCAAATATGCATTACAATAAAATACATTTTCGCAAAAATAATGCACAAGATGCGCGTGTGAGAAATGACACTATTCTTTCACACGCGCTTACACACAAAAAAATAAATCTCCATTGGGTAAGTGAGCAAGGCTTGTTATTCTTTAACAATTTTCTTCGCTTTGTGAGGAGAGATTTCTTCTTTATGATTTCATGATTTGATTGATTGATTGATTGATTGATTTTAAGCGAGAATACTGCTAAAAACTATTAGTCTGTACAGTCCCGCTGCTTACAAAATAAAAATACTAAATAAAGTATATATACACAAAGACACAACTAAGCTCGAGCATTTCAAAAAACAAAAATTAATGACGTAATGACATGATTTAGCAAGTCAAAAAGTTATTCATGAGAAAATAGATGAGTCTTGAGGTTCTTTTTGAAAACTTCAATTTCATTGTTACTTCTTAAATAACTAAGAAGGCCATTCCACAATCTTTCAGCGTTTTTGACAAAACTTCCAACATTATGATAAACAATTTTCAAACGAAAATTACTCTTTAAAATCGTCTTCAAAGCTAAAGATTCAGGAACTTGGTAGTGAAGGCATTTGAAAGGAGACAAATTTTGAATTTTATTCTACTTTTTATTTTCAGCCAATGCAAATTGACAAGTTGATTTTCAACAGTTTGTCTTCTTGGTATATTTAGTATTATTCTTGCTGATGTATTTTGTAGAACTTGCAACTTTTGAAGCTGATATTCGAAGCATCCAATTAGTAATGAATTGCAGTAATCTAACTTGCTAATCACAAAAGAGTTTAGCAAAGTCTTTAAATTCGCTTGAGATAAGGGTTTCTTTATTTTAGAAAGATTCTTTATAAAAGAGTATCCATGTCTGAGTATATCAGATATCATGTCTTCAAGTTGTAAGTTAAGAACAATTCCAAGAATGCGTACTTTCTTTGATAATGGTATATGCTTTCCATTTAATTGCTGTATACTCGAAAGATGTATTTCTTTATTTTGAGAAGGAGAAGAAAAAACAATTGCTTGTACTTTCTTTTCGTTTAGCTTCAAATTGAACTGAGACATTAGAACATGAAGATTTTGCAGTAGTTGAGGAACAAGAAATTCCAAAGTAAAGTATTGGAACTTGGGATCAAAATCTTTGAGGATGAAAATATCATCCGCGAAAGCATAAACTTCAAATCCCTTACTTTTGATGAAACGTAAAATAGGAACAACATAAAGAGTAAACAGAAAAGGGCCTAACCCTTGTGGAACTCCATACTTGTTAGTCTGAGAAGATGAACAGAACCCATCAAGAACTACACATTGACTTCTATTTTGAAAGTAAGATTGAAACCATCTTAGAGCTTCATCTTTAACTCCAAACTCACTTTCAAGAATTCTTAAAAGCAGGTCTCTATCAACTGTGTCCAGTGGTTCTTAACCTTTTTCTCTCCTCTTATATCCTTTCCTCCCCCATCCAAATATTTAAAATATCAACCTTTAAAATTATTATTTTTAATTACTGAACAAAATATTTTATGTTTATTTCAATTAATTTGAATAGAAATACAATTTTTATAATTATGATATTACAATACTACCACATTTAATTTTTATTTTTTGTTGTTGTTTTTCATTGATAATATTTCAAACATTCTTTTTAAATACATCATCACTTCATCCAAACAATTTCTTTTGTTTTGATTAATACCAAACCTCCCACACATATTATAAATTATAACACTAACTTTCTTTATGAATGTTTTGATGCACACCAAACATATCCATTTCATTTTTCAAACTCCATTCAATTCTTCATTATCTCAACTCCACAAGACATCCTTCATCATATCATTATCATCCATAATCTATAAAAATATATCTCTATCCATCTTTTCCCATAACCTTCTTCAAGTAAAATAACCTTAAGAATATCATTCTTCAGATGTTCTCTACTTCATTCACAATGCATATCTTCTTCACTACACCCATAAGAAAAAAATTCAAAATTTCCCTTTCAACCTTTATCCACATAACTTTTGGTGAGGAAATAATTTTTCTTCATATCATATTCATCTGTTCTCATAGAAATTCATTCATTATCGAATATTCACAGATATCAGAAATAATCTTTTTCAAAATTTCACAATTTCACTCTTATTTTAAAATCATAACTTCTTCATATTCAAAACATATACTCTCACGAAAAATCTCACTTCTTAGAAACATTTCCACTCCAATTTCTTCACAAAAATCAAAAATATTTATCCCCCTCTATGAATTTAACCACAACAACTGATAAAATTTTCATTTTTTCTTTTTTAGAGTCATGAGATCAACACACATATTTACATCCTTTTTCATAAGGTAAAACCTGATTTATTTCCAACATGACACTCCATCATCAAATGAACCACAATTTAACATTCCATGTTCCAAGAAAATCTTTCACAAGATGAAAATCTTTCTTTTTAGTTTTCAATTTCAAAATAAAATTCTTCTACCACTTCTTTCTCTTCACATATCGAACAAATCCATCAATACAAAAATAACCATTACTCATCCACTATATCACTTTAAATACTTTTATCTTTATCACCTCTCAAGATATCTTACTCATATCATTAATCCTTGAGTGATAATCATTTGATAGATATCTGTTTACTTCTTTTCACTTCTATCCCTAACACTATTTTTTCATTTTAATCAAATTCAACTCCCACAACATATTTTTCTTCTTTCATAAAATCAACTTCATAAGATCTTCAACAATTTTCAATCACAAAACCTACTTTGAAGTAATCGATCAATCTTCCCTTAATCTTAATTTTAACATTCCATATTAATCTCCATATTCTATTATTCATCTTAATTTAGATTTATTTCAAATATTGTTCAATACATTTTTATTATCTCCATCATACATATATATCTCACTTATTTTTTAAATTTATAGTTCTTGACACACCGTATTTAAAAATCTAAAATATTTAAAATTTTTTTTAATAAACAAAATTTATTTTAGAAAACATATAATGTTCTAAAAATTCCAAAAATATAAATTAATTTTTCATTATTTTTAATTAATTTTCATAAAACAAAATAAAATAAATTTTTATTTTGTTTAATAAAATCTAAAAATTTTTATTAATAGTTTTAGTCATAAGATATAAACAATATACTTTTTAATATAAGAATTAAAAATTATAATAAAAATTTTTACATAACTATTAATATTTAAAATTTTTTTAAATAAAATACTAAACTTTGACTAAATTAATATTATATTTTCTTAAAAACAAAAATTAAAACTGAACAAAACAAGACGATAATATAAAAATTTAATTTATCAATTTAAATTAATTTTTATAATATAAATTATTTTTACCTTTATTAAAATAAAACATGAATATAATTAAATACATTTATTTTTTGATTTTAAGTATAAATTAAAATCGGCACGGGGTGTTCAGGCAAAAAACAAACGAAGACCAAACGGGCGCGTTCGTTGGTTTCGCCCCCGTACCGGAGAGCGAATGCTGCACTCAGATCTAAAACAATTAACAAGGATAACTGTTTCCTATTATTGGCTTCACTTATAGATTCGATAAGACTTGATAAAAGACACTCTGTACTGCAGTTCTTTTTATAAGCGAATTGTTGACAGTCGAAAAGCGAGTTATTAGAGCAATAAGCAAGTAATTGTTTCAAAACTACTCTTTCCATTACTTTTGATACAAAAGAAAGATTTGATGACTAAATGAAGACTTACTACACTTGGGAAGAGGAGTAATGTAGGAACATTTCATATCATCAACCGAACAGGAAGAAAATGAGGCGTTGATATAATCAATAAAAATAGGATACAAGATATCAGAGCAAAAAGTAATAGTTCAGAGTATCAGCTGGACCAGTTTTAACTCCATAGACATTTATGATATTTTCTACTTCATATATATCCGTTGAATCAAAACAAGAGAATGAACACTTAGTCAGCTTTTCAGAAGTATTGCAATAAAAATATTCAGTAGTTTTGTCAAAGCTACTAACAAGTTTATCAATTTTTTCAATGAAAAAAGAATTGAATTTTTCAGCAAAGGCAAGTTTTTCACCAGTAGTAAAGTTATCAGAAGAACTGATATCTTTACCCATTAAAACTTGAAAATAGTTATAAAGTTTCTTTGAATCAGAGCCGTTTCGTATAAATCTATCACAATAAAGTTGGATAGTCTTGCTCAATAATTCACTTGTTTCATTGCATAGTTTTTCATAAAGTTCACGGTTTTGTAGGTTTTTCACATTTGACCATCTTGAAGGCTTTTCTTCTTTTATTTCTGAGCTGTACAAAATCTTTATTGATCCAAGGTGGCTTAGACGGCTTTTTAACCACGATCTTATTGCTTGAGTGACTTGATGCTACCCTTTGAGTCGAAACCATTAAAAAAATTTTTGCTGTATCAAAACTATTAAGCCTATTAGATAAGTGTTTAAGTTCTTCTTTTAAGTCATCATAAAATCTTACTTTACAGATTGATTTGAAATCAAAAAACCTTCTAAGGCAACGATTTTGATTCATTTGATCATAAGAAATTTCAAAAAGAATTGAGAAGTGATCGCTAATATTTAAACTTAAAACTCTAATATTGTACACCTTATTGCAATCAAAATCACAAAAAATATTATCTAAACAATGGCCAGCTAAGTGTGTAGGCTCAGCAAGAAGACCTTTGAAATTGAAGACAGATAATTCATCTTCAAATTTTTTCACAGAAGTACTTAGATCATTATCAAAATGAATATTAAAATATCCTAAAAGTACTTTACGATAATCAAACTTTTGTAAAAAGAGAATAAGATCAATAAGATCAGCAGTAAAGTCATTTAAATTAAGAGTTTGAATTCTGTAGACTAAAATAAACATCGTGAAAGAGCTACCATTTTCAAAGATACAAGTATTAAACTCGAAAGTTTTATATAATTTACAGTGAACAGACCTTATGTTCATATTACTTTTATAGGCAATAGCCACACCTCCACCTCTGGTGTCCCTGAAAAAATGATTCATAGGATAGCCATTCTGTAGAAAATTTGAAACAATTAAATTATACTCAGAAGACAGCCAGGTTTCAGTAAGAAAAGCCACTTTAACGGAATCGGTGTTCAAAAAATCGAGTACTTCTTCATATTTATTTTGAATGCTGTGAAGTATTTAGTTTTTTGAAAAAATTTTCTGTTTTTGCTGATCAAGAATTTTACGAAAAACAGGGCACGATGATGAAGAAGAAAAATGACATAGATGAGAAATTGAGATTTGCAGCTTGACCATTCTACATTGAGTTATGATCTTCATGGGATCTTTGTCTTGGACCATCGTCCTTGACTTTCCAAAAACTTCTACTGGAGGATTTGAATGGAATCTTCCTCTGTTGGCCATTGCCTAAGACAAACTAATCAATTTCAAATAAGTTTAGTCTGTATTAACCCTTTGAGGAGCATAATTTTCAAGACTTATCCTCTTCCCTCTTTTTTAATGGAATTTTATATATTTAAAGCAGCTAAAGTTAATCAGGAAAAATCGAACCGCTCGTATTACCAAGTTTTCGTTTAATTGAGATGGTCGTTAAAGAGGGGTTGACTTTAGTTATTATAACTTTGAAAATAAAGAAAGGTTCTCTTCTTTTAAATATTCATATTTGAGTATGATATTCGTTGATTGATTGAACTCATTAACGTGTAAAAGGTAAGAAATCAAAGAACATACAGTAAAAAAATTAAAAATTATTTCAAATTTTAACTCCCCAAACCACTTCATTAACGTATTTATGTATTCCTTTTTTAGAAAGCGAAAAATCGCGCCATCCTTCCGCTAGAAACGGCCGTGCAAATGGCATTAAAAGAAAAGTGTCTTCAAGGTTTTCTCGCGATAACAAATTTGCTAATAAAAGGCGCAAAAATAATTGAAAATTTGTCCACAATAAAAGTGTATCACTTTCTCATTTTTCCTTTTTCCTCCTAATTTTTTTGACATAAAAAGATAATGTTATTTTCGGCCCGTGATTTGAGGTCAACTCCTTGGATGTGACTAAAGATTATACGATATTCATGTCTGCCTTCCTTGTTTATGACTCGTCCCGAATGCTATACAGTTATTTTAAAATTCGAAAAAATCTATTAGTGTTTAACTTCTCCTTACTAATTTTTTGATGCAAACTGACTACACGTTTATTATTAATAAAACGATTATTGATAAAATATATTTAAAACAAATGAAAAATGTACACTTCCCATTTTATACTTATTGTGGAAAATACTTTGAGTTTTTGCTTTATAAATATTTCATTTTAGAGTAAGGAGTATCTTTTGCTACCAGAAGGGACTATTATAAATCGAACTAATGCCTTTTGTGAATAGAGAAATTGACACGATAATGATCAAATAAAATAAATAATAATATTCAGTTTTACGGTCTTATTTTCCGTTCGTAGTTATTATAGAACTTGAAAAAGTCTTTGATCGTATTCCTAGAGAGGTTATTTGATGGGCATTGAGTAAGAAAGGTGTAATGGAATGTGAAATTAGAGCTGTGATGGAAATGTATAGAGAGACTGAAACTGCAGTACAAATCGATGGGGAAAAGTCTGGGTGGTTCGAAGTCAAATTTGGAGTGCATCAGGGCTCCGTCCTCAGTCCACTTTATTTCACGATTGTGATAGACGCAGTGGCGGAAAACATATCCAAGAACATTTAGTGTAGAAAATTCTCTACACTGATGATTTGCTATTGATTGGTAGCTATTTAGAAGACGTTGAAGAAAGTACAGTTGTTGGAAAGAAGCCTTAGAAAGCAAAGGTTTGAATGTGAATATTGCAAAAACTAAAGCGATGAAATTCGTCACGAAAAATGCATTGACTCAATGAGTGCCATTGATCCGTGTATTGTGTGTGGAATCAAAGTGGTTAGGAATGCTATTCAGTGCATGAAATGTGGATTATGGGTTCATAAGAGATGTTCCGGTGTACCCGTTTTTATTTCGCAGTTGCAAAATAGATCATGAAATTGTTGAAGATAAAGGCATTGTTAAACTAGGCAGGTTAAATCAGCGTGCTAGATTTTTTATTTAAAATATAAATGAATGTTTTTGGACACCGTTTTTAGATATAAAGAGCAAATTTGATCGACACATTTCCATAACCTAATGACAAAAACTGAGTCTGATTATAAATTTTAAAAAGTTAATCTAATTTAAGCACTAAGTTATTTGTTACACGCATTATTATCAAATTTTCTTGAAAGGGTTATTCAACTATCATGACAATGTTATCAAAAGATGCAGCAAATGATTTTAGTAACCTCTGAAGTTTTAAAGGATATAAATTCATCCACTTTTATACAATCTAAGTTTTAGTTTAGTGTTGGCTAAAATGATCACGTGTCCTGTGAGTAACTCTTATCAAGGTATTAATATATTTTCTTTTTGAGAAAGAACTTATGTGGTTAGTACAAAATGGCTTACAACAAGGTGTATTATTGCACTTCAAAATTTGGAGCTTGTATTTTGATTCACAAACATGACACGCCATTGAAATCTAGGTAGTTGACATGAACTCTGCACCTGTTTCTTCGGTATGGTCAATCCGTCGTTCGTTTCATATGGAGGCCTCATGATTGAAGTTCAAGCTTTCATATCTTTTTGACTCTCTCTCAGTTTTTTGCTTGACATGCTTCCATTCTTTAACATTCTTAATCCTATTAGTGCTGGGGGGGGGGGGGGTTGTAATACGCCCCCTTCACTTAAAAATTAATTGTAGAAAATTGGCTGAATCATATCCCTTCAAATTTTGTGACTTTTACTAAAATCGCTAGCTGCATCTTTTGAAACCATTTTCATGGTAGTTGAATGACCCTTTCATGTCCAAAACTCAATCAATAATTAAAAATTATCAGCAAAATTTTGACATTATCTATACTTAACCTTATAACTTAGGATCTATATTATATAATACCCTGAAAATTTATAATTATATTTATATTTATATACAGTATATATAATATACTTTATATATTTAATTTTTTCAATAATCATGGCTACTTTTTAGAAAATGTCAATCAAAATTTTGATTGATCAAAAATGTATCTAATAAAATATACCTTCAAATTTTACATAAAATATATGTTTTTATACTAAATCGATCATGTTGTTTTCATTTCTGGACTCATTTTTTACATTTAGGATTTTAAAATACCTATAAGTGTTAATCTAATTTGCGGTTTACTTCTGAAAATTGTCTCCAAAGACATTCATTCAAATTTTACAATTAAATATATGTTTTTATACCAAATCAACCATTCTAGTTTCATTTATGGACTCAATTTTTGCAGTTTGAATTTGAAAATACCTATAAGTATTAATCAAATTTGCGTTTAGTTCTAAAATTTGTTTCCAAAAATATTGATTCAAATTTTCATGAAATATATCTTTTTATAGCAAATAGATCATGATGATTCCATTTCTGAACACAGTTTTCGCATTTAGAGGTTTTACTGCTAGTGTCATTCAAATTTGCGGTTTATGCCTGAAAACTATATCCCAAAATATTCTCTCTAATTTTACATGAAATATATGTTTTTATACCAATTCGACCATGATAATTTTTATTTCTGAAATTATTTTTTGCATTTAGAGGTTTTAAATGTCTGAAAGTGTCAATCAAATGTTCGATTTACTTCTAATGTCTACAAAAATATTTTTTAAATTTAAATAAAATATCTGTTTTTATGCCTAATGGAAGATGCTGGTTTCATTTTTGGATTCAGGTTTGACATTTATGGTTTTAAAATATCTGAAAGCTTCAATCAGATTTGCGGTTTACTTCTAGATACTGTCTTAAAAATATTTTCAAAAAAATAAAATATGTGTTTTATACAAAATCGACTATGCTTATTTTATTTCTGTACTGGATTTTGGATAATACGGTTAAAAAATATCTCGAAGTGGCAATTGAATTTGTAATGTATGCCTGAAAGTTCTGTAAAAAAAATTCAAAAAATGGCTGCATATTAGGTATATAGTAAAAATATACTTTTTTTTGTATATTTTGGCTTATAATACTTTCTACAATCATCTTGAGTATGAAATATTTATTAAAAAAAACAAAACGTATTATAAAATCTTTTGAAAATTTGCATGAGAGAAGGAACCAAGTTGAAAACTAATTGGAAAGAGAACATGTGATCAAAACAAATAATTAAAAAAATATATGTATCTTGACTAAATGGAAGATCTACCATGTTCTAATGAACTAGGAAGTTGTTTAATTATATAATATTAGATGCTTCAAAAAAGATTTTGACTGTGAAAAAGAAGTTCCCCTTTTACAAATGAAAAATGTGAGAATTTAGTCACTATCAAGATATTTTTAATTGAATTTGTCCATATTTTTCTTTTTGCGTCAAAGAGATAATTTTTTTATATGAATAACGCTAACTTTTTGTAATTGAACAATGAACATCACGAATGATTCATCAGAAAAAAACCTTTGAAATGAGATTTGGTTGACAAATATTCAGGCCTGATATACACGATGCTGATAAAAAAGTCTAAGATCATCAAGAAGATTCTCTAATCAGAATGCTTTGAGAGAGGAAAAAAGTAATTTTATCATTATAAAAAAATTTTCGAACAGACATTGAAGAATATAAATTTCTAATGAAAAAAGAACTACCAAAAAAGGATCATCATAGAATGAATAAAAAATTACATACTATAAATTATGATATGACGTAGAGATTACGAGCCGATAACGAATTTGTAGCCAAAAAGATAGAGGTCCTATCAGACCCGTAGCTAGGACTTTTCAATTGGGAGGGCTGGAAAAATTTTTTTGGAGGGGGAGGGGGGGGGGCTAAAAAGAAATCATTTTAGAGAAATCCTTTGTTTCGTTCATTTGCTTTTTTCCAGTTAGAAAAGCCATTTAAAGTGAAAGCTGTGTCTCTTTGATTAATTTTGGCAAAAAGTCTACAGGTAAAGCAAAAAGCAGCGTCTTTCATGACTGAGTATTCAAGCCAAGAATATAAATTGTACCAATTTTTCTGAAATGAACGTGAATCAGTGGCGAAGCGTGCTTCTACACAAAGGCCATGCAAAAACAAAAATGAAGTAAACAGCAATACACATGTTGCATATATACATTTTTAATTGCTTCTATATACGCAATCTCTCTTTCTATATCCCTTTTTCTAATACGTTACTTAGAAAGCAATTTTAAAACTGCTTGCCCATCTTCGTATACTTTCCTAGAAAAACTATCATTTGTTTATTTTTCATCTTCACATATATTTTGTATTGAATAAGTGAAAGCGTAAATAATATTGCTTGCCTTGCATCATGCAGCAGAATATTCATGAAAGCAAAAGATACATTGCTTTCACATACTCTATCTTTCTTGCTATGAAAGCACAACTAATATTGCTCGTCTTGCATCACATAGTGAGAGTATAAATGAAGCAAAACAGATTGCTTCTATACACGCTATCTCTCTTGTTTTAAGCAAAACTAACATTGCTTGCCTATCTTTTCCTCACGCAGAAAGAGAAAGAGTATGGATGAGAGCAAAACATATATTAATATTACCATATGCATACTTTCTCTCTCTTTCGCTACGTCTCCTTTTATAACACTTCGATTACTTGGAAAGCAATTTCAAGACTGCTTGCTTATCTCCCTTCACTTAGCTATAATCTCTTTATTTTAACCATCATGTGTATTCTGTTTTGCAAGAGTAATACATCACTAGAATAGAATAGAATTTATTGAACAAAAAAAGGATGACTTTTTATCTGTTCATCTTATATAATATGTATGTGTGTGAAGGTATAATTATGTGTTATACAAAGTTGACATAACTTTTT
This sequence comes from Nectonema munidae, assembly GCA_030549495.1. Classification (NCBI taxonomy): domain Eukaryota; kingdom Metazoa; phylum Nematomorpha; class Nectonematoida; family Nectonematidae; genus Nectonema; species Nectonema munidae. Next base: position 1,268,093 of record JAUIRK010001051.1, on the reverse strand, counting down.
ATGTGTAAAATAAATGTTTTATCAGATATATAAAAAAAGTGTGTTGAAAATAACAAGAATATACAAAATAGAGGGGAGAAGAAATACAATGTAGGATAAAAGAAATGATAGAGAAAGGTGCAGGTAACAAATTTACATAGAAAATCAGGAAAAAAATTAAACCGGATTTTAGAGGCAGAAAGATATCCCGTATTTATGAGAGTGAAATCAATGCTGACCATATTTAGTTAGCAACGGAGAACATCCTTTTGCGAATTGAGCAAAGGATTAGGAAAAAAGCATAGGGAGCAAAAGAAAGAGCAAGAACATTGAAAGATAATATATATATGTATATATATGTATTATAATTTATAGACATTTGGAAAATACCCAATTACCATAAACAAAACTATAATATATTAAATTAGGGAAAAAATTAGCGAAAAAATTTGTGTGATATGAAAACCTAAAATTATTGATTGCCAAGGAAAACAGTTTAATCCTTTTTTTAAAGTTTTTCAGAATTGTCTCTTCTCGAATTACCTCAGGAAGGGAGTTCCAAACCTTCACTGCTCGGTTTAAAAAACTATTTCTGTATGTGGCAGTATAACAACTCTTAATCATTATATTTTCTTTATTTCTTAAATTATATGTAACAAAATCTTTGGTTTGAAATAAAGAAAAATTGTTTACAAAATTGAGATTTTTACATTTATACATGAAGATTGCGAGTTGAAACCTTTCAATTTGTTCAAGATTCATAATAGAATATTTTTTTCTTACATAATTATCAGAAAAGCCTGCAATAAATCGAAGCGCCTTTTTCATTTTAGCTGCTAACCGGTTGAACTGAACTACATATTGCTTGTTTTGTTTAGTAGACATGCAGTGCATGCCTTGCTTGCAATGACGCTTCGCCACTGACGTGAATCCAAGTTTTTTATAAAAGGAAAATAAAAGGTAAATAATATTGGATAAAACCTTAAATACAGTCAGATGTCGCATTAGACAGGGTCATAAAATAAAGGTAAAAATCCTATGCTATGAAAACAAAGTTGAAGAAGAAATATATAAGGGGGGCTTTCTATCTTAGTTAGGGGGGCTTGCCCCCTTGCCCTCTCTGTCTACAGGCCTGGGTCCTATCGAGATACAAAAGTTACTGAACAATGAAATATTGTGAGTGAATTAAACACCTAAAGTTGGTTTATTAAATAACTTAAGAAAATAATTACCAGAGAAACACTGCAAGTAGAAGTTATTTTTATGTTTATATATTTGACATTGATATACAGGTTTAATCGATTTTTTGACAGGTTTTATTGATTTCATAAAAAATGAACATCACCATTAAATTCTGCATACTTGAAATGTATAAGAATAAAAATTTAATTTTGACATGGGCTGTCATATTTAAATTATTTTTTCAGGTTTGACTAATATTTATTAAAAAAAGGAATATAACCAGTAAACACAGCCTACTTGAAAATGGGTATATGTGTGTAAAATGCCATACACGGTAAACTCCATCATCTCCCTATACTTTCTATTAAACGTAATTCTCTAATTCAAAAAACCGTGCCTGATCCTTTTTTTTTTGAGAAAAATCAATTTTTTGACAATTTTGATTGATTTTCATAAAAAATGAATATCACCACTGAATTACGCATGCTTAAAAATGAGTATATATGTGTAAAAAACTTTATATTATTACTTAGATAAAAAGTTTCTTTTTAAGATGAGCTGTCATATATAAATCAATGCTTTGATAACTTTAATTGATTTCTATAAAAAATAAAATGAATATCACCGCTAAATTCAGCATGCTTGAAAATGGGTGTATATGTGTAAAAAACATTATATAATTATTTAGATAAAAAGTTTCTTTTTTGAGATGAGCTGTCATATGTAAATCACTTTTTTGACAGGTTTAAATGATTTTCATAAAAAATAAATATCACTAATGAATTCGGCATATTTGAAAATAGGTATACATGTCTACTTATTTAGATAAAAGTCCTTTTTGAGATGAGCTGTCACATTTAGATCATTTTTTTGACAGGTTTGATTGATTTTCATAAAAAATGAATATCACCACTGAATTCAGAATATTTAAAAAGGGCTATACATGTATAAAAACTTTATATAATTATTTAGATAAAAAGTTCCTTTTTGAGATGAGCTGTCACATTTAGATCAATTTTTTGACAGGTTTGATTCATTTTCATAAAAAATGAATATCACCACTGAATTCAGGATATTTGACATGGGTATACATGTATAAAAAACTTTATATACTTATTTAGATATAAAGTTCCTTTTTGAGATGAGCTGTCACATTTAGATCAATTTTTTGACAGGTTTCATTGATTTTCATAAAAAATGAATATCACCACTGAATTCAACATATTTAAAAATGGGTATACATGTGTAAAAAACTTTATAAAATTATTTAGATAAAAAGTTCCTTTTTGAGATGAGCTGTCAAATATAAATCAATTTTTTGACAGGTTTGATTGATTTAGATAAAAAAAATGGACATCACCACTGAATTTAGCATAGTTGAAATATATATGTAACATAAAAAATATTTATAAAAACTTATTAATATCTGAGAAAAATAAGGAGGGGGCATTTTATGCCCCCAACACTTGAGCTCAACTATTCTTATCATTATCTTCTTCGTTATTCTTTCGTTTCAAAATCTTCTCTTTATCATCTGTTCTAATGTTCCTCTTGGCATATTTTGATATTCCTCATTCAAATACATTTTCTGTGAATGTACATAACGGGTTAGTTTTTGATTGATGCCTGCTTTCTGCTGATTCGGTTTATCTTTCTTAGGTACATTTGCATTCCATTTTAAAATAGTGACAATAATGGAATCTTTCTAACTTTAAACTAGATAGCTTTAAGGAAAACCCTATTTCTTTATTTCTATTATAAATATAATATTGAAATTGTTGGGCAGGGTAATTAATTAAGCTATTTTTAAATCTTCTCCTTCCAAATCTTCAGAAAGTGTTATGATATTATAAAGCTACCTCCCTCTCTATCTACCTATTTCGTTGTCATAGGAAAATTTATTCTATGATGTACCTAGCTCTCACCAAAAGAATTTGTCCTTTTTGTAAATTTTGTAAATATTTTAGTTATGACTTACCAAAAAGTACAGCAACAGCTGGAAAAATAGAAGACTGGAGGCCAATAACTCTTTTGCCGTGTATCGGTAAGTTATATGAAAAAATTATTAGTTATAGAATGCTCAACCATATTACTTTAACGAAGTGCATTAACAACTATCAATTTGCTTATATACACCAAAGATCTACAGAAATAGGTATCGATCGACTCACCTCATATATATACAGTTGCTTTAATCAAAAATGGAATTTTACCTGCTTCTTTATAGATTTTTCGGGAGCGTTTAATTCTGCTTGTCATGCGTGTATTATCGGAAATATGACAAAAATGAAATTTCCTGTATATATTGTGAAATTTATAACATCATATTTGAAAGATAGAACTGTTTTCATGAAAGGAAAACCCAATATAATTAAAAAGCTATACAGTTCAATCAACACCACAAGGAGGTTGTATCTCTTATATTTTAGTTATGACTTCTAATACGAGGAATATAACTTCTTGATGAAAAATAGAATCTCAATGTTCTTTTTGTATTCGAATATAAATAAGTATGTTTGACTATTTAAATTTTACAAATAAAAATGTTTGAAATTTTGATTCGTGCCAGTTTTCTAATTTTAATTTTCCTATTCTTTTTACTTCAAATTCAATATGGCTTCCGTCTGTATTAAATAATAGGTCATATTTTTTTATCATTAAACTCTAAAATTTAAAAATAATAATTATTTATGGTAAATTTTCTTTATGAATTTTATTCTTAACTTTTTGAAGAAGAAATTCTTACAATCTTTTTCATATGATTTTCAAAATAATCCTTTAACTCTTTATGTTTTCTACATATCTGCAGTTATATTTTTATCGCATTTGATGAATACTACTTTAAGCCTCATCATTTCAACTTATAACTTCTCTTTTGCACCGTTCAACTAGAATAAATGATAATTTTTAATAAGCTATCTCGAAAAATTTTTTTTTCCTGTAATTCTCCATTTTTATTTTGTATCTCTAAACTCTCTCTCCTAGTTGATAACAAGAATACTGAACTGCCAAGTACAATTAAAATATTGACAGATGAAAAGTCTTCTCTTATCCCGTATAAAACTAATGTCTACAACTTTTCAAAAAAATCTGGTGATCATGTAAAAGATATTATGATTATTCTGGCTAATGTTTGTGAACAATTTAAAACGAATCAACTTCAAATTGATGACATTTTGTTTGATCCTGAGTTCAATTTATTTATCCGTAAATCAATAACAAAGATTTATAAAATGACTGCTTTTGATTGTATTCATTGTCTTAGGAGACTCAAATTTCTATCTCTTGATTATGATAATAGTTTTTTTGTAAGAGGGATTGTCAAAATGCTAATGCATACGTTCAACGAGTTGATGGCGTGTGATTTGCTTGATTTACGTCTTTTACTGGATAAGGTAATCAAAGATAGTCAAGAAAATCAAGATATTTCTGACTTGATGAGTGCAATCGAAAAGTTAATCACAATTAGATTATTTGAAAATTCCACAGATATTCAAAATTTTGGGATGGAGGATTTTAAACAAGCTCTATTTATTTTCAAAAATAATCCATACTTAACTAATAAGATACTCAACTCTCTCTTACATTTTCCTAAGCACAAGATTGATTTCAATGAATTTATGTCGCTTTTGTTTTATCTCAAGAAATTAGATAACATTAACCCCATTTTTTACAGGTCACTTGTGAATAAATTTCAAAAATATTTACGTTTGGTTGATGAAGTAACAGATAACTTTAATATAAAATCCTATATGCATTTATATATCACTGGAGAATTGACAGACAACGTCAATACGAATGCTATGAAAGAAATTTCACGAATTCCTGTCAATGAAAACTCCATTTATTCACTCATGAAGTTTCACTCTAAAATTCTTCAAGATCAAAGTTTTTCAAAATTAGAAGAAGCTCTGGTTTTTTGGCTTAACGCTACAAATGAAGTTAAGTTAGATGTTAATGTCATTAATATTCTCTTGAAATGGTTCATTTTATTTCAAAATAATGGAAACTTTTCGTATCTAAACCAGCACATGCAGAATATTTCAACTTATCTTCTCTCCCATTTTAAGTTTGATGAAAATTGCAACAATCATTGTAGTTTAGCTTGTAATCTTGCTTTTTTAAATCTTGGTAATACCACTTTTGAAATTCATAATTTTCTTCAACCCTTTTTGAAAACGTTTGCTGAAAATACCTATTTGCATTCTAAATATTTGAAAAGGTTTTTTATGCTTTATCTTTTCACTAAATTCTATGATTTGCCACTTTATAACATTTTTACAAATCGTTTTTTAACCAGGTATAAAAAGTTTTATTTAAACTATTACAAAGATAAAGTTCTTATGAGGAAGGAGTATTTTAATTATTTGGAAAACTACATTCCTTTAGCTTTCACTAAGAATTTTAATATTCCTGTTAAATCACTGCTCTGCGTGGATAAAAATTCCGAAAAGAAAGGATTTTATGACATTCGTAAAAATCCTGACCATTTTGTTTTTGATGCAAGCTTTAATCAGAAAGATCCTGATGAATTTACTTTCTGTCATTCTGATTATGAAAATTTACAATCCTATGCACTATTTTTGAGAGGAAACAGTAATTCTAATTTTTTTTGTGATTTGATATGTAAAATTTTAGAAAAAGAAAAGATACTTCCCGTTTTTATGCACTCCAGCCAGCTTCATTCTCTGAAAGATAATCCTGATGCTTTTCAGGAGATTCTACTGAATAAATCTCTTTAGTAATTTTTTTCGTGGCTTTGTTTTATTTATACAATAAATTTTCCTTTCATTTTTTACATTGAAAATATATATATATGAAAGGGGTGGGAGAGGGATTCAATGTTTGTTAAGTTAACATTTGTAACTTGTTTACCGGTTGAGTTTCAAACAAATCTAGAAGTTAATGATGCAATCAGAATTACAAACAAGGTAATTTGACTTGGTAAATTTTGTGTAGTCATTGTGGGATCAGGGGCGCACATCCTTGAAATTATTGGGGGGGGGGGGGGGGGGCGGACTTTCAAGCGTCTTCAAAAAAGAAGACAAAATTTTTCTGAATTCCTACTCCTCTCTTGTCTTTTCTATATCATTCTTAATTAAGCTTAATGTAAACTTTAACCCCCACCCTATTAAGCTTAACGTCAATGAATGAGGATTTATATATAGCTCCTTCTTTCTCACTTCAAATAGATGCGCACCATCTCCAAATAATGTGTAGAAAAGGGGTAAAGATATCAATTAATTAACAATAAAAAAATTGGAAATTTTATTGAATGAAAAAAATCATTCATTAATTTTCAGTTGTTCCTAAAAAAAAAGAATAAATGTTTTATTGAGAAAAATAAATAAAAACATCCAAATTACATAACTTTTCTGAGGTAATTTCTATCAAAAATGTAAAACAGAACAAAAGTAAGAAAACTTGGTATTCGATTTTTTCATTCTTTTTAGTGTATAAGAATAAGTGTAAGTTAGTTAGACTCTTAAAAAAGGGTATAAAATAAAGATAAAATTGTGCAAACAAAATCAAACAATAAATTAAGATTGCATTACTTCATTTTTCTCAAGCTTAAAAGTTAAATTGCTCAAGCAAGCACAAAGTAGTGAAACTATAATTTTGCCCGAGCCACCTTCCAAAAACAAAGATAAAAAATATTAAAATGTAATAATAAATTTTTTATGAAGCAAAATAAAATAGTTAAATGATACAAACAGAAAATAGTCAAACGATAAATTTTGAAAAATTTGCTACATAATTAACATAAGAGAGAAATTTAAATTTAAATTTAAATCTTTAAATTTTAAAACCAAACTGTCTGTTCTCAGAATAATTTCAAAATAATAGGAGGCATAAAGAATGAGAGTTTATATGATATTTTCAAGTTTTTATAAACAGCAAAAGCTAGGGTGATTTGGTAACACTTGTATTTTTTATATATTGTAAGGAATCAGTATACAAAAATGGTAGTTTAATCACTTTCATAAAATTATTTAAGTCTAAGAACACAAAATCATTAAAAAACTATTTAAATAAACATAAATCATAACAATTATAGTATACGAGAAAAGAAAATCATTGCGTTTTTTTTGAATATTTCTGTCCACAAATAAAATTTTGACATCTGTTATAAATAGATAAGTACATTTTTAACAACTGAAACATTTTGTTTCAATATTATATTTTTATTATAATATCAACAAATTTTCGTAAAAAAATGATTTAATTAATTTTGTACAGTGTTACTTATAAAATTTAGCAATCGAACCTTTATAAAAAATAAGGTATTTTTGCTTAAACGGAATAGCTAGTCAAAATATTCATTCTCAAATAGCTATTGTTGAAAAAAATTTCTTGACTTGAAAAAAATAGTTTTCAAATGTTACAAAATGTATACTGATAAAGATTTAAAGTGAGCTTTGTTGAAAAAAAATTTAACGCGAGTCTGACAATATTCATTGATATAAAATTGTAACGATTGATAACTTTATTTTTCTCATTTAAAAACAAACAAATTTTCATTTTTGCAAAATATTTGGTGTTAAGTTATGTTAAAAATAAAAAGTTGAAAATAAAATATGAAAACTTCAAATTGTGAGAGCCCGCGGGTTAATTAAAGTTCTTAACATTGTTAAATTAAAATTGAAAAGATGAAGTTAGCTCTGCTGAAAATTGATGGAACTAAATTTTTACCAAAAATCTGTGATTTTTGAATAGTTGAACTTTGGTATCACTAAAAAAGATTCTGAAAATATTGACTTATATTCCGCTAAAAACTAGTTTGTAATGAGATAAAATAAAATAATTTTTAATTTAACTCTAAATACATATTAGAGAGAAGAGAGCTGAATGAGAAAAGAGAGTTTGAGTGAAAGTAAAGAGCTTGAATTAGAGAAGAGAACTTGAATAAGGGCTTGAGTCAAGTTGGTTAGATAGTGGGGTTGATAACTCAGGGTCTTAGGTTCGATCCTGCATCAAGCCTACTTTCCTCATAGTTTCATACAAGCGGCGCAATTGTGCCTTCTCGATGAAAACACCCCATAAAAATGAGAGAAGAGAGCTTGAGTGATTGAGTAGCAGAAAAAGTGGAAGAGAAAAACAGAGAAGGAGACAGAAAGAGAAATAGAATCACTGTGAGAGAAGAAGGTGAGAATAAGCTGGTGGATCATCAACATGTGTTTGCTCAAAACTACTACAAGAGGCACTTTGATACATTGCTTACTTATTGTGTGCGTATTGAAACAATGGATATTATTATTATATAGCTCCCACATCGTTTGTAAAATATTTTTGATAGGAATTTCAGAGCAGCTTGGCATGATGTTTGATTCTCTTATCTTACATTATCATGTATTCGAACGATCATTACATCCTATAATGCGATCATCATGCATGTTTTATAAACAAGCAGCAACTTTTACTTATAGAAAATTATTGGGGGGAGGGGGGGGGGGCGAAGGTTTTTGCTCAATCACATTCATCTTCACACTATAAAATTCTTGCTGAAATTATCAATATACGCGTTCTAGTGAATAAATGCAAAAGTGTATCCTCATTTATCAGATATACAGTAAAACATCGATTAGTGAAAAAGCACTTCTTGTTATTTAAGACCTTTTAACAATGAAAACCTTTTCAGTATTTTTACGTTAGAAGACTTCTAACGTGGACCAAATAAATGAAAAAGCGAAATTTGGCATAAACACTGCCTCCTTCCTGAGGTTGTGGTGTCGGAAAAATATTTGACGACTCCACTCACCCATTTATAATCTTTAGGACTGGAAGTCTATTTTTGTATAATATTTTAACACTAATTGGAACCGACGCTCACAAACGCCATTATATAAATTTAAATATAATTTTGGTAATATCCGGTAAGTCTGCCTGCATTTATTTAGTCTGTATGTTTTCATTTCCCAAAATTCGTTATAAACATATTTTTATACTCAATATATTCAAATTTAAATGATTAGCTATTAATGATGGTAATTAACCGTTTTTTTGTTAACCCGTTAGTTCGTTGCATTTAGCCGATCGATTAACCGTCTAGTTTGGGAAATTTTGAGTCGATAGAAATACATAAGATATCAAAGTAGTTCGTCAAGAAAACTAAAAAAAATCAAACACAACTTTATTAGAGCATAATTGCAAGAACCAGAACATGAAAATGAAAATATTTTTTTTTAACAAACATGATATAATTACACAAGACATTGTTTCAATAGTTTAAAATATACAAAGTAAAATGTCTTTATTCAAATAAAATTGTTGGGAGATAAATTTTGGCCCACAATGGTCATCAACGGATCTTCAACAACCAACCACGTCTTTTTCAATGACTCAGTGCCACTTCATTTATATAGTTCAAATATATAATAATTTATAAAAAAATAAATGACGCTCCAAGCATGATTGACCATCATATCCTGATACTGAATTAGATAAAGGATGTTAAGACTGTTCATTTTTATAATACTTTTGTCTAACATCATTGATTTTACTCTTTCAAACCTGGGAAAATAAAGAAGAAGTATTTCATTTCACCGCATTGCGTGCTCTATCATTATCTGCTCATCCATACCAACAGCAATATCATCATTCTTTTACCTATTATGTATTCTATCCTTATCCCACATATATATTTTATGTCACTGCTTTATACATGAATTTATAAGCGATATTGGTTTTTTCGAGGTACGCTGGATAATTAAAGTTTGTATGTACTATACAACTAAAATTTTGTGAAATTTACTAAAAGAAAAAAATGTTGACAAAAGTGCTGTATATTTCAGTATATGTTTTGTTTTGAAAGTAAATTTTTTGTTCAAGTTATGTACTAAATATAACACTAAAATGTTCAAATAATTTTTTTATCAAAACGTCAAAAAAACGAAGAATTTTTTAAACATTACTGGAAAAAAAGCAAAAGAAAATCCTTATTGAAGATATAAATAAAATGAAAAGAAAGTATTTGGAGGCTAAATTTTTAACCATATTAAAAAAACTGAAATGAAATGTTAAATGCAAGTGCTGTATAAAAAATGTTTGGACAATAAACTGTCAACGTTTCAAAATTTAATCTCGAAATAAAAAGACTTATAACTTTGGAAGACGTCAACTGACGCAGCTGGTAGTTGTAGAATTAAAATTAAATACATTTTGATCATATTAGCATTTATTTAAATCCCACTTCCTTACAAAAGATGTTGAACGTGTCTTTGGATTAGCTGTGTAATGAGGCTAGTTATTCGAGTCTTTAAAAACATGCTTTTTGTTTAGCCTGTTGAATCATAAACGAAAGTTCATCTTGTAAAATGCTAGGTGCTTCTCCCAAGATTCTTACCCAAAGAAGGTATATCAGCACCACTAAACTTTTATTAAAAATCAAGGCGGGAAGATTCAAACGCACCCCTAACAGAACTCGCGGTTTGACTTACGAACAATGGTATTATCCGCAAAACATTGGTGTCACCAAGTCGTGGAACTCGTGGAACACGTCAACAATTCACAACGCACACGATAGCATGTTTGTTGCTGGCGATATTGCCCTTGAAGATATATTGATCAGGAAGTTCATCTATGGAACATTTCCTAAGATGCAAGCTTCAGAAATCATCATCAAAAGGCGGTACAACGTCGTTTATGTGTCTGGTTTCTTGGCTATAAGAGAAATTCCACGCATCCAGCAAATTTACTTTTTATTCGGTTACAGCGAAGAACTTCTTTCAAATCTTCTGAAATGCGTCGTCAAGCTTGAATTGCAGTTTGTAGAAAGCGTCAAAGATTTGTTTCACAAATATGTTTGATTTTTGTCATGTTCTCTTTTACTATGTAAGTGACATTTTTTTGTGATATTTATTTAGTATAGATACTATTCAGAGCTGCTATTTCTTATTCCACTACCACAAACGTAAATTTTATATTTAATAAACTTCCCCTTGGCCAAACTATGGAGGTGTTCTTCAGTTAAACTTCCATTTATCTTCACAATTTTTTTTAATTTTAACCTTTTTTCAAAGTTGAGTAAGTAATGCCTTTGACAATATTCACACTCTTTGATTTGTAAAAAGAATTCGCGTTGTTCGCACTATGCTACTAATGCTTTTTCTAGTTTTGCCTTTTTCTGGATGACTTTCTTTCCTACCTTGTTTGCCTTATAAAATTGGTCGTTTAAGGCTTTTAACTTGTACCGTTTAACGCATGATTCTTAATGTAAAAAGGAAGTTTATTCTTTCTTCCTGCATCAACACCACTCTCTCCCGCTTAAAATTTTGCTTGATTTATTTTTTACAAGAATGTATCTCAAATATTTGTATTCCTTATGAAAATCGCAAAATGAAAACCTTTCAAGCATCAACAACAGCTAATTCCTTATAATTTTGTACTCTATTGACATCCGGGGGCGATGCTCGCCCTACCTCTTAGTATTTATTAGACTTGTTTATCTTCTGAGTAGATTTTCGATATTACTTTTCTTGTTTTAAGGTTAAGTCTTAGAATGAATATTTAAAACATCTTTTTTTCATTAACGCCCACTTAGGTAATGCACATTTGAGTTTTATTTGATCAGAGGCAGCAATGTAGCCAGTCATTTGAATAAGAGCCCATGCATTTTTGAGCGAGACGAATATTTTTTATAGCACATAACTATATAAGAACTCTATAATTTAAAGCTTAAAATGTTTATCCCTATTAATTAATGTAAACAAACCCATTGATAAGGAGGGGGTGGCAAGGGAGCTAGGCCCCCTGGAATTTATTTTGCCCATCTGACACTCCTTTGAAATATATAAATGTATACACTTTCTTATATTCCAGGCCCCATTAAAATCAGTGTTGCCCCCCCCCCCCTCTACCGTACTTGATGTTGGCGACAGGGCTAATTTAAACAATCAAGTCTCTTATTCTAGAAATCAAATATATAGCATCTTTATCCTTAGATATTCGTTTTATTTAATGTTTTAGTTTTTTTACAAAAGAGGCCATTTTTAGTCATCGTATAAAACCTTCACTTGGTTAGAGTTCAATAACTGGTAAATGGCAATAAGGAGGAATAAAGACTTAATTACATCTGGTGAGTAGTGATCTATCATATATGAATAATTTTGTTCCCTTGTTGATCTTGAAGGGTTGTTCACAAACTCTAAAAATTTTCGGCCTAGCGGTCTAATTATAATTTTTTAATAGCTCGCATTCTCATTTAAAAAATATAAATCAACATATAAACTACTGTACTAAAAATTAGACACCATTGTTTATTCAAAAATTATTTAAACAATCCAAATCTCAATGGGATGAATGGAATCTGCTTTGTCTAAATGTGGAACTTTTATATCATTACTCACTTCCAATCACACTCATATGTAGTGGCAAATCAAATCAGCTTTCAGAGCAATCTTTACAAGCATAGGACTCTCCCATTTCAATCGAAAATTCGCTATGAGATATTTCAGAAAAGCATGTTCTACACCTCATCAATCATTAACCAAATCAATAAACTGTTCTTTAATTAAGAAGTCTTCTGAAGCCAGATTACTAATCAAGATTATAAACGGGTTTTGGATAAATTGATAGTATTTTTCAAATTTTTGAGATTAAAAAAATAAAGCGAAATTTCTTGGCATGCTACACGGTGTTTTATAGCCTCCAGGATATTTTTATTAAAATCTTATTTTCATCAAAAAATATGCTAGAAAATGGAGCAAAGTTCGATCTTCATTTCAAAAGCTGTCATTTTTTTATTACAAACTCTGTTCTCTTTTCTTTGCAGCGCAAGGTTAAAGGAATTCATATATTCAATTATGTTCACTAAAAATGGTAGAAATATATGAAAACGGAAATCAGAAAATTCAACATGCATTTCTAGTTTGCCTTCCAGAAATTGCCCGATTTCTTTAAATAGTATCGCTTGGAAAATTTTCTTTTGGAAAGCCACCGCTTTGAGTGCAACAAGAGTTTTTCAAATTGAAAACAAACAAGATGTGAAGCATTTGCTTTAATGAAACACACTGTTTTAATGACTTCATTGAAAACATTTTTCAACTCATCGGGTATGGTTTTATGACTCGGCGCACTGGGTACCAATTACATCTGGAGATTTTGCTTAGCCAGATTCCGACTTAATACCATGTGCTGTAAAAAAAATTGGTCATTTTGTCAAATGTTTCTCTTACAGTTGTTCTATTGCTGAGCTTTTCATAATAAAAATTTTTCTACCAGGTTCTTGACATATACATATTGTACGTAAACGCAAGGCTGAGAGAAGGCTGAGTTTCACCTTTACAAATAGCAAATAGACCAATTTTAATTTTCATATCTTTTTTAAAGAAAGACAGAGAAGAAAAAAGCTGCAAAATAACCATTGATTTATTATCTTACTTTTCTCTTACAAACTTAGTATATACGCTATTTTCATTTTTAAATGAATTCCATTTTTTATTGTAATTTTTGGTAAGTTTTTTTAATAACTTTTATATTGTTTGTCGATGTGTGTGTGTGATACACACCCAACCTCATGGATGGGAGTTTGGTTCGCAAAAGAGGTGGACTAGTAATTTAGTTTATATTTTATTTCAGAAAACGGGTGTACAAAAAAGAATTTCTTAACACTGAATTTACGTGTCTCATCTATGATGGAACCGAAAAACCACAATGCGTGTATGTGAGGAAGTGGTCAGCCACGAGTCGCTTAAAGAAAATAATCTCAAGGGCCATTTCATTAGAAAACACCCTCTGGCAGAGAAAGATCTTGAGTATTTTAAGAGGAAAGAAGAAGAACTGAAACGTCGGCGGTTAGACAACTCTATGCACAAGGGAGTGAATATTGTTCAACAATCAACACTTGCATCCTATCTTGTTGCAAAAAAATTGCTAAGTGTATGCACTACACTCAATTGGAGAAAAGTTAGTAAAGTCAGCAGCCCTTGATATGGTTTGTACTATCCTTGGAGATGCTGCAGTGAAAAAAATTAAAGCTATTCCGCTGTCAGATAACACAATCAACCGAAGAATTCAAGAGATGTCGCAAGACATTAAAGAACAGGTAGTGGCTGCCATCAAGGAGAGTTGAAAATTTATCTTGGAGTTGGATGAGTCTACTGACGTCTCTGACGATGCTCAGAGGCCCGTTTGCGGACAGAATGTCGAGAGGCATAGTTTAGAAATACAGAGTGTCGAAAGACAAAGTGTCGAACAGCAATGATAAATTTAGTCTAAATTTAATTAAGATTTAGTCACCTACTAATCTTATAACTTCCTTTAAGATTTAAAAGTTTCTATAAATTTTTAATACTTGTTAAAAATAATAAAATCAGAATCTTTCAGACCTGATCAAAAATCATTTGATCTTTCAGATTTAAAAGTTTCTAATTATTTTTAAATATATTTTTATTGATAAAGTATTTTCATAATATATATTTTCTGATAAATAAAATTCTTATTGTTTTTAATGTTATATTGATGTATAATTGTAATCCTTTATCCATTTTATCTTTTCGATACTTTTTTATTTCCACAGTATGTCTTTCGCCACTCTTTCTTTCTACATTCTATCCTAGAACCGCTCAGGTCTTGGTATATGCGTGGTACCAAAGAAAAAGTGACATTGAAGAAAACTTTCTGTTCTATAAATCACTGGAGACAACAAGAACAGATGAAGATCTTTTTAAGTTGGATGATAGTTTCATCAAGGAATAATTGGGATCAGTTCTACAGTGTGTGTTCGGATGGAGCGCCCGCAATGTTAAATGCACGTCAGAGTTTTACTGCCAGAGTAAAACAAGTCTACCCCACTGATAGTTTTAGATAGCTTTCTTCACCGAGAAAACCTTGCTTCTCGATAAATGTCACTTCAGCATAATATTGTTATAGAAGATGTTATTCAAACAGTAAATTTTATTGAATCATCAGCATTGAATTCAAGGCTTTTTAGTAAAAAGTGCTCTGATATGGGATCCGAATATGAACATCTGCTTTACTACTCTTCTGATAGGAGACTATCACGAGGAAAAGTTCTTCAGAGTGTGCCGAAAGAGTAAACAATTTATTTGGCACAAAGTTTTAAAAACAAATTATATTTCGCCTACAATCGGCTTTTCAAACATAACGTGGAGAAAGAAAGGAGCTTGGTGTCGTAGGTTGTAATCGATGTAATAAGGGATGGGTGCATTTTTTAACTTTGTGACAACCGTCCTTTATTACAAAGGACAGACCTTTATTTTCTTTTTTTGTCCTTGTCTTTTTTCATTTTTACAAAGGACGCTAAATGTCCTTTATTTTTGATTATCTTCTAACTAGTTCTAATTTTAAACCTGAAGTACTGCCAATTTAAAATACTTAAATCTAAATCAAGATTATTTAGATTTTTTATATTACAAAGAAACTTTTTTGGATTAATGGTTTTTTATAAATTTTTTCGACATTTTTAGACTTTAATTTATGGGGTTATTATTATGGTTTTTTCGCTAAAATTAAAAAAATCAATTATTTTTTTCTATTGTTAAGTACAAAGTTTCTTATAATTTTGGAATCAAATTCAAAATCTATATAAACTTTCAAAATAGACGTGATTATTTTTAATATAAAGTAATTAATTATTCAGACCAAAATCTATGTATTTCTAAAGCGATTGTCATGTTCTTGGTAAAAAAGCACTAAAAGTTATTAAAGATTTGAAAAATCAAGAATCTCCTTTTTTTTGGTTTTCCGATAGATGCATCAAACCACAAAAACATGAAAATGTACCCAGTCTGTGTTCAATATTTCAATAGGGAATTCGGTACATTAAAATGTGTTATTGATTTCTTTGAGAATGCAAACAAAAGTGCTGATGTAATGTTCAACTGTTTAAAAAACACCATGGCGAGTTTACAGCTTGATTGGGAAAAAGTTTCATGTTTAAGTGCAGATAACACTAATTGCATTTTTGGAAGTGAACATTCTCTCTATACCAATATTCTTAGATTAAATAATAATGTTATTAAGGCTAATTGCAATGCCCATATTTTATATAATGCAATAAAGTGTGTTAGGGAAACTTGAAGGTCGACATAGAAAACGTATTGAAAAATTACGGCTATTTTTCATTCTCAGCAAAAAAACGTGAAAATCTTAGACTTTCATTCGTTTGTAGATATGGAATATTTTGAAATTCTTCGTCATGTATCTACAAGGTGGTTGTCTCTTTTGCCCTGCATTTAAAGGATATTACATTCCTGGAAAGCTTTAAGTTAATATTTTTTGAGCAGTCCAACAGATTGCTCAAAAATTTTAATCGATGATGAGTCAACACAAATTATTGAAATATATTTTTTGTTTTTGCAAAATGTGATGTAAATTTTCAAACTATCTGTGTAACAAATTGAGAAAAATGAAACTTTGGCACCTGATCTTTTCAATATTTTGAATAATTTGAGAATTAAATTGAAGTCTCGACATTCTGAATGATTTTTTGGCCGTTATGTTGAACAACTTCTTAAAAATTTAGATGCTCTTGAAGCTAAAAAGACAATTAAAGACTTTAAATTTTTTTATCACAGTAATTACATATTTGGAGAAAAGATTTAACATTAATGAAGATTCAATGTTTGGTAAATTATCATTTTTGAGTTGTTTGGAGAATTCATTACCACAATATCAAAATATTTTAGAAATTTTTGAAGATTTGAAACTAAAAGATTTCATACCAATCTTAGTTAAATGATAATTGTAATCCTAGATAATAAACTATAGATTTAAAGGTTTTTCTTTTGTAAAAGAGGAACTTTTTTACGGTCAAAATCTTTTTTGAAGCACCCAATGTTAGATCATTACACCATTTTCTAGTTCATTAGAACATGGTAGATCTTCCATTTAGTCTAGATACATTTTTTTTTAAAATTATTTCTTTTGATCACACGTTCTCTTTTCAATTAGTTTTCATGTTGCTTCTTTCTTCCATACAAAACTTCAAAAGATTTTATAATACGTTTTGTTTTTTTAAATAAATATTTCATACTCAAGATGATCGAAAAAATTATTATAGCCAAAATATACAAAAAAAATTGCATATTTTTACTATATTAATTAATATATAACGATTTTTTGATAAAATTTTACAGAACTGATTTTCAGTCATAAATCACTAATTCAATTGCAATTTCCAGATATTTTTTAAATGTTTTAGCCAAAATGGTGTACAGAAATAATATAAGCAGAGTCGATTTTCTATAAAAACAGATATTTTATTTGTAAGAGATATATATAATATATATATATTTTATTTTTGGAGACAGTATGTAGAAGTAAACCTCAAATCTAATTGAAGCTTTCACTACCATGAAATTGTATCAAAAGATGCAGCCTGCGATTTTAGGGAAATTGGGATATAATTCAGCCAAATTTGTTAAATTAATTTTTTAGGGAAGGGGCTCCAGCACTGATAGTGTTAAACAATCATTGATTTGTTCTACTTTTATCGTAAAATGTATTCATGTTAAATGTTAAATAATCATCTGTCTATGACAAGAGAAAGCAAAAACTAGTTAATATATAGATGGCTTTATTAATAAAACGAAAAGTAGAGTTCTGATTAATTTGTGGAACACCACAATGAACGAGATTCTTTTTATAAATTTTGTTTTCATGACAAACAATAAAGGTTCTATTTCAAGGTAATCATTAATATATGATTTAAAGGCCACCCTAAGAGTTTATGAGACACTCAAAGATCGGAAAAGATATATCCCAAAAATAGGTAAATTTAAAATGTAAGTTAATATTTTTTAATTTGTTAGTATTTAAAATCCAAATTCGTTTTTTTTGATAACCCTTCATTTTTATTAATCATTATTACTTCAAGGACAGAATCTTAAAAGTTGTCACTGCACAATCATTAAAATATTTCGTAATGTAAGATGTTCGATCTTAAGCTCCAAACTCTTAAATTAAAATTACAAACATTAAGAAGAGTATGCTAAACGTGTTTTAATATAAAACAAACGAATCAACCAAACCAATGACAACTACATAGTGTATTATTTTGTATTTTCAATAAGGAAATTTTCTTAAAGGCATTTACCGAAAGGATAAAAGATCCACTAGTATTGGATTTAGGAAAAGAAAACTAAAGTCAAAATAACGATCAGTATTTATAAAAGAAATTTTGTTTAGTATCTAGTAGTCAAATATATTTTTCATCAACTATGATAATCTTACTGATAAAAAAAATCTGTTAATAGGCCATAATTTCAAAATTGATCCCATAAAAACTATTAAAAGTTACACAACTAGAGACAAATTTTTTAAGATATTATATATTAGACATCCAAATTCATGAGTTACCTTAGAAAATAGGATAAAATTCCTATTTATGTAAAATAAATCTAAATTAAAAACTTATTTTGATTAATCTTTTTTTTATTTTCATTTAATTTTTATTTTTACTTCAATCTCAGCAATGAAATAATGTTTGTCAATTAGGTAACAGCTGATTTGTAAAAACTAAACGTATTTATATAATTAATTTTTTTTGTATAAAATTAATTAAAAAAATTTTAACTTCGTATTTCTTTTATTTTATAGGCTAAACTTCTTTTTAATGACAATTTTTTACACGTAAGGGGCAATGTTTTTCAAATTGTTATGAAAAACGTCAAAATGGCGTTTTTGACGTTACTAAATAACCAAGTTTTTGAAAACGTCAAGCGTAACAAAGAAGAAAAACACTTAAAACGACAATATATTTTCAACTAACTATGCGCCCTCGTCACTTTGTAAGGGGCATTTATTCACTTTGAAATTAAAAATGACCGATGATGGATGGAGGCATTTATATTTTTTATACTTCATAGGAAGCGCCTAAAAAAGAAGGCGGTTTATTACACTATATAAAGAATTTGCAGTAAAAAAACCTACCCAGAATTCTTAAGCCTAAAATTAAAAAAGAAAACTAACAAAAACATATTTTGTGTTCGACGACTTCTCTGGAAACATCAAAATATACTTGAGAATTTTTCGAAATCATATTATGAAGGCAGTGGAATATTCGAAATGCTGAAATACTACTATCCAAATAGACACAGCCTTGAACGTGGAATCGGTAGATTTAGAGATTTTAAAGGATTAGGAGTCCTTTAAAATTATAGAGTCGAAGTTGGGGCTTTTTAAGAGTTTTAACGAAAAAAAAATAATTGATTTCTGTAAGCAAATTGAGTAAGCCTTCAGAGCCCGGAAGTTGGCGTTAATTTTCTTAATTTTTTGTGTTTGGAGCCGGAGTCTAATTTTAGTTAGTTTTGATTGGAGTTGAATATTTTGCCCGAACTGTGTAACCCTGCCTTTGTAAGTGGGTGCCAGATAAAATACTTGTAAACAAAATGTTGACACTTTTAATGGTGACAGACAAAATGCCGATAGTCTCAATGTCAAATTTGTTCAAATATGACATAATATCGAGGCTTAATTGTATTTCTTACAACTTGTAAACTCATTTAAGGTGATAACTAACGAATACTAAAGTGACAAGATATCAAGGGAAGTAATAGTAGTGAAGCAATTAAAATATATAAGAATATTCAAAAAATAGATATAAAAAATATGGAAACAACAAATCACTCATTTAACCCATTTAAGGCCAAGCAAAGCAGACGATATCTAAAAAAAAACGCAGACGATTTATATTCAAAGTCATTAAAAAAAGCAGACGAAGATGAAATTACTTATGTTCCAAAATAGGAACATTGGCCGTAAATGGGTTAAGGTGATTAAATGATAAATAGTAATATATAAAATAGTAAAACAATAAAAAATTATTAACAATGACAATATGTCTTACATGATGAAATGTCGACATTATGCCCGTTGACGTTAAAACTCGACGTTTTGTCCATTGGCTTTTTGTCTGTTTACGTTGAAGTGATGCGAATCAGACTATGCAGCTGAGCTTAGCTTATATAGCGCACAACCTAGATGTGCATACGGTTAAAGAAAATGGACAGGGTTGTGTAGTAGAAAAAATATTTTGTGACACCGAGTCCACCACCTATTTGTGCAACTGGAAGTCCGTATAATTTTCTTAAGACTGATCGCTTCAACTATTTATATTTATGCAACATCAACTTTTCTGTTTCAAATTATGTAAAATTGTTTTAAAAACACCAGTTATAAATTAGTTTGTTTTCGATCTAAAAAGTGTGATGACATTTACTATAATTCAAGGTCTATCACAAATCTCCATTTTTGATAGTCATTGAAAGATGTTCTGAATCTTACACGCTTCTGCTTTATGTTGCAACGTTAAATGTTTGATCTTTTTCTTTCAGAATAATTTATAATGTTTTGTTAGTTTATATTTATAGTTTAGTGTCTTTCTTATATTATCCTCAATAAGATTTTCAAATTAGTGTCTATTACTTTTTATCTAAGCCTCCAAAACAGCATCCAAAAACTAAATTTATCCTAAGTTATTTTTTCAAATGTATTTCGTTTAAAATTTTATTTTAAAACAGCTTTGTTTCTTTAAAAGAAATTTGTATAATAAAAAAAGTTTTTCATCTTATTTAATTTTTCGGGCTTTTTTTGTGCGTTTCAAATACACAAATTTAGATTAAAATGATAAACATTTTTAAGTTGTGTTTTTGCAACGTTGGACACTAAAAAGAGTGATTATAAATTTAATTTCTAATATAACTATTTTTAAAATCGGTTTTTGGGTCGCAATAATTATCATGACTTCAACTTATCAAAACGTGCGACTCCATACTCCGTCTCTAAAACCCTTTATGTGAGTCAAAATTTCAAGTTACTAACTCGTAGAATAATCAGGCGGTGTATAATGTAATTGAGATTTGTTTTAAAAATTTGTTAGAAAATTACTTTTATTTTTGTTAAGGCCGACTTTGGTTATGCTGTCACGCAAAACGTCACACTCTCTTGGCAAGTTGAGCATGGCCTAAGTTAATAGTAATAAAAATAGCGATTATGCATCATGCTATTCTTTACCTGTAAACAAGTGCACGTTTTAGCCTGTCCGCTTCACCACATTGGTGTGCTAGCCTTTTGAAAAGGGGCAATGATGTATTTCAAGGGGCCAGCAAATTTTGCTTCATATAGTTGTATATTTTTTTTCGTATTTATTAAGGTTTATCGCTCCCTCTCTCATATAACTTCAAAATATGCCATTTCTTACAACAATCTACATATGTTAAATGTTTATATAATTGCTTCCCTCTCTAAACTACTTTTTACTAACCTATCTTCCAGAGACTAGTTACGCCTCTGCTTCATAGTTAAATTTTTTGTATTCATTACACTATCAAGTAAAAATAAACGAAACAGCAAAGTTGTTCTAATATTTGAAAATCTTAAATCTTTAACTTTTATCGCTATATATTTTGGTATTAATTTTACCATGATGCCGAATTGTCCAGAGCCCGAATTATCCAAAGTCCAAATTCTCTTGAGATCAAATTGTCCCCTACAAAAACTTTTCACGTGAGCCTATGCTGTTCAAGTATAAAATTCTAACCTGATGGCAGACAGTCGGAATTCCTAAATGCGTTAGCTTATATATGCATATATATATTAGGGAAAAATTATTTCTAAATCTAAAATGTATTAAGTTATTTTAAAAGTTGCTGTTAAGAATGATTAGTTATGGCATTTATTTGGATTTCTTTTATTCCATCCAAAGAAACTCTTAAAATAATTTCTCGATAAAAATACTCCACCTTACGTTTATTTTTAAAGAAATATTTTTTGTTTCCTTCAAAGGAATCAACTTAATTTAAATTTAAAAATTAAAATTAAATTTAATTTAAAAGTCAAATACTTAAATCCAAAAATGAGTACCTGATAACTGTCCAGTGTCCACCTTTTTAAATTAAAAACAGATCTTATTATTCAAAGAATTTTATTATACTATTTTTAAAATGGAGTCATAATGTGTTGTATAGAACAAAATTCATCTTTCTCATTCGTATAAACGCCTAAAAGTGTCTTCCATTTGACATATACCTGAAACACGTTGTTAACCCTTCGTGGACTGAGTCTTCAAAATTACTCTGAAAACTGATGGGGTCCATGTGGACCCCATTTCATTATATTTAAATAACTACATTTTGTATGAGTTTAAGATTTCTAAACCTTACATATGTATTATTGACCCTTTTGTGATGAAATTCTATATATATATATAAACAAAATATGATATATAAATTTTATAGTATTCACTTGAAAAAAAAACTAGTAAAAAATGCTTTATTTATAGTTTTTATTTATTTTTTATTAAAACAAATAATAATGGAATTAATGAATTTAATTTGGTGTGCAATCCACAAATATAAAAACAGTGGGCTTCACATATAGCTCTGCCACATTTTGTACACGATTTTTTGTTTTTTTGTCTAACTGATGGGGTCCATGAGAACGCCAGAGTAGTAATATTGAGTATTATTCTTTAGAAAGTTGCTTTTGTCAAGATATTATTACTTGTAAATATTCATGAACCACGAATGATAAAATACAGAGAATAATTAAAAAAAAATTGAAAAAAATACTTGAGTATAAAAACTCACTGGGGTCCTAATGGACCCCATCCGTTCACCCAGGGTTAAAGGAAAACATATTGATTTGTTTTTAAATTGTGGTTTTCAGCTAATTAGACTCCGTGCCCTAGATTCTTTGCATTTCAATGAAGGATGTAGAAATCATTTTCATATTTTTACCTCCTCTTCTTTTGTCCTCAATGACATGTTTACTTTTTTAGGTCCTTCATCTTGGCTAAGCTACACTAAAGAAACGCGATCGTTCAATGCCAAAGTACATTCCATTTGAACCGTATAAAGGTATTTTTTTTTATTCTTTTTTTACTTTACTTTTTGTTGAGTGCTGTATTTTTTTCTTTCATTGTTTGTGCTTGATTGATTTATTGGAATCACAATTCACCCTTGTGGAGTCTTTAGAAAAAGAGAATCCGGATTTTTCATGTTTCGGGATTCGGAATCGGGTTTTTTATCAGTTTTTTTTGAAAAGAAATGAATCTTGATGAAGATATGGAATTGATAAGTCAAAATGATATTTCTCTGATGTGGTGTCATATTAACGGAAAGCATCTTCTTTTATTAATTAATTAATTAAGTTGTTTTGTGACGTTCGCACCCATCCTTTCGGATATCGTGCCCCGCCCGGAATGCTGAGTCGAAGTCTAACTGGACTTTCCATCCCACTAAACACCTATCGGCCCTTGTTACAAAAGAATAGCTATACCTTGTTATATATATTATTTTACAAGAATTTATGTTACAATATATAAATACAACTGAGTGAAAGATACAATCTTAACGCGAACGCTCCCAATTTGGGAAACAAACTTAATGTCTAGTGATAGCTTGATTACTAACCACGTAGAATCGCGTCGCTAGAGCACTACCTAACCGTAAAAACCTTTGAATTCTTCAGAGGAAGAAAACCAGTGTAAAAAACCGGCACGACGGAATGTATCTTGTTCCTAAATAAAAGAATATGATTATAAAAGGTATATGCTACAAAAATAGAAGCGTTAGAAGACCTGCAATATCTTATATATTATTAATAAATAATATTTGATACATGTTATAGGGGTTAAGAAAGATATACATAATTTAGGGCATGCTAGGTTAGGAACAATCTACCCCTGGAATATGACTCCATCCCTAAATGTTGTTCCTAGGATTTATGTTTTAAAATTGGAATGTATAGACGGTCCTACAAGCGGACTCCTATAGAGGCCAGATTACCGACTATGCCTAACCTAGCTCGTAACATGAAATTGTTTTGGGACTTATACCTTGTGCCAATCCTAAATTTAAGTAGGCGGATCTAGAACTCAGAAAAAACAGAACTATATCGCAGAACGCAGAATTCCCTATTGCTTGGGGGCTATTGTATATGGGTCACCTAGGATAATTTTTCTCTTTTTTTTTTTAGCATATACCCCCAAGAACGCTTCAGCCTGGGTTTGCGTGAGCTCCCAAGCTTGACATAATTGTGGGCAATGCTTGTAATTTTTCTATAAACTTTTTATTTAATTTCTCCAACCTTTTCTGGAACCAAGAAAAGGAGGTCCGGCTATGAGCAATAGTGAAAGGGTTGCCATAAATAGTCCTAAAAAGTTTATACACGAGGTCATCTGTTTTGTTGGTCCAAGTTGAGCGAAGGCATCCCAAAATGGAGTTTCCATAAGTCAATTTCGGAATTGTTAGGATTTTAATGACCTTGCCTACCACCGTGGAATTGACCCCAAGGTCTTTAAGACATCCATATAGCGCTAGATCCTTCTTCTCCTTTTTTATCTTTTCGTGATCTTCACGATGAAAACTAAATCCTGCATCCCAATTGATTCCTAGGTATTTAAGGTGGCGAACTCGGGGAATATTCCCTATAGTTAGCGGGTTATTTTTGGGACAATTAGCGCCAAAGATGATGAACTTGCATTTAGAGTAATTCACCTTAAGGTTCCATCCAGTGAAATACCCCCCTAATATGGTATCCTTTTTTAAAGACAAACTGTTCTTCAGGGATAATCGCATGTTCCTTGCACCAAGCATCGAAAACTCAAAAAATTAATTTGTCATACACTTTGCTCAGGCAAGGGAGAAGACTGATAGGCCGTAGGTCACTCGGTTTGCCGCTCTTCTTGCCAGCCTTTGGCACACAAATAAGTATAGCCCTTTTATAGCAGTCTGGGTAAAACCCATCTTTTATAAAAGAGTTATATATTGCCAGCAAGACGTCCCTAAACTTAGGGGGAAGATTCTTGATGATAGATTACTAACTTCATCCCATCCCCCTGCTTTCCTAGCTTTAAGCTTTTTAATGTTTTGAACCAGGTCCTCTAGGATGAAGTTAGTGTCGTTCGTCGCAGGTAAACGCCTAAAAAACTGAATTTCTGAATTAAAATTTTTCGGACCTGGATTTGTCCTATACACATCTTCGTAATAATCAGCAAGCAATGCACATTTATCTTCCGCCTCAATGGCTGTTCGGTTATTCCAAGTGACCGACGTTGGACCTGCAGCCAGGCTTCAGCCCTCTAACCAGGTTCCAGAACTTCGAAGAGCCCTGTAGCGGGTTAGAGGCTTTTGTGATGCTTGTGACTTTCCTAGATGTGGTTTCGCCGAGCTTTTTCCTAATGAGTTTTTGTAATCGATTGATGAGATTCTTTGTCTCGGCGTCCCTAGTGTGAATGTATTTTCTATAGAGAGCTCGTTTTTCTTTGATGAGTAATAGGACATTCTTCGGAATTGGATTTTCGTATTTTCTAACCTCCTTCAAGGGAACTGCCTCTCGTGCCGCGGAGAGAATAGCATCGTTGATACACTCCGCCAGTTCCTCAGGAGGTTTTACTCCTATGCACATCATGACCCGCGGGGCTGAATCATTTAGTAGCGACCTAAACCTATCCCAGTTGGCTTGGCTGAAGACCCACCTCTTCGCTAAATTTCCCTTGTCAGCCGTGAATTGTGGACCTAAAGAAACTGTGACCAACAAGGGCTTGTGGCCAGATACACAGCAGTCCTGGATAACCACTATTGAGGCTAGAAGTGGTCTTAGATTAAAGGACACGATTGCAAAGTCTAACACATTCTTATCACCAGTCGGTGTTGGATCGTTAACGATAAACGCATACTAATCCTCTACCAACTTGAGTAAGACGGTGCCAGCCGCGCTATTGGTTTCACTGAACAGTCTAGTGTGGTGAGCGTTTAGGTCACCTAGTAGTAGCACCTTATCGGAGGAGCGAAGATATCTTTCAATAAATTCGTAGTCTAACAGAGGGTTACTAGGCGGATTGTAACAACCCAGCACAACTAAATGTCCAGCTTGGGCTTCTTTTACACAAAATTCATAAAATAAGACTATTTGCGTGTTTTAGTATTAAAAATTTTAACTTCCGCGGTTATAAGTGAAAGCCACGCTATAAATATACAATGAAAACTCTATTTTTTAAAATTTTAGTAAATCTTTAATTTACTAAACTTTAATTTTCCATTAAAAAAAATCTATTTATAAACTTGATCAAATTATATCTCGATGACATGCTTGGATTTACAAGAAAATTAACGCCGGTAACCATTTTATAGCATTTTTTCTAAAATGTTTTTTTGTGATTATTCAATACATGAAAGCATTGAGAATGAATGCCTTTCTAGAGTACTATACTTATTAGTTATTACACAAGGAATATTTATTCATGATCTTTCGGATCTGGAGTAAATTACCGGAACTTTCCCTTTGATGGAAGATTTCGTAAATTCTAGGATTTAACGGAATACTTTGTAGTCCGAATTCACATGTCAATGTTTTGCCCTGCTACGTTTTCACAGAACATCTAAAAACTTTCTGTTGGAGCATAGTTTCGCAAGGCCTTGCTCCAGGGAATGCTTTATAAAGAGTGTTTAATTTTTCTCTATCTTCTAAGTTTTGTCATTTAGGCGCCATTTTTTCTGATCCTACAACCGCCTCTCCAAGCGTCGTCTTGCATTCGAAAATGGAAAATGAGAGTAGTTTGTGCAAGCACCCCTACACCAATATCCAATTGGTCAATGCAAAAAAGTCTCACACTTCTAAAGCAAAAGATACCACCCCAAACACTTCTCCATCCCGTTTCTTAAAAGATCCTCAACGAGCTGAAAATCAAGGTGTCGCTTTTTTTTTTAAATAGCAAGTACTTGTGTTCGATGTAAAAAGACAAAGAGAAATTCTATATAACTTTTTTTAAAAATCATTATAGTAGTTGATTGAAACAAATATCATGTTAAATTACCTACACAGCAGATTAACTTGTTTCCGTGGGATCGTATACTGAAACCAATTTCTATCTTTGAAGATGACCAGACGAGGAACACTTTCTGGCGCATTTTATTGCAAGATTTTCATGCCTCCTCCTTTAATTTTGTGTGACAAAGTGTAGTAAAGAAAGATTTATACAATTATAAAGAAAAAAAAGAACAGTTCGTGACATCAGTAAGACAAAATGTTTACAAATTTAAATAGAATAGACCATATATTTTCAATATAGATTTTTTTTTTTAAGGGAAATATTCAAAAAGGCCTTAAGGCCCCTGATATGAATAAAACCCATGGACATTTATAAAAGTGTACGTAATATTTGGTAATGAATGAGAACAAGGCTGGTACAAAAGAAATAATCATGAACGCAAGAGGATAAAGAAAAGTATCAAAAAGCATGACAAGAAACATGAAGAGAAAATTTGTATATATAATAAATATTTCGTTAACAAATTATGAATATAGACAAGAGTAAAAACAAATAATGGAATATGATAATAAAACATATGTATTGTATATTATATAAGCTAAAAGACCATGAAATAAGAAATAAGTATTAAAATACATAAAACAATTGGAGAAATAAAATACAAAACTTTTACAAGCTAAGAATTTAGTTGATATTTACACGCATAACATTCCGTAGAATGACAAATAAATTCATAATTTTTCATGAGAAGTTTTTTTATTCTATTTTTACAAACACTTATTTTAAGAACGATACAATCAGTGTCAATTAAAAAAGAGTTGTAGTTAAGAGATAATTTGTATTTTAAAGATTGTTTCGATAGTTTATTGTAATATAAGGGAAATGACAGATGAAAATTATTTCGTAAATTATACTGGTGAACTTCGTTATTATATGTAATAAAATCATCAAACATGGGTGGTAAAAATCGATTTAATATTTTATAAGTGAGTATAGATAAATTGTACACATATAAGTCGGTTACCTTGAGTGAGTAAAAAAGTACAAAGTGTAGTAAGCAATTATTCCATTGCTATTATTAAACTATATTATATTTCCATTGAATTTCTATTATTAACGATATATTAATTAATACAGATAAATTGTGCCGCATGGGACGAAGCGTTTTTTCCGCTCCCTCTCCTCCTGCTATGTTTTATTTTGGATATTTATCCAAAACATTTAGTTCTTTTACATGTTCAACACTTGATATCGAAATTACAGTGATTTTATTTTATATAATAACGCTTTTAGATGTTATAACAATTTGAAACTCTGGAAATTAAGTTCGCGGAATTTAACAAAAAACACCAACAAGCTCAATTAAAAGTGGAATATTTTATTGATATTTTAGATATTTATCATAGTTTGTTGATTTTTTGGTTAAGTTTGAAATAAATCATCCTATGAATGGAATAAATGCTTATTAATTCATCCAATCTAGGAATTTAAGTATACGCCATTAATTGAAATCGACATTTTTTTTAATTCAGAGTGCAGTATTGCTCCAACAGCCATGAATTCTTGTTCATCCTTCAGCTCAACCAAAAACTCAGAAACATTCAGTTTAGTTAGTGAATTGAATTCCTCAAATGTCAAAGCTTCGGATAATCTCTCCTTGAAATCGGATGAAACATCACTCATCGAAGTTGTTGCTCCATTTCACCCAGGTTTTCTTCATATCCCTATTCAAAAAGATGTGCATGCTTTCTCTTTGTATATGTAAACCCTGTTTTTTCGTGGATATTCCATATAAACGTGCGTTTTAAGCTTCTTCCAATAATACAGATTATTAAATTGATTCTATGCTTTAACCGATATATTTTCCACAAGCATTTCCCTTTTCCTTGAAAAATTGTCGTCTCAAATGGAAGCCTGCCTTTAAGAGCACTAGAATGATGACATTGAAAGAAGAGCGCCTATTAGTGTGTTAATATGACGTATCTATATAAAATAAGAGAGAAGCCTGATGTATCTTTAATGTTTTGATTAATTTTTACATAACATTTTTAATAAAGGTAGGCGTAACAGAAATTATAGCCTACTTTGTTAAAATTTAGATATAACTCTGTAAAAAGGTATAAATAAATAGATGAAGGATAGAAGTACAAAATATTTCGCTCATTGCGAACTTCTTCAGTTGCAAAAGTTAATAGTATAGAGAGTGTTTTGGTGAAGGAGGTGGGTTTCGGTTGTGTTAGAGGTTTTGCAACTGAAGAAGGTCGCAATGGGAGATACATTTTGTATTTCTATCCTTGTCTATTTATTTACACCTTTTTACGGAATTATAATTAAATTTAAATAAAACCGTGTATAATTTCTGTTTCACCATCTTTATAAAACCAACCGACTTTGCCTTATTCTCCATAAAAAATTTTAGGGCAATATTTTTAAAGATACTATTTATTTTTAAAGATACTGTAATGATCATTTCATCACAAATGAAAGGTATAGTAGGTACTCGATAAAAGAACTATCTCGAAAAAATGCAATGTTTATCACTCGGTTCTAAAATGCTAATAAGCATCACTGCTCTCTTCAAGAAAATATTGCATTGTGCGTAGGATTGTAAAGTACCTTAAAATTTCGCGAATTAGAAAAATTTCACATGAAAACGCTTGAAACTCTGGGAATTAATTTTGAGGAATTTATTTTTGATAATTTTTTCGTTTTTGCGAAATTAACTTCCTCGAAAAAATTTCTTACTTTACAGTGTATCGAATTTTGGGTGATGATGATAATGATTACTGGAACTCCGACTCTAAATACCCAAATAAATCTTACTCCGTCTCCCACTCCAAACACCTCAAAGTTTTTTTCAACGCAGCTCTTACTTCCCGCTTCGACTAGTGAAAAATCACTTTATATGCCTGCAGAAATTAAACTTATCTATTCTACGTCGGCCCCTTAACTCCTGTACCTTTAAAATCTTAACCCTTTAGTACCAATGTTCCCAAAGGGAAGGCAGGCGACTTCACTTTATCTTTATTTAATTCTAGGAGTTCTTCTGCCTTTCCTTTCGTGCTAAATGGGTTAGAAGTTAAACACAGGAACAAAAATTAATATCCTTTTAATATTAAACCACTAGAGTTTAATTATTTCTTGTTATTTAAAAAATTGAGCCACAAAAAAGTTTTTCAAAATTTTCTTTGAAGCCTCGTTTCTTTTTTTGTTGAGTTTTCTTACAAGTTCTGGATAGAACCTAGAGAAAAGTGAAAATTTCGGACAAAAACTTATATAAAACATGAATTCCTTGTATTTTACCTTGATGCACTTTTATTCTTCATCCTTTACTCTATATTTTTTAAAAGAAGCAATTCGTTTATACGCGTCGTTATCATAAAAACTTGTTTTATAATCCCAAAATTTGGTTTCAATTCTTTTGCATGGATCCAAGATCAGCTTAGAATTATTCGTAGCCTTTTTCCAGGAAAACGACATTTTATTCATCTGATGGATGTATTCATAAATTATTACACGCCCATATCTTTTAACCCAGTTATGGTTCAATATTTTTAGGGTAATGGATGTTTTGTCAGAAAAGAGGGGCTATATATAGAAAGATGAAGATTATCAAAAGTTTTTCTGAAAGCAGTCTACCTATCGACAATTATAATAAATGAATTCCCTATTTATTTCTATTTATTAATTTTGTTGAGGCCTAATCGTCTCCTTTCTTTTTCAAGAGAGTTTTAATTAAATGTTTGAAGGAGAATGATTTAAATCAAAATAAGGATCGCTGTATTTTTCTTTTCCCGTTTTACTTTTTCATTTGTAACACTGTGTGTGTTAGAAATATTAATAAACTTCCGCCTGCATTTCACCATTTGTTAACTTGCTTTATTAAAAAATATAACAATAATTTTTTTAGAGTATTGTAGGAATGGGAGTGATTTAGATGTGAAAAAAGAACTAATCACAAAGACAAAAGTAAAAGCAGAAAATAATGCCGACTTTTTGTGTGTATTCTGATTGCCTTGTAGGAATGTGAAGAATTAAAGAAGTTATTGGTTGCTTCCTTTGGCAATGAACTTGTTGAAAAACTTGAAAAAATGGTCAACGACAAAAACTCCCTAGAACTTCAAGTAGATTCCTTGAAGAAACTTCTCGCTGAAAAGAGTGAAGAATGTGAAACAAATGGCAAGCTCTGCCACATCTACAAAAGTAAATACGTTACATGCAAGTAAGCGTTCAACATCATTATGATTAGTTTACGTGCCAAGCTAGCAACGTTATGGTGTCGGAGTGGACAAAGATAAGCGCACTCTAAGAAAAATCAATGAAACAATGACTAAAAATAAATATAAATTATAGTTCAACCCAATGTAGCATAGTTCCCATGAGGTTTCATTAAAACTATGATGCAAAGTAAGTTTTATTAGAAATGAAATGGAAGCAGGAAGAGCAATATTAGCAGGAATTCGCAAAAATAACACTATTTACCACTTCAATTGTTTTCTGTAAATGTTACAACAACAACATTGTGAAGCCAAGGAATCCATGAAAAACTTTCAGAGAATTCGTGAAATCCCTTTTTCATTTACGAAACACTAAAGTCCTATTCAGTTCAAATGATTTCTAGGAATTTCATGAAATAAGTGGATGAAATCCTGGTCTAGCAATCTTAATGTAACATATGTACCGTTCTATTTCGTGTTTTTTTCATTCTATTCTTTATCTTCAATTAACAATGATGATGAACTTATCAGAAAACGTTATGAGTTGGATTTATCCTGTATTTGATATATTTATGAGTCTACTGAAAATCTCCTTTATGAGTTCCGATGTGAAAAAATGTCTGAACATCTAACTATTCGCTTAGTTTTTGCGACCCGAGAAAACGATTCAAAATGAAAAAAAAGACGAACTTAAAATAAAAATAATTTTAGTGCATATTTAGGCTTTTGTGTGTACAATTCCAAAAGTGGAAGGGCAGCGTCGACGAAAAAGTGAGAAGATTGCGCGATTGCATTACAGCCTTGCTCGTGGAACGCATGAAGTTTAAGAAAATGTTGCAAAGCATTCACAAGTATACTTCTTTATTTCGCTTTAGCAAAAAGCGCACAAAACGCCTCTACTTTTATCTCTCTCTCTCTCTCTCTTTTCCAGGTCGCTGTGCCATGCCACTGCGAGCTTGATGAAAATAGGTCAAAAAGAAGACACACGCTTTGAAGATGATGTTAACTGGAATATATTTGACTTGAGCAAAAATATCTACCAAAATTGTCTTTCAATTGAAAGTAGTCTTGGTGGGGGATGCAAGAAAATGGAAGCAGAAGAGTTTTCTCCTCTTTCACATATCTCATTTCCACATTCAGCCAAAGATTTATCCGCTTTCAAAATTGACTGTCTTGCAATCTCGGAGAGAGAATGTGATTCGTCTACGCCTTATGAAGAAGCCTCGCCCAAATCACTTAGGTGCAGTACCCCCGCTGAAAGAATTGCCCATCAAGTACTTTTGTTATTGTTTGCTGATCTCTTTAACCCTTTCAGTCATTGACTTTCTGAGTTTTTATATAAGTTAGATCAGGCGCTTTTTACTTAATGGGACTGTCCCATTCTGCCTGAAAGGGTTAACCGAGTTTTCACATAACTATTATGCCTGGAAATGATGAGTTTTTTAAATTTTGCTATTTTAAGATTCTTTCTCACACGGAAAATATAAATGGTGATGTAGGTAAGGATGAACAATTTTATCAAATTTTGAATCATTGTGAAAGTGATGGCTGCGAGAAAGAATGAAAGAAGTTAAGAAATCAGTAGAGCTCATTTAAAGGAAAACATTTTGATTTCTTTGATTCTGCGGTCATTCAAAACGATTGCCATATTTTGGTTTGCATCCACCGTTTTAAGTTTTTATAGCAATTTTAATGCAACTCCAACATTTCCATTCATTTTCCAATTTATGTTGAAATTTTAGTTTAAATATTTTTTAAATCTTATAATAATAAATTATAAATCTTCATTTTTGCTTTCATTTTATTTTATACCATGACACTTTTTTATCTCCTACAATGAGCTTCTAACACATTGGTAAAGGTAACGTATATTGAGACTTTGAACTGGTGATTATTATCATTTTATTTGTGAAGACTAAAAAAAAGCCACTTTTGAGAGATAAACCCACTAATCTTGTTTAATACAACACTCTTTTTTCATAAAAATGAAAATGATTTCCAAAAAATGTTATTTTATTTACATTTTTGAGGTGAGAGTATCTCTTTTTATTTATTTTTTCGTTAAACCAATGGACTTTACCATGTAGAATGTGGATCTGAAGTTTATTTTGTATAAAACAAAAATTCATAGCTCTAAAGTTTGCGATTGAACAGAAATCCTAACTTTAAACAGCGTAAACGGTAGAAATCCTCTCTCTTAGAAGAGACTCGTCTTTTAATTTAATAACCTAAAATTATGTTTCGCCTATAACAGCGAATATTATTTCTTGTTCATAAAAACCATGCTCCTAATTTTCTTTGGCACTTGCCAAAATGAAAATCTTTGACTATTATTAGTAAAATAAATTAAATAAAAACGCTAGAACTTTTATATTCACAAAAAATATTTCTGAATAAATTAACTACTGCTTCCTGTCTTGTTTGTTTACACTATAATGTTACCTACTAGGAACATACCTTGTTACGAAGTTTTGTATTTTGGATAAATTATTTTACCGGGTCCACAGCAAACAAAGGTTGGGAAAACCTGGTCTAGATGATATTTTAAATATAACTGTCCAAGTCAACGCACCAGATTCATCGCAACACAAAAATGAGAAGATTTAACTTCTTCACTAATGTCGACATGGTTCTTCTATGCCATTAGTTAAATAAGTTGCTTGTAGGTGCTTTTTGACAGGTAAGATTTATTTTCTTTACATTTATCCTGCTAAAATGGATCAATATGTGTTTAAGAAGTTCAAACAGACATATAATTTTGACTTTGCAAAGATGCAAATATTTCTTTTCCTTGAAAAACCTACAAATAACATCTATGACACGCCTCAAGGAATGTTTCCAGTAATCTTACTCTTACTAACTTTATTTCTCCAAATGTGAATGAAATCCTTCACCTTATCTGCTAGTAAAATATCTTAGCAAGAGTTTGGATGAGTGTAGAGTTTATAAAAAATTTCTAAGGGGGCCAACATCTTTCGATGCCCTTTGCATGTGCTTGCCTTTATTATGTGGGTTAATATTTGGTGCTACGATGATATTGATCCATCCCCTACATTCCTTTGAGATTAAAGTCAGGATTCAAACCTACCTGATTACGAATAAGTCAGATTTTCTTAAAAGAATATTACAAAGGTGTTGTATGGAACTAAAGAACTTTTATTGGGAGTGCAATGTTTAAATAGCACACACAATGCAACTCGTCAATTCGAATGATGTTACATTCAACTTGCGGTTAGGACCTGCATCTAGGGTTGGCTCTTTTTGGATGTGTTGGAGCAAGCGATCTCTTTCTAGCATCATCTTTTTTCTTTGCGAAGCTTCGAAGCAATGGCTGCCGTGCAGTGCAGGCCTTTGAGAATTTGTAACAAGAGATATAACGAAACCACTGTATATCGTGGAAAATCCTAAAATTAATAGGACGTAAGAATTATCCCAAAATTACTTTCTAGATGCCTTGCAGAGAAAACTCTATTGAGGAAATAGCATTCATTGATAAGACAAACTTAAGCAGATTTAGATTTTAGCATTAGCTGAGTCCAAACAAGAAAGAAACGCCAAAGAGTATAAAAGATATCATTAATCAAACGTTAAAATAATTTATACAGTTAGTTAGTAAGCTAGTTTTAAAATTTGTGGTCCATGTTCAACTAATTCAAGGTATAAGCAAGTTTTAAGATTCATAAATGAAGTCAGTAAGTTTGTCCACTTTGTGAAATGGGCAATTTCACAAACGGTGTAACGTATATCCGTTCGCTGCAGATTCAGTCATTGCACTATCTATACTTCACTATCTCATCAAATATGTAAATCTCAAGGAGGAAATATGTCACTAATTACGTTATTCGTCGACAGATGTCAATAAGTTAGTGCGTTATTTATTTCATTAAGTAATGGCTTAGTTGGTTCGTTGATTTATTAATCCTTTGAGGAAGTGTGACACCGGTGCACCACGAAATGAAAATCGTCTGCATTAAGTATATAAATTTCCATTGAAAAAAAAGAGATGTCTTAAAAATCCTGGTCCTCACAAAGGGTTCAAATAGTTATTTCATTAGTTAGAGAGTTACTTTTACTGTTAATTACTTTATTCCATTCATTATTTAGTAAGGACATTTTAATTCTTTATAATAAGTCAATTCGTCGTGCGATTGGTTAAGAATTTCAGCATTCTGTCCATCATCCTTTTGCATTGAGGGCGTGACCAGAGGGAGCAAAGAGGACATTTGCTTCGCATCAAATTAAAGAAAAAATTTTCATGGCCTTCTCAAAAATGCAATCTAATTGATGAAATAAGTGAAAAATCATTCTTATATTAACCCATTTACGGCCAATGTTCCTATTTTGGAACATAAGTAATTTCATCTTCGTCTGCTTTTTTCAATGACTTTGAATATAAATCGTCTGCGTTTTTTTAGATATCGTCTGCGTTTTTTTTAGATATCGTTTGCGTTTTTTTAGATATCGTCTGCTTTGCTTGGCCTTAAATGGGTTAAATGAAGAATGAAAAATGTGAATTAATATTGGCTACCCCATCAAATTAAGAAGGTATGAAGTCCTGCTTTACCTTTGTTCTTTTTCTCGTAGATGACATACCTGTTAATCCTCATGCTTTGAGTCTGAGTAGAACTCACGCGTTGAATAAATAAATAATATAATCCGACATATACAAAAGTATACGATTAAGACTATCCTACATCTATTCTATGTACTTCTAACTTTCAGTTGTTACTTCCTCAGGTATCCAAGCTTTACTATAATGCTATGTTGGTCAAGAGTACCAACTTTCTCATAAATGTACATGGTAGGTGTAACTAAGATCCACCAATTTTCACGAGTACATTATTTTTATCTTTATTTGTTAACCATCTACCGATTCGAAATAAATTTAGTATAGAATCTGCACATATGGGCGCAGATCTGATTGTGTGGTACGCTTTATTCGGTATAGATATCATAACTTTTTATTAATACAAATCAAAACACATTCTATAAAAATATTTAAAAAAAAAAGATATTAAATATGTAGTTTTTCGGGTTAATGCAATTTGAGAAAACTAAATCTCTAAAGCTTTCATAGAATTCGTTAAGTCACTGATTCACGTAGCAATTTCATGAATTTACTAAAATCCCTAGCGATTACATGAAATTCCTAGGAATTTATAAACAATTTCTATAGGCGTTTACAGTTATGTCATTGTATTCTTTGGTATTTGAACATTGCTCAAATCAAACAAAAAAATTTCCGCTCACTTCATGTTAATGTGAAAGAAAATCATCTGTGGAGAAGATTGTAACATTTTGAGAAGTTTAATGAAAAGAGAAAGACTAAAATCTTCATCCTTTGTGAATATAAATTACGATTTTCATATTAATTATGAGAAAGTTACACAATTTTATCCAAGAACATTTATTTATTTCCATTTTTTTAAACACTCAATAAATTTACTTTCTTCACTTCGAATTTATAATTGTTTCAGAACAAAATTATTGAAAATTTAGTTCGATGTATTATTGAATTTGTTATGCTCTCCTATTCAAATATCTGCTTCTCACCTTTTTCATTTCATATTTTATTACCTTTTTTGGAAACTTAAATGAGAATTGAGATAATATTTCACAGTTTTGAAATATTTTATATTAAAATTGATACAATTATTGCCTTTACACTAACACAAATATTTTGCCAAGAATTAGAATCACAACGGAGAAATAGGCCTTTGTGGATTTAAATATAAATTATGTTTCTAATTTATTCATCCAATCTTTTTTCCAAATTTCTGCAAAATATAATAAAAATTTGTTCTAGCAATCCTGTTTGTATTTTAATTTAGTTTGTATTTGCCTAATCAAATGCTAATTCCTAGATTCACATGTCGACACCGATACTGTTTCAAATCAAACTAATTTCTTTTAGCGGCTGTTCAGTACTTGAACAGAGGTTTACTGTAATTTCATCGCGTAGTAAATTCATCGTGATTCAATACATCGTCGGTATTTTCATCGTCAAGTATTTTCATCGTGCAGTAATTACAACGTCATACTAATTTTATGCTGACGCTCTATGCTTTTTGTAAATATCCCTTTATAATTTTTTTTAAGTTTATTACGAACAATTAAATTATTTTTTAGTTTTATTATAAAAAAAATATCCTATGAAAAGATATTTATATATACACAGAATTTGAGAAGAAGTCAAGGAAGTTAGAGACAATGACGATAAGTCTATATGAAAGCTGTATTTCCTGCACTTAAAACATACTTAAAGACATTTTGAGGTATGAAGATACAAATAAATATGTAGTATACAATTAGTAATTTCATAAAAATGTATGCATATACACGTAAATAGTGGGATTATCTTGTGACACCGCACGGAAGTAATGCTTAATCCATAAATCTCGCGATGTAATCACTATACGATGAAAATACCAACGATGTATTGCATCACGATGAATTTACTATACGATGAAATTACCGGATACCTTGAACAGATACTACTTGCTCACAAAGGGAATGCAATATTTCCCATATGTTTGTCTGTCAATCTTGGTTTATACCTAAAGATAAGGAAGGCATCGAGGATGCACTAGTTTCTTTACTTTTGTCATCTCTTTCGGGTAGGATAGAAGGTGAAGTAAACATTTGCGAAAGATTTTTTTCGCATTAAACATCAATATTAGATATAGTACTTCATTTAATAGATAACATTTTAGTTTGAGGTATTGATTCTTTAAACATTTCATACACTGTCAGAAATTTCATTCAAATCGACAAACGAGTTCTGCTTGATATATAGATGAAACCTTCACTATCATGTAGGCTTTGCTTCGCCTTTTGTTCTTTTAGCGGATTGTATATGGGGTAATTTGCGGTATCTTACTTTCTGGACAACTTTCCTTCTCGAAGACTGTGATATACGCTTTTTTTCTGTTAGCCATGAAGCATACAGCACAAGGAATAGCTTGCATAGCAAAACTTTGCTTGTTCTCCATTTCCAAGTCCTTTATACGGAAGAGAACTTTTTTCAATACATCGCTTTGTGAGTCTTTGTCAAGAGGCTCTTCACTGAATAAAAATGATTTTTTGTGTGTTTAATTTCACAGTTTTTGTAAAAATCTATGTAAGTTAAAGCTTTGAATAACTAAATATCACTCTAATTTTAGATTTCATTTTCAAATTTTCAAATATTTTTTTATATTATAAAATTAATCTCGATTTTTGAGCTGTTATTTGAGTTGTTAACTGTTATTTTGTTAATAAATGTGTGTTTATTCGAATAGATCTTGCACATTTCAAAACAAAACTGTTAAAAGAATTTTTACAAATTGCAAGTTTAATTCCAAATTTTAAACAAAATGCAAAAAGAAGAACTTAAAGTTAAAATGGCATATAACAAGTATTGAAGAGATCACAAAGAAATGAAAAGAAGTTATTTTGATTACTAGATTTCCATGAGGATTTTAAGAAGGTCCATGATAACTTTTCAACGAATTTTACGATGATAAAAATCCAAATTTATTATAAAATACTCTCTGAGTTGTCAAACTGATTCATTCCATATCTCAACTTTCTCTTACTTTCTTTTTTGAGTTCACTTTTTTTAAATTTGGGAGTTTTCTATCGTTTTTTTCTCGTCTCCTATATTTGCGTGTGATCAATTGTGATAATTGATTCAAACTTTGTGGCAAAAATCTGTATATTTTGTACCAATCATAGCGACGTATTAATAAGATCGACAGGTGAAAATTACTCACTCATAAAAGCACAAATGGAAAATAGTGCAAAAATATAAGTGATGTTAATAAACCCCTGGCTCATTCGATTAACATCAGGGAGTAGTTGATGAAAAATCAAATACATGATTTCCACCAAAATTCATGCTAATCACAGATTAAGAAAATAAAATGAATAAAGATTAACTCAATTGATAATACTGAAAAAAAATTTCCAAAGAAAGATTTATTGAATCTCAAATGCTAAATCCCTAAAACTACAAGTCTAATTCTGATTTCCTTTTTTGTTGAGATCAAAAACTTAAACATTAGCGAATGTCTATAATAAATCGCAAATTTAACATATGTGGTATATAAAGTATATTAAGGTGCTGTGTTAGAAATGCATATTTATAATTTATTGATCTATGATCGACAAAAAGTAAGAAAGAGTGATGAAATGTTTTTTAATATAACTAAAAGGCTCTCTTGATCTTCGATCCAAATTTAAGATTAATCGGATTTGCAAAAATGCATTTCATTCTCAATACTAATCCTTAAATGCGTATTATTTTGTTGGCACTTTTTCTTAATAAAAAATAAACTGCATATTTTTAAATTGAAACTCGCGTGAAAATTTGATTTGGGGAAGTTTACAGTCAATTCGCAAAATGGTTTCATAAAAAGATTTAAAGCTTTTTGAAGTACCGCGTGTGATTTGCAATTGAAGGCGTGCAATAGAGTTGTGAGAAGATGAAGTTTTGCGTCATTTCAGTGACAAAAGTCTCCATGTGTCCAGTGTAAACCAAATTCGCTTTCAAAGTTTTTCCATTTCCGCATTCAGACGAGCCCCATATGTTGTAGAGAAAGCCCTTTTCTATACATTTTTTCATGATTAAATTTTTTTATAATCTTATTCATTTGGGTGTGTGTTAGAGATGTATTAGATGATAAAGTATCTGGATTGGCTAAAAAAAATCTGCTCTTTGTATATATTAGCTAGAATTATTACCTAGAATTGAATTTACTAATTATGGTTTTAGGTCAGTTTGCTACTGGACAATTCATTCTCAGACACTTTGGTGGCCGTTATCTCTTTACCGCTCAATTATTCGTTAATACGACAATTTGCTACTACACCATTTCGATCCAGCATCAAGCCTTCCTTTTATAGTTCTTTAGAAGTGGTGCAATTGTACCTTGTCGATGAAATCACTCTAAAATACGTTTAACTTTATCTAATCACCTAAGTAACCAACTATTTCACTAGGTTACTAATTCTAACTAAAAATATTTGATAAATATAATAATCTTTTTATATTGTTGCTAAATTTATAAAGTAATTGCATAGTATATTTAATTTTGATTGATTATATTTAGCATGATTCAGATGTATTCAAGGTGAGAACGGGAGGGCCATGGATCATATTGATCCCCCTTCTTTAAAATGAATGATTTATGCCTTCTAGTTTTATTTGAAACAGTTATTTTTATAAATAGTCATATATTAGAAATTCAATGTAATACGAATTACCTTCTAAAAGTCCAACTTATAGTTATGATGATTATTTTAAAGGCCCCTACCCCCCTAAAGTAAATTTTTGAATACATCATTGCTCATATCATCTTTCAGTTATGAAGTACATCTCTTCTTTCAGAAAATCAAATTAAACTTGATTGGACAATACACTGTGATAGGCTCACACGATTGGCCATTGTGTGTGTGTGATGTGAACCACTTCTACTACAAGACCCCTGAAGTTTGTCGTGTATTTATATATTGAAGCCTTTTCACACCTGATTCACCGCCACAATCAAGAATGCATTTTCCAGGTACTCCTCGACTTCCATTTTCTCCATTTAGTCCTTTGTCGGCCTCAGCGCTTCTCAAGCCTGCACATCCTTTCTCCCCCTTTTCACCTTTTAGACCGACTTCGCCAAATTCGCCGTGAACTCCATTCACCCCAGAATCTCCTCTGCCTCCTTCAAGTCCGGCATCTCCACTTTCTCCGTCCAGCCCATCTTTTCCTTTGGATCCTTTTGTGCCAACGCCGCCCTCTGCTCCCCCAACGCCTTTTAAAAGAAAGAATTGGATGATATACATTTCTTCTCGAAGAGATTACATTCACATTTTGATGAAAGTAAGTGTACATCTTTACCTTCATACGCAACGAATACTCTGCATTTTTTTTAAACTTTAGCAAAGTATTTTTGAAAAGATATACATGTTTATAGTTGTTAAATATGCATAAATAAAAAATGACTAAAATAGAGACGTTCACATTTCACCAATAAAGATTTTTACTATTTTGTAGTTTTTTCTTGAAATAGAGTCATATGTATTTTATAGAAAGAGTAGATATTTTCAACTTTATTGAAATATTGAGATAATAGGAAAAATAATAAAGTAGAAATAATGATACAAATAGCGTATGGTGTGTAAATTTATAAACCTTATTTATGTACATACATGTATTTATTCATATATTTATTGAATACTATTATTACAGTAAAATTCATCCGCTAGCCATGATTTATGTACACTCTATTTAGTTTAATTTATGCTATAACTCCTAGAATTCTATTCTTACTCAAAAAAGGTAGCTTACACAGAATTATCGACTCCATGGATTTAGGAATAAAACTAAATAATTTTTTTTTTAAAATTGGATACTCATAAAAAGCATAACAATTTTTTCTCAATTAACAAATTAATAGCATGCATAAATATATTGGCTAGTTGAAAAACCATTCAAATGTCAAGACAAACTTCTTAAGACACCTAGAGCTTTTAAAATATTTCCTTTTTGTACAAAATTTTTATTGAGTCTGTTATTGAAAAAATCTTTAAAGTAGGTCATTCTAAAAATTCACACTTTGCTACAATCGGATACCTTATGCTGTCTGACCAAAAAATGTAAGATTTTGATGGATAGTAATATAATCTTAAAAGATGGACTTTAAATATGGAAGCATTTTGAAAAGTCGAAATTATTTTGATTAAATTTAAGTCTTTTCATTAAAAAACTTTGGCCGAAATAAATATTATATAGCTTTTTATATTAGCCCACATTTATAAAAACTTAAAATGAATTTCTATACAAAATATAAAAAAGTAATGCATTGATATGAAATTTTAGGGTAAATAGAATTGAAAAAATCTCCTCCCTCTCCCCCCTCATCCCTTACTTAATAATATTAATTTTTTCGATGAAAAACAGAAAACTTATAAAAGTATTTAAATGGAAGAAATTACGATTTACTTTATTTAATTCAATAAGAGCTAATATCAACGAAAACATAACAAAACAGCATCCACAATCTTCACATTGATGAGACACTCCTTTTTATTTGTATCAAATACATTTGTTATCTACAATATGTCAGGATTTCCAAAAATTTTCAGACGGGTAAGCCTTTTAGGTTCAGAACACTTTTGGACACTTTTATATGCTCAAAATTCAAGCATTTTTTTATTTTCATATTGTTTTGTATTTTTGATATTTTAATGCCCCAAAAAGGGGAACTAAGCAATTTGCATTAGTTGACAACTGTTTTTTAGGAATATTTGCTAACCTTGAGAAGGTGTTTATTGAAATTTTACACTCTAAACTTTTTACGGAACCCAAATCACTCTTTTCCTTAAGCCTGTGTTAACCGAAATCGACTTTGAGAACCTACATACTTGTTGATGTTAAAATAATAAATGTATTGAACAAAATTTGTATATAATGTATCTATACAAATGATCGAGTATTAAAATGTGAGGCAAAAGTTTTACTGGGTGAAATTTTTTTAATTTAAATGAAAAAAGTAGGCTTTCATTGAATTGAGGTCAAGAAATAATGTTATAAATAATGCTAATTTGTTGTGTTATAAAATTAGTCTATAAAATTTTTCTCCTTTCGTAAATCCAGGATGTTAGATGTTATTTCGTCTACAACAAAGTTTTCAACTGAAAAAGTGTTGAAAGTCCAATATCAGGAATCAATATGATCAATTTCTTTGATAATATATAAGAAATCAAATGAACTATCATTATTATTTTGAAGAGATTCTTGTTGGAATAACATAAACGTGGACAAAATGAAATAGCTTTATTCTTCACCTGGCTTCATGTTATTTCCGTGCGAGCCGCGTTTTCCTTTTTGTCCAAGTGATCCAGTTTTACCTTTGAATCCTTTGGCACCTTTATCTCCGGGAACACCTGCAGCGCCATCTTGTCCATTTCTGCCATCAACACCTGGCAATCCATCCACACCATCACTTCCTTTGATCCCAGGAAGGCCATCTTCGCCTCGTTCACCCTTTTCGCCCTTTATCATAGTGATGATAATAATTAAAAAAGAAGCATTTATATAAAATAGTTTGTTATTTAGTTGGTTGTCAAAATGACGTAGTTATTGGATTAGTTTGTGAGTTAAAGGGTGTGTAATAAAAGAATTCACATGACTTGAAAATGACTTATATATTTAATGAAATTCTTTATATGTTATAATTGCAATTTTGATTTTATTAGTTGCAGAAGTCTGTAAAGCTCCACTTTGAATATTAGAATTCTTTATGCTATTGTTATTTTTATGATCTCTTAATCTTCGCATTACACACTTTTTCATCCATTGCTAATATGACATATGTTACAATATAGTTTAACAATTTTTATTATTGATTGAAGTTTTATGTCACAATTGTTTCCTATTTTAATTAGATAAAGCTAAAGGTCCCGTCATCGAGAAGGCACAACTGCGCCTCTTGTATCGAACTATGAGGAAGGTAGGCTTGATACGGAATCGAACACAAGATCTTCAGGTAATCGAAGCCCAGTATCTTAACAACCTTACTCACCCCCCGATTTTAGAAAAAGTTTATTGAAAACAAATTATAATCAATTTCAGTGTAAGATCTTCAACATCAAGTTTTCAAGTTGTAAAAGTAAGGAAGTTTTAAAA
The DNA here is from genome assembly GCA_030549495.1 of Nectonema munidae. Classification (NCBI taxonomy): domain Eukaryota; kingdom Metazoa; phylum Nematomorpha; class Nectonematoida; family Nectonematidae; genus Nectonema; species Nectonema munidae. The sequence continues at coordinate 1,224,322 of JAUIRK010001051.1, read as the reverse complement.
TCAAAATATCACAAAGATAATGGAAAGATTAATTATATAAAAAAAAAAATTTTTTTTTAAGATTTATTAATTGTACACATTATTTCTTTTTACACGTAAACCTATTTTTCCATCTTTGCACTCATTGTGATATAATTAACTTCATGTATGAAGTTAGGTCAAATAAGTTTATAAAATCTTCCATTATTGTCGAAAATCTAACGAAATTTTTTATCATTTCCCTCGTAATTTTGAATTTATATATATATAAATATATACAGTTAAACTTTGGTGAACCGGCTTTTATTGAACCCAATTCTTCATTATCCTTAGCATAAATAGTTTTTTTCACTTTTGAATACAAGAAGGATAAAATTAAAAAATTAATTAAGCAAAAAATTAATTCGTAAAATGTTTGCATAATAATAATAATTAATGTTATGGTATTATATTGACTCTGTGAAATGAATTTGCGAATGTTGACTGTATAGTGCATTTGTAATAGGTTTCAACTTTTTCAAATAAAAAAATGTCGAGTAGAAAACTAAAGCTATTCCCGAGGAAACTTGAAAATATAACCACTACTTTTGTCATTGACTTGAAGTAGTGGTTATCTCTACATGAGTTGTCTCAACTGATCTTTAATTCTTTTTCAAATTAAGGTTTTGTTATAATCAAAAATCTGTTTGGGATGATGTTTCGATATAAAGAAAGCCTCGTAAATATAAGAGATCATTGAAAAGTCTTTTGAAATCATTTGCAATACTATTAAATAAAATTTAAAAATGGACTTGAGGCCCGTCATCTCCATCTTGACCAGCATAGCCTTTGCTTCCATCTTTTCCAGGATTACCGTTTCTCCCATGAACACCTGGAATTGCATTTTTTCCATGGACACCTGCATTTCCTCTGGCACCCTTCAACGAAAATGCATGCTTAAATCATTCATTTGAATTTTGGCTAAATTCCAGATCTCGAAGCCATTTAAAAATGTCTTTTTTTTCCGTGACCGGAAATTTGGCCGAAGGTTCATTTAGTCGAATAGACATTTCACCCAAAATGTAAATACAATTTGATAATTTTTGTAGACGTTCTTTTACTTCCCGTGTGTTTGCTAGCTTGTGCTCAATAGAAATCTGCAGGGTAATTTTGTTTTCTCTTTCTATTCTTAACTTCTATACCCAAATTATGTGATGAACTAATAAAGGTGCCGTGGAGTGTTTTCATCGAGAAGGCACAACTGCGCCTCTTGTATCAAACTATGAGGAAGGTAGGCTTGATACGGGATCGAACCCAAGATCTTGAGAAAAAATTGAAATTTTTCTACTCGAAGTGACGATGCCATATGTGTTATGATATGACATGACTGATTACAAATCTGTAGCGTAATTTTTGTTTTCTCTTATTATTATTATTATTATTATTCAAAACTTCTTTACCCAAATAATGTGATGAATAATTTTATCTACTAGAAGTTACATGAATATATTTTTGTATATATTTATAGTTATGATGATTATAATCCTGTATTTTATTGAGTACCATAAATATTATTTTTATTGGTTGCAGAAGTCTGTAAAGCCAAATTTTATTTATATTTTCTTGTAAACACCCGTCCTCCAAATGTCCATCAGGCAAAATGTCTGTTTGGTAACATTTTTGCTCCGCCAAATGTCGGAGTACTTTTTTTTCAAAATCAGGTTTCAATTCTTTTAAATTAAGCTATTTAATATAAAACAATTGGTCGATTTAAATTTTTTGAAAAATCAGTAAATAAAATTTACATAATACATAAAATTTTGAATATGTCTTGTTGGTAAAAATACAAGCTTTACTAATGAAGACAATAGGAAATCTCCATTTTATTGTTTAGGCAAATTATGACCTTTTGATACTTTTAAGGAGGTTTCATCAAATGAAAATATTTCAGCGGTCTTATAACCTCCTTCTTCACTTCTTTGCAAAAAGGGAAAGCCTTTTTTGTTTATAGTCTTTCACTAAGAAGGTGGTTATATTTAAAATATATAAACAACTAATTAAAGTGTATATTTGTTAGTTTAACATTAAAATATAAGGAAATATTTTAAACAAACTTTTAAATTTTCCAAAAAAAATCGGCCAGTCGTCGTACTTGCCCAGTTATCTCCTTGTTAGTTATTTATCTAGTAGTTGCAGATCGGCTAATTGCCTTTGGGTAGCTGTTGATACCCTTATAAGCGGAATATTACCTTTTTAAAGATAAAAGACCCCTTCTTTAATATTTGACTATTTGATAAAATTTAACTCACCTTTTTCAAATTAAATTCGTAACAGCATCAAACATTATTTTTATTTTATTTTCAAACCCGTTTATAAAAATTTTTTTTTGAAATCTAAGAAAATAAGTTTTAAATATTATTTAAATTCTATTTTAGGCTTTACTTATTTATTTTGGATCCTAGACATTTATCAGTTCTGAATTCACCATGATAAAATTTTACTATAAAATATCGCTTGAAATAAGCCAAGTTAAATAAAACGCAAAGTAATTAGTAATAAAAAAAATAGAAAATTTTAATTAACAATACGCTCAATTTGAAAGTTTATGACTCGATGATAATCACTATTTTAGTATTTGAGTCGGTTTTCTTCCATTTTTGAAAAAAAATAAAACGACTTCTATGTCCAAATTAGAATTGCAAACGGCTAAATCACAAATAAAAATGGTATATAGGTGGAACTAAACTTAATCACGTTGAAAAACACAATGATTTTGGATTAATTATTGATTTAAAATTTTGTTTTTCTGATCATGTTGTAAAGAAAGCTTTCTCTATATTACACATGTTAAACAATACTTTTGTTTTATCTGACATTGAAGTTTCTCTCCATCCCTTTCAAATCTTTAGTCAGGCCTGTTTTAGAATATAGAAATGTGATTTTTGGAAATTCTTCAATCATGAACATCAGAAAAATAGAAAATGTTCAAAGAGTATTTACAAAACATTTGAAAGGAATGCAAAGTTTATGTTACATTAGAAGATTGGAGAAAATTAATCTTCCTTCTTTGTATTACAGAAGCTGAAATAAATATTGTGAAAGGAAAATTCACTGAAGTTTAAACCTAATTACTATTAAAGTAATTATAGACAACACTATTTAAGACAAAAAGCATATAATCACTGGAATGGTTTGCCAAATGAAGTTGTCGATTCCTTGAATATAAATATTTTCGAAAGAAAGCTTGATGATTTTTGGAAAGATAAAAGATATCTCATCATTTGATTGATTTGTGTTTTATTTCTATTATATTTGATGCAATTCACATAAGCGATTATAGCGTCTCACACTTATGTTATATTTGTTATGTTATATATAAACCAAATAAATTTTTAGACTTCTCTATTGGCTTATTATTACTAGGAAAATAAATTTTTGATATAAACATAGTAACCATATTATAACATATGTAGCACAGAAAATATCATTGAAATATTTTTTAAAAGTTTATTAACAAATTAAGCGTTTTCTTCTCATCATTCACTAACATGAGTCAAGTATTGTAAAATTATTTAGACATTTTTTAAAAAATATTAGAAAAATTTGTTGCACATAAAATGCAGAACGCATAACAAAGTACTTTCATGATCCTAGATAACACGCCAAAGTAAAAAGGATTTTAGGAGGTCTAGTATGGTCTTACTGGACTACCTGAAATATAATGAAATATTTGTGTTTGTCTTGTCTAGCTAATATATACTTAGATATATCATTAAAGATTATTTAACCACCTTTAAAGATAATCAGTTCACTTCTCTTTACTTTTAACTGAAAGACTAACTAGTTTTATACTGATAGATAATAATGCAAAATTAGTTAAAACAAAACACAGCCTAAAGCCCAATTTTTTTGGTCTATTAATTAGTGAAAATTATTGAAAGAAAGAAATTAAGTTTCGAAACAAATAAAAATGTCTTTTTTATAAAAAAATTACCTGGCTAACTCGAACTCTCTTAAAATGGCGACAGAAAAGACACAAGAAAAAAGAGCCTCACTGGTAGTTGGGATGTACCAGTCAACTTAACAGTTAAATGCCAGGAGATAACTGTGATCAACCACCCTCAAGCATATATCCTATGGCTGAAAATGCTTTGATATAAAAAAAAACCAAACCAAACGAACACAAGAAAATGGTGACGAAAGGTATACATTGCTACTAAGAAATCTGTCATGAAAATAAAGGTATTGAAAATAAAATCTCTTCATCACTAGCTAATTAAATTGATAAGTCCATAAAGAGCTTTTACATCCAATAAAATGCTTGATGCACTAGTGTTCTTATCGGTTGACCTTCTTACCCAAATAAACTCAAAAAATCAAACTTAAAAAAATTAAAATAAATAATAATAGATATAGCAGTTTGGAAAGTTGTCTCCCATGTTGTATTGTCAGATCACTAATATATGTAATTTTTACTTGAAAAATAAATACACCACAGTTTTTGTCATATTTGCTTAAAGCTTTTACTTTATCTTAATTATTTTGAATGTTTTAACTATAAGATAAAAAATTAAAAAGAAATATTGTCACGTGGAAGCCATATATTAGTGGTCTGGCAAGACAACATGGGAGACAACTTTCTAAACTACTATTATATCTTTCTATCATCATGATGATGATGATGATTGTTTTTTTTACAAAATCGATTCTAATCAAAGTTTTTAAATATAACTTATAATACTGAATTATTTTTTTTCATTTTTTGAGTTAATTTGGGTAAAAAGTCGAGCCTTGTATCAATTGATTAAATGCATCTTAGTTGGAAAAACTCTTGCCGCTTTAGAGTTAATGTATATTTACCTGAGCACCCTTTGGCATATCTATACCTTTATCTCCACGCTCACCCGGTATCCCATCTAATCCATCATTTCCTGGTATCCCATCCATTCCAGTCTCGCCTTTCCCACCTCTCTTCCCAGTGAATCCTGTACAAACACAAAACTGGAATTAGCGATGAGACAAAATATTATGAAAAGTTTTAAGCAATTTTTAGCGTTCTCAACCCCCTAAAATTCCAATGTAAACTCTCGGCAGAAGACATACATTGGTACAGTGCATCATAAAATTATATTTGAAATGGAGATCCAAACTCATCTAATGACACGCATCAACAACTATATGTATTTTTTTGCACTGATAAAAATATTAATCTTTCCTACCACTTTTCCTCAATGTAAACCAATGTGATCATTCAGTTTACATCATGCATAGAAGTGTCTTTATACTCAGGGCCGGCCTTAGGCCACTGCAACCCATGCGGCCGCAGTGGGCCCCGCGCTTTTCATTTTCATTTTGATGATATATTGTATGATTTCGCTAAATGCAAGGTTGGCAAAGTAAAGTTACTTTGATCGTCATTTTGTGTTAATGAAAAAGTAATGAAACAAATCCCTCTTCTTTTTCTCACTTTTAATCTTTTTCCCTACCCACACTCGGCCCCGCGCAATCCATTTTGCATAGGGCCCCGCGAACACTAGGGCCAGCCTTGCTTATACTTCATATAATATATCGCTATTATTTGAAAAACTGAAATCCCTTGTAGTTGCTTCCTTAATCATATGCAATGCAAATTGAAAAAGTGTTTAGTGACTTTAGATAATCGTTTTTCAAAGTAAAAATGTGATTTATATATATTTTTTTAAACACTCTAGACCAGGCATGTCAAACTCGGAGTCCCATGAGGGCCAAAGGAGTGAGTTTGTGTTCTCATGAGGGCCGCACTCCTACAATTATATTTAAAGTTGTTCAATAAAAATTATTGCAGAATATTTTACTTTTAACTTAGAAACATGTAATGGTTTGATTATATTCAAAAATGCAAGTACAAAGTCATGTATAGTTGAACAAAATAATTTAATTAAAAAATTAGCAAGGATATAAATCTGTTCTTTATTTTAATATAAAAAAAGTTTATAAGGCAATAAAATATAAATACATAATAAATACATGGCCCACATGTATTTGAATGAACTACAAATGAAATGCACATAAATTACAATAGTTCAAAATAAAGATTTATTATTAATTATTCAAATACTTTACATGTTCTTGTCCCGAGGCTTGACACCTCTTGTTATTGACAATCTTTGCTATGTCTGGCTGAAATTTCTGTGCAGTGCGAACTTTTATAAGAGATGATAAGTGAAAATCAGTCAACCTAGTTCTCTGAGAAGTCTAAATCTACACTTATACATAAAATTATAATTAATAATACTGTAATCTGTGGGGGCCGCAAATCTGCTTCTAATGGGCTGCATGCTGCCCGCGGGCCGCATGTTTGACATGGCTGCTACTTTTGGTCCGGTCAACCAGAGCGATTTGACAGGGCTGCTGATGCGATACTGATGTTGCTGATGATCATAATGATGATGATGATGATGTTGATGATAATGATGATGGTGATCATGATGACGATGATTATGATGATATAAAAAATTAAAGATTTTAATGTACATGCCAGGTGCATCCATTTTTAATTTTTTTTTTCAGGAAGAGAAGAAAGCAAAATTTTAATTAAAAAAAGTTCAATAAAATACTGATTTAGTAAAAACGTTAACTTCATGCACTCTTATACTTTGAAAATAGAATCAATTTTTATTGATTCTTTATTAGTCGAATGACACAATTCGGTGTTATGCATGCAAATTTGTCAATTGAGGAATCAATGGTGCCGTATTTTGGGAGACACTCTTGAAACCAGTTCATCAAATCAAAGCCAATTATATTTCGCTATAAAATATTGACGCTTTGCAGCTCAACAGGTGTACCTTACTGGGTTGTAATATATGAAGAAAATTTGATAATGGGATTGGACCACTGAATATTAGACTTGTAAACTCTATACTAAAAGTATGTAAAACTCCTTTTGTAAACGCATATATTTTTGGAATTGAAGATAGAGCTCTTGCTGACTTTCAGCCGGGCATATTTGGCAAAAAATTGTATTGGAACTTTATTTGCAATTAATATTTCTGTTGTTTATACTTAGAATTCTTTTCTCTTTTACAAACTCATGACAAAAAGATTTCAGAAGAGTTCTTGTAGAATGTTTTTTGAAATGTGAAATCTCAAAATTTCGAATCAAGACTAGGACCAAATTGTTTGATTTAAAATCCAGTAGAAAAAGATAATGTCAACCATAGACCTATTTCTATAACGCCAAAACCAATTCAATGTTGCAAATGTTAAATACTCTTCATTTAAATGTTTTTTTCCAAAAATATCATGAATGAATTTTTGATATCATTTAAACCCAATGTCTACACATATGTAGACTTGTAAAAAAATGTTAAAAATAATTTTTTTTTCAAATTTATTTTAGATTGTTTTTTTATCAAATAATTGAAAGGTTGTATGCAAATTTTTGACTTGTTATATATCTTTTTTCATCACTATGGTTAATATGGGTTATAATAAATAAATCTACTGAAGATGCTATATTCGAAAATTCTTGATCAATTGCTGAATCTCACCATAAAAACAAAATTTCAATCAGCTTCTTCCTAGATTTTTCTCAAGCTTTTGATAAAGTTAATCATGAGCTTTTGTTATATAAGCTAAAAAAAATAGGCATCAGAGGGAAAATGCTTGAGTTAATTAAAAACAATTTAACCCATTATCAGTTTCATGGGACAAAATAAGTCCGAGTGAGAGGGCCAGGAAGCAACAAAATATTTGCTTTTAACCTCTTTCTGGAAATAGAAGGCAGATGTGAAGCAGGGAAGCAAAGTTGAGAGAGTGTTAAGCTTCGAACCTGGAAAGCCGGGCATACCATCTACGCCATTTTTTCCAGGGATTCCATCGTAGCCATTCTTACCCGCAACGCCATCCATTCCATCTCTTCCTGGTTTGCCAGGTGTTCCCGTGTCGCCAATGTCTCCAGCCTCAATGTTATCTTCGCCTGCACTTCCTCTTGGACCAGGAGAGCCTTTTAAACCGTCTGTGAGTAGAATATGAAGATTTTATGCCCTGAATCAAACATATAGAAACGCGTGAGAGAATGCATCATTCAAAATGATTCAGCCCACCCACCTTTTTTATTCTATTTCTTTCGAGTTTGTGAATATTTTCAAGGTCATTGCCGAATCTTGTGAAAACCAGGAGTCGGGGTCACAAGAAATGTCAATCTGATCAATAAAATTGAGTTATGATTGTAGTTATGAATCTTTTTATTGCTTGTTCTCATAATAAGAATCTAATGGGAATAGCATTTTCTGCTTGCCATTCCCAATTGTTCAAACTACATACTTTAAATAACTAATACTAAAAAGAGAATATGAGCCAAATTTATGTGAGTATTTAGAGCTGGATACGCTCTTCTATAAATTGGAAGTTGGAATCGGAATTTTGTTCTTTGACTCTGCAAACATCAGATCTCACTAAACTCAAGGGTCAAGATAGAATTTCTCTAATAATAAAAATGTAAAATTTTCCTTTTTTAATGTTCTTTCAATAAAATAACTTCAACTATATACGAATAGTAGCCAATATATTATTAACGTTAGCAATAACAATAATAAACTAATGTTGTTTTAATTGATCAAAAGTTATTTATAATCTTATGTAAAGTCTCTCTTCTCAGCTTCTTCTCCTTCTACACTTCCTAAGAATAAGAATAAAATTATGATTCATGTTTTGGCTAAAAATTAAAGAATGAACTTGGTAATGATATTTAATATAATTCATTTCACCAGAAATGCGAATTTTCAAAAGAGAAATTTGAACTGAATTTGCAACCGGCATCCAACTAATCAGGACGAAAAAGGCAGAAACCGGTCGTAGGTTGTGTGATGATAACGGAAATCAATCATCCAACATAGATCACATAGAATTCTATTTATCATTATTTTAAAAAATAACCAATCAATAACTTTTCTTATATTTTATTAATAATAATTTACTATATGAATGATGCTAAAATATCTATAGTACGACACATACTTTAAAAAACTTATAAATATGCTTCAAATGTTATTATAACTACCATAGTGTATATTATAGATACTCTCTACCTACACACCAGTATTCACATTGCAAACAAAGTTTATGAAAGAGATGGATGGCGTTAATAACAAGCTCACTCCTTGAATATCAACAATATGAAGTTCTTTGAAATTTTTTCTTTTCAAATTATTATGGCCTTTTCTGTGATTCTCTAGTAGAAATGAGTTTACTTATACGTTACGCGAAATTCTTTATTTTTCAAAAAATTTCCATTCGATTTTGTAATATAGATAAAAAAGGAAAATGAAAAGTTTGACATATTAGTTTAACTCGTGGAAAATCACTTTGGTCACCAGTGGCCCAAAACTATAGAATATATAATATATTTTATGCTTTAAAAATATTTAGTATTTATAATTTATAAAAACCATTGAAGCTTGTTGTGCCAACTATTGATACTAATTTAGGAATCACTCTTTTGTTATCTCTCTTTAGCCAGTTAATGATAACTCATTAAAAAACAGTTAACATTTAAAAACACGGATAACTTTTAGTGAACAATTGCGGATTCAGTTAGTTAAAGATACCTCTTCCATCTAAGCCATGTATTCCATTCTTTCCTTCTAATCCCGCAGCTCCTTTGCAACCAGTATTCCCGATTGCGCCTTTTTTGCCATGTTTGCCGTGGACACCAGGCTTCCCATCTTGCCCGTCCACACCAGGATCTCCAACTTCCCCAAATTCTCCATTTCTCCCATCTTGTCCATCTTCTCCATTTTCTCCCTAAGATTTGATTCATTGAAATGAACTACCAACACATTAATTTTCTTTTGGATAAATACTGCATGTTGCGATTTTCAAGGTACACTTTTTAACTTGAATTTATAGGTAACCGGATAATAGTTGCCCCCGGACAATTGTTTCTGACATATTTAACAAATCTAAACATTTTAAAAATATGATTAATTTTAGAGTTAGTATCTCTGATGCAATTAATTATGCTTAAATTGTCGAAATGATAGTTTAATCTTATTTTTTTATTTTTAAATATTTTTCACATTATTTATTAATATAGTTAAACCTTTTTTCAATATAGTTAAAATAATCAGATTTTTAATCAAATGTATCTGTGTCAGTTGTCTAGGAGGTAATATATAATTCATTTTTTTCGGCGTTTTGAAATGAAATTAATATCCTACCATGAAGGCATTTTTGCTATGTACGCCACTGGTTAAATGTTAAATATTATATATACTTAGATGTTTGCTATTCTGACCTAATATAACATATGGCATTTTTCGAGACTTTCGATAAAGTTCAATTTACGAAAAAACTCGTTTTATGCAGTGTTAAGTTAGTTTAGTTTAGTTTATTATGTTAGTTTTTATACTATGAACTAAAAAAATGCGGAGAATCTTCGACCTTCTCTTTTTAAAACTTTAATTTTTTTTTCTTTCTTTCTACAGTTTCCATATTACAAGAAATAAGATTTATCACCCATAATTCTATTTTAAGTTTAAAAAAACCTGATCTCTCAGCTCAGATTTTGATTGAAATACCGACTACATTAAATTCTTCTGTTAAATGTAAGTTTTTGAAAAAATATTTTAGTCTTTTTATGCCTAATTATTATTCGCTAAAAAATGTCCATATGAATTCCATTTTCGCACACCGTTGAGAAACCCAGGTGTAAACAATGTGATAAAAATAATTTTTTTGTGATTTATATATAAAAAATATTATAGAGATATAATATTATATTTTCATATCAATGAATATTATTATAGATAAAAGAAATTTACGAGTATTAAATTTGGTTGTGAAAATTATGGATTTGAATAAAGAAAATGTTTAGATGAATATCGCTCCACCCCCTCCATACGTGAAGGAAGTAATTATTATCCCAATAATTAAATTTAAAGGATTAATTATTATTAAAGATGTGGACTAATTATTATTTTTTTAATTAATTTTTGTTGAAAAATAGGCGCATCTATTTAAATAATTGAAATTTTCATGATTTACAGGAATTGATTTTTGTAGTTTATTAGTTTGACATCTATAAATAACATTTTAAGAATTTGAAAAGACGGATAAATTACGGAAGTAGAAATTTTTCATTTAACATAACATAATATAGTTTATTGGCGCAAAAGTAGGGTTAGGGTTTCTTTCCAAAATTCATCCAATTTGTTCTAAAAATCATATACGTTTGGAGCATTAACAATAAAATCGGGAAGTGAATTCCCGTCATTAATCATTCTTTCAGAGAAAAACCTTTTTAAATAGGACTTTTTACAAAACGATTTTTAAAATTTTTGAGAGTGGAATCTTTGATTTCTTTTCGAAAAATCAGGTAAAATTCTAGAGTTGATGAGCATCTTTCAATGAAGTATATTATAAACGGTAATCATGTCTACTAAAAAGCATTTAATTATTGACTTTACAAATTTTTAGCTTTTGTATGATATTTTAAAAAATCAAAATATAATTGAAATTTCCAAAAATTTAAAAAAAATTCAAAGTGATTATTATAAACAGAATTGACTATGCTTCTGAAATTCCTCAAAAAAATTAGGACAGACTTAAATTTATTGTAAAAATTTAAACTTCATTACCTAGCCCTTTTTCCCAATGATTAAAATATTAATTATTTATGAAAGAAATTAATTTTATAAATCGATTTCTGCAAATCAAGAAACTTTAAAAAATGTCTCACTTTCTAATGAAAAGTTAATAATAAAATTAATGCTGTCTTTATGAATTTATTCCCTCCTCTTTGATACTTCTTGTTTTCATTGATTAAGAAATCAGGATATCTCAAAAGGGGATGCCATTTCTCTCAATGAGTTAAAAGGGATTAGTCTCATTTTTCCGATTCTCGAAATGCCGTCTAAAAATAAATTTATCGTTTTTTAATCAAATTCAACTTGAAAATATAAAACGAAATTCTACTAGAACCCAAAGTATCCGAACAGTTTCGGATACGGGAAAACTTTCTTTAGTTGGGCACCTGCGTTGTTTGGATAGGCGAAAATTCGGATAACTGCAAATAACGAATAAACTAACTGTCCGAATAAATATGAAAAGGAAGATTTTGAACAGCAACGTACATGTATACGCGCTGGAATAATATTTTTATGTCTACAAACTCGGAATGACATATTTGCATTCCGATATCTGGACTCGCCAAATTCTTAGTTGGGATGCTGCGGTTAAAGCATGTTCCTTACATTCATTCCATCAACACCATCGGCACCATCAATCCCATTGGCTCCCCCATCACCTCTGTCTCCTTTAGAGCCATTGTCTCCATTGATGCCATTCAATCCACTTTCCCCCATGTCGCCTACTTCTCCCTTGACATTGAGAATTAATAGGACTTGATTTAACGATATTGCGTCTCTACAAGCATCCACAACAGCATACCTTTGGTCCATCACGCGCTGAAGTGCCTTCATAGCCGTTCTCACCACGCAATCCTGCTTCGCCTGGCATCCCATCTTCTCCAGGGATTCCATCAACCCCAGATATTCCGATCAAGCCTGGATTGCCATTCTTTCCATCTCTACACCCGCATTCTGTCAAATATTCTATAATGCTAGGACAATTCGATAATAGAGAATTTACTATCGGACTATTCGCTCTCAGACAATTTGGTACTATGACAAATTGGTATTAGGATAGTTTAGTACTAGAATTTTGCAAATGTTTGTTTTTATACTAAATCGGCCATCTTAATTTCATTTGTGATCACAGTTTTTGCATTTAAGGTTTGAAAATATATTACAGTTTCAATCAAATTTGTGGTATTTTAGAAATTAAAAAAAAAATACGTGTTTTTATACCAAATCGACCATGCTAGTTCTATTTTTATACTCAGTTTTTGCAATTAGAGTATAAGAACGTGTGCAATTATTATCAATCAAATTTTCTATTTCCGAAATCAAAGTCTACAAGTTTTTGCTTAGAATCTTCATAGATTGAGCATATAATTAAATAACCTTTTTCAAAATTTTGTACTGATTGAAATCGCAATTAACCAAAAATTGGACGATTAATCGGAATGGGAAATCATGTTTTTTTAAATATCAGAATCCCTTTCGAAATGTTCATTAGTATCTTCCGATACCTCATTCCAGATTCTTTTTATTTTTAGGAGTATTTAAAAAGGTACATTTTTAAAGCTATTTTAAAATTTAAATAAATTAACTTTAATTTTATTTAACTCGATTTACTGATGTTCCAAATCGAAACACATAAAATAATTCAAAAAAAATTTTTTTTAATAATTTTCAAATTAAGAATCAAGATACTTGATTGAAAATAGTCAGCTAAAATTTTGATTAAGAATAAAATTCTCTCTAAAAATATCCTTCAAATTAAAAAAAAATTTTTTTTATACTAAATCGACTATTCTTTTTTCATTTTTGTACTCCATTTTTTCTGTCAAAAAGATCTGGAAGTAACATTTGAATAAGTGATGTTTGTCTGAAAATGGGTTTTTTCTAAAAAAAATCATTTCTGTCTAATTTTCTCGGAAGATCGTTATATATTTGTTAAATAGTGCAACTGTATTTCTTTTTACATGTCTAATGTGACTTGAAACAAATTGGAAAACCTCGCTTTAATAAAATTGAAGAGAAGTGATTCACACGTCTTTTTCAATTCGAGCACGAATCCAAGCCTAAAGTCGATTATCATTGGCGCAAAGTAGTTCGGTTCTCAAATACGAGTAATTTTTTATTCTCTGTTTTCGAACTCAGAGAGTAATGAATGCGACAACAAATGGCTCTTTCAGCCCGTGTCAAGCTTTATCATTGCATATGTTTTCTGTTTATTGCTGGGTAGTGCGTTATCCATAGTTACATACAACTAAATACCAAAACCTCAAGAGCTTGGACACGAAAGCAGTGGCGTAGCCAAAAAATTGATGTTGGGGGGCATGCAAGGAATTTAGGGGGGCAAGCATATTGGAAATATGCATATTGGAAGGTATTTGGGGGGGGGGCACTGCCCCCTTGCCCCCTCTGGCTACGCCCCTGCACGAAAGACAACTCCTCATAATTCAATAAATTATAGTTTGCATGTAAAATATATTTTGTTCTTTATGCCACTTTATAAATATTAAATGGGCTATTACATGGTCATCTACACAAAGAAAAACTCTTTAACTATAAACAAATTTCACAATCCACAAAGAGCAAGAAACATAACTTTGAAAAAATCTTTTCAACAAAATCTGCTACACGCCAACAAAATTTTCCTTCCTATCTTATTCATATTTGAGGAGAGCAGCAACTACATATCCTACATAGAAGTACTCCGGCCCAGTTTATACGAGTCAAATCTTCCAAGTATTCAATATACATTAAGCGCCGCACCCAACAAATCTGTCAATTTGACAAAAGCGACCAATCAAGTGAAAGTAATCAAACAATTTCATAATAAATAAATTTTACCAACTTCTATCTCTCCTTTGGGTTCCACGCCGAGAGAGAATTCTTCTTTGAATTCAACATTTATATTATTCAAGTCATTGTGAAGAGCATACGATCTTTTGAACAAAGATTTTTTGTGAATTAAATTCAATAACTAAACAAAAAAATAAGTGAAAATATTTTTAAGCACAAAAAAAGGATAAAATTCTTATAATGGAGGATTATTATTATTTTTGAATATAAGTTGATCTTAAGTATGAAGGTAAGGGCAAAGTTACCGTGCGGTATTTTCATGGAGAAGGCACAATAGCGCTGCTTGTATCGAACTATGAGGAAAAAAGGCTTGACGTGGCATCGAACCCAAGACCTTAACCCTATTAGTGCTGGGCAAAATTTGTCCATTCAAGTCCTGGGGGGGGGGGGGGGGGGGGGGGGGCGTAAAGTGCCCCCCCCCCTCATTTTTCAGATATTAATAAGTTTTATAAATATTTTTAATGTTACATATATATTTCAACTATGCTGAATTTAGTGGTGATGTCCATTTTTTATCAAAATCAATCAAACCTGTCAAAAATTTGATTTAGATTTGACAGCTCATCTCAAAAAGAACTTTTTATTTAAATAATTATATAAAGTTTTTTACACATGTATACCCATTTTCAAATATGCTAAATTCAGTGGTGATATTCATTTTTTATGAAAATCTATCAAACCTGTCAAAAAATTGATCTAAATGTGACAGCTCATCTCAAAAAGAAACTTTTTATCTAAATAATTATATAAAGTTTTTTACACATGTATACCCATTTTCAAATATGCTGAATTCAGTGGGGATATTCATTTTTTATGAAAATCATTCAAATCTGTCAAAAAATTGATCTAAATGTGACAGCTCATCTCAAAAAGTAACTTTTTATCTTAATATTATATAAAGTTTTTTACACATGTATACCCATTTTCAAATATGCTAGCTCATCTCAAAAAGAAGCTTTTAATCTAAATAATTATATAATGTTTTTACACATCCATTTTCAAGCATGCTGAATTCAGTAGTGATATTCATTTTTTTTTAAAAAATCATTCAAACCTGTCAAAAAAGTTATTTACATATGACAGCTCATCTCAAAAAAGAAACTTTTTATCCAAATAATTATAAAAATTTTTTTTACACAAATGGCACAGATGCCAATATGTGAGGATTTAGCACTATCAAGATATTTTTAATTTAAATTGAATTTGTCCATCTTTTTCCTTTTGCGTCAAAGTAATAATTTTTTAGATGAAGAACGTGGACAACTTTTTGTAATTGAACAATGAACATCACGAATGATTCATCAGAAAAGAACATTTGAACTGAGATTGGTTGACAAATATTCAGGCCTGATAATAAAATACACGATACTGATAAAAAAAGTCTAAGATCATCAAGAAGATTTCTTTAATCAGAATGCTTTGAGAGGAAAAAAATAATTTTATCCTTATAAAAAAATTTTCGAACACACATTGAAGAATATAAATTTTTAATGAAAAAAGAGCTACCAAGAAAGGATAATCATAGAATGAATAGCAAAATTACATACTATAAATTATAATATGACGTGGAGACTACAAGCCGATAACGAATTTCTAGCCAAAAAGATGGAGGTCCTATCGAGTTACATAAGTTACTGTAGAATGAAATATTTTGAGTGAATTATCGATTTTTTGACAGGTTTTATTGATTTCATAAAAAATAACATCACCATTGAATTCTACATACTTGAAAAGTATAAAAAACTTTTTATAAGAATAAAATTTTAATTTTGACATGGGCTGTCATATTTAAATTATTTTGTCAGATTTGACTAATATTTATAAAAAAAAAAGGAATATAACGAGTAAACACAGCCTACTTAAAAATGGATATATGGGTGTAAAATGCCATACACGGTAAACTTCATCATCTCCCTATACTTTCTATCAAAAAACCGTGACTGATCCTTTTTTTTTGGGATAAATCAATTTTTTGACATTTTTGATTAATTTTCATAAAAAAATGAATATCACTGAATTACGCATGCTTAAAAATGGGTATATATGTGTAAAAAACTTTATATTATTACTTAGATAAAAAGTTTCTTTTTAAGATGAGCTGTCATATTCTTTTTCACAGTTAAAATCTTTTTTAAGCATCTAATATTATATAATTAAACCACTTCCTAGTTCATTAGAACAATTTAGTTAAGATACATATTTTTTTTAATTATTTGTTTTGATCACATGTTCTCTTTTAAATTAGTTTTCAACTTCGTTCCTTCTCTCATACAAATTTTCAAAAGATTTTATAATACGTTTTGTTTGTTTTTTTAATAAATATTTCATACTCAAGATGATTGTAGAAAGTATTATAAGCCAAAATATACAAAAAAAAAAGTATATTTTAACTATATACCTAATATGCAGCCATTTTTTGTAATTTTTTTACAGAACTGTTTTTCAGGCATACATTACTAATTTAATTGCCACTTCGAGATATTTTTTAACCGTATTATTCAAAATCCAGTACAGAAATAAAATAAGCATTGTCGATTTGGTATAAAACAGATATTTTATTTTTTTGAAAATATTTTGAAGACAGTATCTAGAAGTAAACTGCAAATCTGATTCAAGCTTCCAGATATTTTAAAACCATAAATGCCAAACCTGAGTCCAAAAATGAAACCAGCATCTTCCATTTGGCATAAAAACAGATATTTTATTTAAATTTCAAAAATATTTCTGTAGACAAAGACGTAAATCGAAAATTTGATTTACACTTTCAGACATTTAAAACCTCTAATTGCAAAAAATGATTTCAGAAATAAAAATTATCATGGCGGAATTGGTTTAAAAACATATATTTCATGTAAAATTAGAGAGAATATTTTGGGATATAGTTTTCAGACATAAACCACAAATTTGATTGACACTTGCAGTAAAACCTCTAAATACGAAAACTGTGTTCAGAAATGAAATCATCATGATCTATTTGCTATAAAAACAAATTTTAGAACCAAACGCAAATTTAATTGATACTTATATGTATTTTCAAATTCAAACTGCAAAAATTGAGTCCATAAATAAAACTAGCATGGTTAATTTGGTATAAAAACATATATTTAATTGTAAAATTTGAATGAATGTTTTTAGAGACAATTTTTAGAAGTAACCGCAAATTTGATTAACCCTTATAGCTATTTTCACATCCTAAATGTAAAAAATGAGTTTAGAAATGAAAACAGCATGATTGATTTGGTATAAAAACATATATTTCAAGAATATATTTGGCGACAATTTTCAGAAGTAAACCACAAATTTGATTAATACTTATAGGTATTTTCAAATCCTAAATGTAAAAAATGAGTTCAAAAATGAAAACAGCATGATCGATTTGGTATAAAAACAAATATTTCATGTAAAATTGAGAGAATATTTTTGGAGATAGATTTTAGAAGTAAACCGAAAATTTTGACTGATATTTTAAAACCTCTAAATTTGAAAAATGAGTTCAGAAATGAAAACAGCATGGTTGATTTGGTATAAAACATATATTTCATTGTAAAATTTGAATGTTTGGAGACAATTTTTAGAAGTAAAATGCAAATTTGATTAAGACTTATAGGTATTTTCACATCCTAAACGCAAAAAATGAGTCCAGAAATGAAGCCAGCATGGCCGATTTAGTATAACACATATATTTCATTGTAAAATTTGAATGAATGTTTTTGGAGATAATTTTTAGAAGTAAACCGCAAATTTGATTAACACTTATAGGTATTTCCAGATCCTAAACATAAAAAATTAGTCCAGAAATGAAACCAGCATGGCCGATTTAGTATAACACATTTATTTTATGTAAAATGTGAAGGAATATTTTTGGAGACAATTTTTAGAAGTAAACCGCAAATTTGATTAATACTTTTAGGTATTTTCAGATCCTAAACGTAAAAAATTAGTCCAGAAATGAAACCAGCATGGCCGATTTAGTATAACACATTTATTTTATGTAAAATGTGAAGGAATATTTTTGGAGACAATTTTCAGAAGTAAACCGCAAATTTGATTAATACTTTTAGGTATTTTCAAATCCTAAATGTAAAAAATGAGTCCAGAAATGAAAACAGCATGACCGATTTAGTTTAAAAACATATATTTTATGTAAAATTTGAAGGTATATTTTATTAGATACATTTTTGATCAATCAAAATTTTGATTGACATTTTCTAAAAATTAGCCATGATTATTGAAAAAATTAAATATATAAAGTGTTATGCGTTCCAAACTGTATATCATTATAAATTTTCTGGGTATTATATAATGTAGATCCTAAGTTATAAGGTTAAATTTTAATTTTTGATTTTGATTGACAGTTTTGGACATGAAAGGGTCATTCAACTACCATGAAAATGGTTTCAAAAGATGCAGCTAGCGATTTTAGGAAAAGTCACAAAATTTGAATTTTCTACAATTAATTTTTTAGTGAAGGGGGCGTTTTACGCCCCCTCCCCCCAGCACTAATAGGGTTAAGTTATCGAATTGGAACGGGTTTGATCATTAATTGCAGCAAAGAGACTATCACTTCCCTCCCCTCATTGACTCCCCCCACACACACCTTATCACCACCACTGATATGAAATGAAGTTCTTTAATCAAAGCTGAGAGTTATATTTTTAAATATTTGGATCTTTCTTAGTGCATAAAGTTGGAGTTTGATATTTCCCCCGGGAGTCCATAACCAATCCTTTTCACAGGAAATAAAGTTAATTCAAAAAGATAGAAGAAACATAGCGCTAATTTTATTCCTTGAAAGATTTAATGTCATATTGAAGTTTCGGTATTCAAGCAAATTTTGAGAATGTTATATTTTTCAAATTAATTTCAAAAATAACAGAAGCCAGGTACAGCCCTACTAACTGTACAGCCCTACTAACGAATAGGAAATTATTTTAAATATAAATATGATGTGCCCATAAATGTGTACAATAAAGGCCTTTCGCACAGGTTCAAATCTCGAGCATGTTTGCATATATATATTATTTACATGTTTACCTTTGATGTTCTCGCTTGCTATAATTTATATCACAGATAAGAAATGAGTGGTTCTATAAAATACGCCCTAAAATATTTAATAGCATAAAGGGGGTCACTACAAAAAGTTATTTAGAAACTACAGTGAAGCCTCGAATATCCGAACGTGGAGTATACTTGAGCTTTCCTGTATGTATATCAGACCTAGAATGAGTGTTTCACCTTATTGGAATCATAACTATGACAGATCCAACTCACAACGATTCACGGGCATAGCATTTTGGATAACGATTTTGTCTAGTGCCAAGTATTTTCTCTAATCATGACTGACTTGATTATAAGCTTGACCACTAATTTAATGTCCGATTTCAAAGAAAAAACCCCTACTCATATTCAAAGAAATTAGGTTAAAATTCTTAGGATCTTGTGTTTTTCTCAGCCAATATTGGAAGAAGAGATATTCAAGAAAAAGGCATCGCAATTAATATACATTCAAAGTAAAATGATTTTGAAGAGAAATTTGATGAAAGGTTTTTTTTAGAAGATATACCTTTTGTAGTTATTAATAATACCCATTAGAAGAAATTTTAAAATAATTGAAAAACTAAATAACCGATTAGATCCGAGAAAAAGCAGAATTTTGGAATAAAGCTACCTTAATCGGTTAACGATCAGTCGACTTTTGTCAACTTTACAAAAATATAATTGTCTGAGTTTATGAAAATGCTTTTAAATACCAATCTTCCGTTTTACATTAGATATCGTGGGTTCATTCTCGCCGTTAACTGGTTGATGTACTATTTCTTGACATCTTCGAATTCTGGTTATTATTTGCAAAACGCATAACTCTTTCTCTTCACAAAGATTGTGCATTCTAAATCACGTTAATTAATTTTTTTTTAAGATTTTTTGATGAAATAATAAAAAGAGAAAAAAATATGGGTTATCAAAAGTCTTTTCAACTGCCACTCATGTTACGATCATAGAAATCCTGTTCTACCATTCAGAAGAAGTCTAAACAACTAAGCGCCTGACACTCGATAATACACCATTCAAAGAAGATAGTAGTATGCTGAAAAAGTTTTAATACGAAGAAAGGGCTTATTTTTCGGATGTGTCTTTGTTCCTGTTTCAAATCGAGTGATGGACCAAAGGCCCGTGAACAATCAAAATCATTAAACGTCCTATTCATTCTTAATAGCAAGGGAGAAGTTGGCGTAATGGGGGAGCTGATGGCATTTACGGATTAGTGAAAATCCTTTAGCGATCCTTTTGCACTTGCTATGACAAGGGAAAAGCAATGCGCTTATAATATATGTGCATAGTACTACCTACATCTTAACAATACATATATGCTATAAGCACTTGCTTTTTACTTTCACACTGGAAGAGTTCTCGCAACCACAGAATTATCTTCCATTTTTTCCCATTCATTATCCAAATAAAGTTGAGAGTCATTTTGATTTTTTTATAATAAAATAAAATTTATTTAAGAAATTGTATTAATCCTTATCAGCCTACTAAACTACATATGTAGAAAACACAATTTTGAATGTTCATATGTGTACATTAAGAAACACGAACAATGTTAAACTTGAAAAGATTAAGTAAATATATCAGACGAATCCCTTATCACGGTGAAAACAAAATTTGAATTCTTATTTCAAAAATATTAGTCAAAACTACTATGTAGTTAAGCAGGCGTGTTAGTTT
This sequence comes from Nectonema munidae, assembly GCA_030549495.1. Classification (NCBI taxonomy): domain Eukaryota; kingdom Metazoa; phylum Nematomorpha; class Nectonematoida; family Nectonematidae; genus Nectonema; species Nectonema munidae. Next base: position 1,203,161 of record JAUIRK010001051.1, on the reverse strand, counting down.
AAGATAAAAATCAATAAGGGTGCGAATCTATAAAAAGGTTAAGAAATCTTGCAGTTATATTTTTTGTATATTTACTATGTGTGTTCTAAATCAGTGTTTTCATGTTTGTTGGTACATTTCAAAAAACTACATATGTCTTTCTAAGACATTTTATATGTAAATTTATAAAAAATACTTTGTTCATTAATTTAATGTAATTATACCTATTTTTTGATACTTACTAATTGGTTAATATCGATTTTTACATGTTTTGTTGCTAAATTTTGAAAAAACTACACATGTAGTCATGTGGGCTCTTGAAACACATTTTTTATGTAAGCTGATAAGTCTTAAGTATATTTTTAAATTATATCTTGATTTAGGATTTGTGAGCAGAATTTGACTATGTTGGGAGAGAAAGAAAATGGCAGATTGGGAGTAGGATCAAAATCAGAAAAGGAGAAGTGGAGAAAGTAGAAACAAATGAGAGATGTATCGCAAAAATTTTTACATCCTCTTAACATCCTCATTCTCGGATCATTTAAGTTTCAACATCCGCAATCTTAAAACATTTTTATTTTTTCAATATACCGCAAAGTTTTTTTCGTAATTTTTCAATCTTTACTTTATCCAAAATTTTTGTGAAAAGTTTGTCTTTACGATAACACATATACATTGACATCTCACTAAATTTCTAAGAAGCATAAAACTTGCATTTTCTTGGAATAACAATTAAAAAAATTATCCTGACATTCAAAAAATTAATCTGAAATCCGCATCCTAGAGGATATCAAATTTAATATCCTCATCGGTGGATACAAAAAAGTTCCCTCGGATAGGTAAAAAAAGGTAAAGGTACCGCTGGTGTGTTTTCATTGACAAGGCACTGATCTACCGCTTATGTCAAACTATGAACAAATTGGTATCGATGAGGAATCGAACCCAGAGGCTTCCGCGCTGAGTCCATCATCTCAACCAACCTGCCATGCCACCCAATTTTGTTTTTATGGGCATAGGTATAGATATTTTTCAAAAATCTTTCAATTTTGTCATATAAGCTTTTGATGATAAAGAACAATTTTCCAATAGTGTCACTCCAGGAAATTTAATATGGGAAACTCTCTCATATTCTACATAGAAGTACTCTTGCCCAGTTTATACGAGTCAAATCTTCCAAGTATTCGATATACATTAGGCGCCGCACCCAACAAAACTGTCAATTTGACAAAAGCGATCAATCAAGTGAAAGTAATCAAACGATTTCATAATAAATATATTATTATAATATATTATACATCAATCATTGATATCAGAAACAACAGTATTTTTCATTTGAGAAAAAAATCATATATTTACTTTTTTCAAGTTTAAATTGAGTTTATTAAGATTGCTCTAATTTTAAATAGATTCAGGGTGGGCAGGCAGGTTGGTTGAGATGATGGACTCAGCACAGAAGCCGCTGGGTTCGATTCTTCATAGATACCAATTTGTTCATAGTTTGACATAAGCGGTACACCAGTGCCTTGTCAATGAAAACACACACACACACACACGGTACTTCTACCTTTATTGTTGTGATGATATCTTTATCGTTCAAGTAAGTTCAAAAATCATTTGTATGGATGAGAAAGAGTAAAGGACCGAGCATTGATCACTAGGGAAATGCTGAATATTCAAAAATTTATTAGATGCCAAGTTAGTATGATAAATGTAGGTAAACCTGTTGCATAAATAGTTTTTGATCAATCCATAAATCTCTCCTCATATACCAATTTTGTGCAATTTATAGAGTAACTCTTGAGGAAGCTTGAGGGAAGTCAAGAAAGAAGCAATTAATGGATATTGAAATTAAAATATAAAATTTTATAATATTGTAATGGGTCTATATAATTGAATTAAAATGTAAGGACTATTAGGTTTTAAAACTGGTAAAATTTAGGATGTTTTCATTTTTGGGGGGAAAAACTTCCCTTATTAACGCCATTTATGTGCAGTAATATATATTTCTGATAGCAGGAAGACTATACCACAAGCTTTCTTAATTTCTAGAGATGGCATTGATCAAAGTAAATTGCGTAACTACTGTTTTGCCATTAAATAAATTATTTTGTTGGAACAACTAATAATAATTGGATAGAAAACTACTTTTAAATTTATCATTTTATGTTGCACTTTTTTTGTGTGCTTGTTCGAAGCAAATTCTTCTTCTCCTTCTTCCTTTTCATGGAAGCCCTCTTGGCTACGGCTTTGTTTAAATTTAGGAATATTGAAGTTAAAACAAATGACATTACTTGATATCTCTTTTGGATTTTTTTAAGAACTTGAAGTTTGAAGAGTAAGGTATCTAAATTTCTGCGCAAAACGGTGATTTCATTGACATCGCCATGTTTCAGAGTTTTGAATTTGGTTAGCGCATAAAGAATGAAAAAATGCACTGATAGCATGAGTGCAAGGATAGAAAGCATGCACAATAAACTCATTGATTTCACTGAACAAAATTGAATGATCATAAAAAAGAGTGCGATTTTAAATCAACATTTTTATCACTAACACAATTCATTACTCATGCTTGGGCAGAAAAATCAGGTCAAATTTGAAGCTCGCAGTTCTCTCAAAATTTTCATTAAATTTTCCACTAAACGCATAAAAACATGATTATAAATGGGATAATGAATTATGCTTATTTATGACGGTTTGGCATGATTAATAACGAAATATGATAATTTATGTTCCACAATAATAATGCGCAGACAGCAGTGTAAGAAATAGTGCTATTAATATAGAAACAATGTTTTGATTAAATTTATGGTAATATTATGCTAATTTTCCTGTCATTTTTTCAAACCTACATATTTTGGAAAAATTTTCAATTATTATTTTTAATTTGCCTTGTTATGCAATTTCATGCACAGAGGAAAAATTATGGATTTGAGGAGGGTAGAACTCACAAATTAGTTTGTTTCCTTTATCTCTTTAAAAATTGTAGGTCTGTTTATATATATCCAGCAAACTTCATTAAAGTCAAATATAATAGAAATTGTCAACAAAATCCTTATTTACCAACACCACACGTTTTAAAGCTGAAATTTTTTAACCTTTTGCCATTATTTTTTTATAACCTGTATTTTTTGAGTGACAAGTTAACGGTTTGGTCGCTCGCAATAAATGTGATCTTATCTTAA